>CP139509.1:379740740-380163240 GCA_021014915.2 Artemisia tridentata subsp. tridentata
TGGCATAACTCAGAAATAATACTTGAAATGATTTAATAAACAATACTCGTATAAAAGGTTTTAGTTTCAATGGCGTTCGAAAAAAAAGATACGTTTAAGTCTCATGTGGAAGACAAGAAAGGTAAAAATAACAAGTCGGCGAATATGAATGAATACTCAAGAAAGACGAGAGGAGAAGAAGAAGAGAATATGAAAGAAAGAATAAAATTAGAAAAATAATAAACAATAAATAAACAACATCGATAGATAGTTTCGGCTTTTCTCCGTTTTCCCAAAATAGATGTTATAACCGCTAAAACATAAGTGTTTTGAAAAGATTTTAGGACATTTGCTAAATCATAAATAGTTTGAGTTTATAGAATATTTTAAGAAATTTCGGCATGAAGTGCCCGTTTATAAGACGTTCCCAAGTCATACGACTCTTTTGAATAATTCAATTACCATCAAGTTTTACAAGTTTTAATATATGATTGGACATATTATTCGCGTATATATTAGTTGTTTAGTTTTATAGACCATTTTGTATAGTTCGGGTCCAGATAGGTTAAGCTCTTATAAGTCTAACGTATCCTTCCGTCTCGTGTACCAAAGGGTCCATAATAGTCCAATCAACCAATACAGTAAATCCAATACGTTCAATCCTTGTCCAACAATGTTACATCATCACAATATCCAAGTCAATATATATATCCCGTTCATTATTATTATTATTATTTTCCCATGTTCAAGTTATAATCCGAAACATCATATCGATAACCAAACGAACAAAGAAATAAATAAATGTCTAACCTAAAAATATCACGACTCGACGTCTAATAAATAAGTAAACAACGATAGGTAAATAAACTTTGTCGTGACTCCCGTGAGTCATGGCTCGACTCATCTCAAGCCGTTGAGGCTCTCGGCCACAACCAAATCCGACACAAACACATACCAAATCCAACACTCATCCGAATTCAAATCCAAACCGAACCAAACTCAAAACCAAACACAAACATCACAGCACCAAAACTAATCCTAAATCCAAACCAAACACTACGCTGCACTGTAACTCACCACGAGTCACGGCTTGGCTCGGCTATTTGCCGACTGTAGAGACTGAAACAAAACAAACGAAACCCTAAATCCAAATCTGAGTCCACAATAACAACAAAAATATTAAAACAACAATATAAACAAAAAAATAACCAAACCCTCACCGAGTCAACTGAGTTGACCGAGTCAATTGCCGAGAAGGGGGGGGTTCCACACGAGTTTTTAACAAAGTTTTACAACCATTTTATTAATTAAAACCTTATTTATTTTCAGAATTTAATAAAAACTAAAAATTAGGGTTTAGTAAAAATTAAAGAAAAAATAGAAATGAGGGCGCATAGGTGTGTTTTACCGAAGGGGGAGACGGAGGGGGTTATGGTGGTGTCTCGGTGATGGTGGCAGCGGTGGTGGTGGCACGTGAGGGTGGTTGCGGTGGGAGCCAAAAGCTCAAAAACTCCAGAAACAATAATAAGTGACCGATCTATCGAATCGGCAACTAAAAGTGCTCGCCGGAAAATTTTTTGGTGACCGAAAGTTGGTCGACGGTGGGTGGTGGCCGGACGGAGGTGATCGCCTGCGAGAGAAGAGAGAGAGAGGAGAGAGAGAGATAGAGTTAGTGAGTGTGTGTATTAAATGAATTAAATATTATTTTTGGGGTTTATATATTTTTGAGGAGGGACTAAAAGTGAAAAATTGATAGTGAGGGGGATGAAGTGTAAATATGGGGCGGAGGGACCATTCCTGCCAAATTGGCTAATCTTTTGCAATAAAAACTGCGGGACCCATTCGACGTACCAAACGAACTCGAAAATCAACGAAACATGCGCCATTGTTCACGAAATAATTTTTCCAACGAAAATGAGGATAAATATGAGATACTTTTAAGAAATCAATATATTTGGCAATTACGATACGTTTTGTATTTTCTAGGTTGTGCCGGTTCTATAAAGGGACAATATTCTCATTTCTCAAGCTATCTCTCGTATCTCAACCCAAAAAAATGCAAGAAAAAGTTTTTAAGTTCTTAGGTAATGTAAAATTTTAAAATAATTGGCTAGAAAAAGTTTGGAAAATTACCGAGTGTTACAGCACATACATCATATTGGGAAATCCGTCCTGGATTTTAGTTTAACTTATCAGTCCCGGTTTCGTAGAGGTAAGGGTATTTGCGTTTGAACTGGTCCTCGCATTCCCAGGTGAATTCGAATCTTCCCGCTCAAATTCTCCGTGCTTAAGAAGAAGCAGTGAAACAAGAAGATCTCCAGAGTGAGAGTCTTCCGAGTTGGGGGTGTTACATTAAAGAACTTCAAGAGTGGGATGATGAGAGAGCTCAGTGTAATGCTGATTGGGAGCTAGCTTAGAAACTTATGCAAGAAGAGCAAGCATCACTCACAATTGAATAAAGGTCTAACATGATGGCTGAGTTTGTTGAGAAAAGAAGAAAAATTTATACAGCAGAAAGAGCTAAAGCTAAAAGAGACAAACCACCTATCAAAGCTCAAAGAAGGAAGTACATGTGCACGTTCTGAAGAATATGGACAAATGGAAGCTCAATGTCTTAAACCATTTTGATGATGGAAAGATTGAAGAACTATATGAGCTTGCCAAGAGGAAAACTGATAGGTTTGTGCCCACAGATACTGAAGTGGTGGGGAGTAGTGTGAAGAGAGCAGGTGATGAACTAGAGGCTAAGAGTAGTAAGAAGCAAAAATCTAATGAGCAAACAGAGCAAGAGCAAGAGTAAGCAGAATAAGAAGAGGTTGAAAAAGAAAAATATCGACTACAACAATTAGTGGAAATCAAATTAGATAAAAAGGAAGAAGCTATTGAAGTTGAACCTTTGGCCATAAAGTACGGCATCATTGGTTGGAAATTTGGCTATCAAGGAAAGAAGTCTTGGTATGAGCTAATGAGAGCTGGTGGAAAGCCTCAAAAGTTTGTCTCTTTTTCACAGATTCTCAAAAGCATTGACAGAGAAGACCTAGAGACTCTATGGAAGTTAGTTAAGGCTAAGTATGGGTATACAAGGCCAGAAGACATCATGGATAGAGTTCTTTCATGTTATCTTAAGGGTATTTTTGAACCAAATCATGAAGATGAAATCTAGGGAAAACAATATGGAAACAATGTTCATGTGTTATTCTGGAAGCTTTATCATGGTTGTGGGTTTCAAACTGTGGCTTTGGGTGGAGTTCAGATTTACATGTTGATTGAGAAAGATTACCCTTTGAATCCATCTGTAGTTGGAGTACATACTCAATCCCAAGGTGAAGAAGAAGAAATAAGGTGTTTGGAAGCATCCTCTTAGTGATGGTTTAAGCTTTGATTGAAACTTGATGATTTTGGGAGAAAATATCAAGTTTAGGGGAAAATTTTTGGGAATTAAAACTTCTAAGAGTTGTTGCTGCTCATGTGATTAAGACTGCTCAGGTATTACAAAGAAAATGCTCCAAGTCATTAATGCTGCTAATACAAGTTTTACTACTGCTGGTGATGCTGAAGAACTTCAAGAAAATACACTAAGTAGTTAGTGCTGCCAGATTAAAAGTTAATGCTGCTAGTTCAGAATTACAACTGCTGAAGGATTACTGCTGCTAGAGTTATAGTTAAGACTGTTAGTCTATATTGAGTGTTTAGTTAATACTGCTTATGAGATAAACTTGTATAGTCGGTTAGATAATTATAGAAAAGATTCATTAAAGATTTATCTTATATAGAAAGTTATTGTAAGCCGACTAGGACTCCTTAGTCTATAAAAGGAGGTCCTATGGTATTGAGATAGATACGTGTTTTCTTATAAGCTTCAAGATTGTAAACCCTAATACTAGGAGAGTATTCGTATTATTCATCAATAATATTGAAGCGTTTTGTTTATTAAATTGTGTTCTTAGTTTACTGTTACATTGATACAAAGTACTTCTTAATATCAAGTACTAGATTCCGCATAGTATTTGATAAACTTAAACACTGTTTCTATTCTAGTTATTTTAGATTTATCTAAGATAACTTAACCTTTACAAGCTAAGGGATTCGATCAAGTATATAACTGGGATCAACAAGTACTTAGTGGACTTGGATTTGCTACTCTATCCTCCATCTTATCTTGATTACCTATGTGTTCGTCTTGTATTTTTGTGTCACCTAACCATGAAATGCACCTAGGTATCTCAACTCTAACCTTTTTATCCCCAAACAAACTTCTTGCTTGATCCCTCAAACTTGTTATTAATTGATCCGTAATGATGTTTGTTGGGTTGTCCCATCCATATTCTCTTTGAGCTAAATCCTCAATGATTTCCCATGCTTCTTCAGCATTTAATTCCCTAAATTTCCCATCTGCTGCATGGTCCATGTCCATTTGGGTATAGTGGTTGACACGATGGTAAAATATTTGAATTTGGGACCATAAATCGAAGCTGTGATGAGGGACTTTTCAGAGTAAATATTTAAAATGAGTCCATGCATCATAGAGAGGTTCATCTTGATGTTGTTGGAACATCAAGATTTTATTTTTTATTGGAGTGGGTGAATTTCGTGGTTGGTAGTATGGTGGATTAGTGTTCTCCATAATGGTGAACAGAAGAGTCAATGAGAAGGTTTTTTTACGAACAAAGACACAAAGAAAAGATAGATCAAGAAAGCTAAATAAAAAGAAAATAAAAATCTCACTTGATAGAAATCTAGTGAGTAGACCTAAACGAGATAGAAATCAAACCTAAACTATTAACTATTCCCTGGCAGCGGCTCCAAAAACTTGATGCAAGATTTGCAAGACCTCACAAAAGGTTTTACAATCCTCCAGGCAGTGTACCTGATCGTTGTAGTGTAGTATAGGTAGGTCTGTGGGATTGATCGTTCTCTAGGGGAATAGTGTCATTAGGTCAAGATGTATGACGAGATAGGTCTAGAGGTGAGGGATGATTCTTTTTGTCTTTTTATTATTTTTTATGAAAGCAGGAAAAAATCTCAGTTTTGAAGGAGTAGGCGGAATTAGTTGCTACTCAACTAACCCAAAAACTAATAATTATAAAATTAAATAAAACTAATTAATACGAAAAAGTAAAAGTGGTGACTACTTATGAGAGGAAAGCGTGTTTACTTAGATATAATTACTCCCTAGTTATCTCCTACTGAATTGTTGATTTGTCACGTCCTTGTTTTAGTTGAAGCGTTGTATTCCTTAATATTGGTCGTGGGGAGGTGCCAAAGTCCCCAACTCTATGAATTTTAGTCTCCCCTAAATCCATTAAAGTCTATTAAGTTATCCAGGATCTACAAGCTGCAACTCACGCAATAAATACAACAAGAAAAACCAATAGTGCACTCTACGGTTGCGTTTCTAAGACGTTCAAGTAAGTTACATATAAGAGGTTAGCCATTTTTCTTAGCCTAAAGCGAGGAAATCAACTAAACAAGAAACAACAAATCAATATTCAATAACTAGGCTTCACTAGATCTAAGCAAACAGAAATAAATTTAAGCTACCATGTTAAAGCAAAGAAAAGATAAACAGATAATCAAACGATACATAGACATAACGAATGATTAAAGGGATAACTTATCTTTATTGAAACATGAAGTTCAAAGGCTGTAAAGGCCTTACAATGGAAGTAAAAATCGTCTAGGGTATCCCTCTCCAAAGTGTTACACTCTTTAATGAAAAAAAATGCGAAAGTATATATAAGTTTACAATCCTGACGACATCAGGTTATATATCGTGACGTCGTCAGATCGTCGTTTCTAGGGTTTAGTCTTGTGCAAGTCGCCGTTGTGACGGCGTCAGGATTAGTATGAGGCCGTCACCTTGTAAATCTTCTGGGCCGTCTCTTTATAGCTTAAAACGTGACTCCCTCCTTTATTTTGTACCTGACGGTGTCAGGTTGTAAGACCTTCAAAATTCTCTTAGGTGTCACTTGATAATCTTGAGCCAAAAATCCAACTTCAAAAGCAAGGGATGGTGTCACGTTGTAGCGTGTGACACCGTCAGATGTGCAGGTCTGACAGGTTTTTCGCGACTTCGTCGTTTTCTTCACTTTTTCGCCCAAATACGTCCAAAAGGTGTCGATTTCCAGATTTGTCGTCCCAAGTACCTAAGATTCAAAATGAAACGATTTGAGGCAATATTTGATCATATTTATTTGATTTTGGGATTAAATGACCCCTTAAAAAGGTACCAAATAAATCCTTATCAGTTGAAAATCAAGTTGTGGATATTGACGAAATAAGGGATGATGATCCGTCACCCATGAATGTTCATAAATCCACAACTGAACCGAATGTTGTTCTTGTATTTCAAAATCAAGAACAACATTTGAATAATGAACAAACACCCCATGAAGAAAATAACTTACCAACTCAAATAAGCGAACCAGTTGGAATAACATTAAACAAACCTGCAAGGGTTAGAAAGTCAACTATTCCTGATGATAATATAGTTTACTCGCAAGAGACAGATTTTGATATTGGCATTGATAATGATTTTGTATCCTTTTCACAAGCCATAGAAAGTGATAAGTCTGAAATTTGGATTGATGTTATGAAAGAAGAGTTAAAACCAATGGCTCAAAATAAAGTCTGAGATCTCGTAAACTTGCCAGAGGGTTCTAAACGAGTTGGTTGTAAATGGGTCATTAAGACCAAACATGACTCAAAAGGCAATGATGAAAGATATAAAGCTAGACTTGTAGCAAAAGGTTATATTTAGAAAGACGGCATTGATTGCGGAGACTTTTTCACCCATCCCAAAGAAGGACTCATTGAGAATAATATTGGAATTAGTAGCTCATTTTGACATAGAGCTACATCAAATGGATGTGAAAACTGCCTTTATGAATGAAAATATTGAGGAGGATGTTTATATGGAACAACCTGAAGGGTTTTTAATTGATGGTAAAGAAAAGATGGTGTGTGAATTAAAGAAATCAATATATGGACTTAAACAAGCTTCTAGACAATGGTATATTAAGTTCAATGATACCATTGAATCTTTCGGTTTTGAAGAAATCATCGTTGATCGATGTATATGCCGCAAGAGCAAGTTTATATTTTTGGTTATATATGTTAACGATATTTTACTTGTGACTAATGACTTTGGTTTGTTTCATAAGAGAAAAGAATATTTCTCTAATAATTTTGAAATGAAATATATGGGTGAGGCATCCTATGTGATCGGAATTTCATTATTCCGCGACAGATCTGAAGATCTATTAGGACAGTCTCAAAAAGCCTATATCGATAAGATTCTTGAGAGATTCAATATGATAAGTGCTCGGATGGTATAGTCCCTATACAAAAAGGAGATAAATTTAGTCTTAAATAATGTCCAAAGAATGACGTGGAACAAAAGGAAATGGAAAAGATTCCATATGCTTCATTTGTCAGCAGTTTAATGTATCTACAAACTTGCGCTAGACCTGACATCAGTTTTGCGATCGGGATGCTCAGTAGATATCAAAGTAATCCTAGTATTCATCATTGGATAGCTGCAAAGAAAATATTGAGATATCTTCAACGAACAAAGGATTACATGCTTACTTATAAAAGGTCTAATCACTTAGAAGTGGTTGGATATGCTGATTCTGATTATGTTTGGTGCAAGGATAGTGGAAAGTCAACGTTTGGCTATGTGTTTCAATTGGTTGGAGGAGCTATTTCCTATAAAAGTGCCAAACAGTCTATCATTGCTGCATTCACCATGGAAGCAGAATTTGGAGCTTGTTATGAGGCTACTATTCATGCATTATGGTTGCGGAACTTTATTTCAGGGTTTGGGGTTGTCAACACTATAAGCAAGCCGCTGAAAATTTATTGTGACAATACCGCAATAGTTTTCTTCTCTAAGAACAATAACTACTCTAAAGGTGCAAAACACATGGATATAAGTTCTTTATCGTGAAAGAGGAAATTCAGAAACAAAGAGTGTATCTAGAACACATTAGTACAGATCTCATGATTATTGATCCTCTAACCAAGGGTTTACCACCAAAGACATTTACCGAAACATGTCCAGGTTGGGTCTTGGTTGTATTGATAACTAATTATGATGTTCTAAACACTCTTGAGCTCAATAAAATGTTTCTGATTTTATTTCTTATTAATTATGTTATTATGCATGCATTTGTGTTTAAATAAGAAATTTGTATGTATTATCATAACAAGTATGTGGACTATATGTTGTTTATATATAACTTATGAATCTAGCATGATGAGCTCAGAATGTTGTGATATATGGAAGGGAGTATATGAGTATACTATGTATGACCACCATAATCCTCATTTATGTAGTTTGTTGTATCAAGATACTTATGATGTTAACGGTTAATAAGATTTAATTTGCTAGCATTATGTTATACCTGTAAGGAATATTATGTCAAGTGGGAGAATGTAAGAAAGTGACATGTTATTGTCCTTTGATATATCCCATATTGATTTGTAGGTTGCCTATACTTCAATGTGTACTAATGGTGTAATCAAACTAGGTCAATATCATGATGAATGCTTCTAATGGTACATTATATCTTGACCGCTACATATGTTGGTATTGATGGACATGCTAACTTAAAAGCCCTACATAAACTAGTCCTTTCTCTACCCTAATACACACACAAAGTAGAATCATTAGCTATCCATCAAGCTCTCTACACTCAAGTGGGTCATGGAGAAACTAGTTTGTGCTTAAAGTGTTCTCCATATCATGTCAACATCCGCTTCCGCTTCGGGTATGTTTTACTCATTCATGTTAGTTATGTTGTTACTGTCATATTCCAAGATCTTTGTGGCATAATAGTTTAACGTGTTCATCATAAATATTTGATGCTAATGTTCACACACTAAATAACTAACAATTATTTGTACTTTCAGATTTATAACACTTATAAGATTGTTAGACTGAATGAAGTGGTTGTCACTTGGGGCGTGAGTGACCAAATCACGCCGTGACTTCCGAAACAACAATCCCAACTCACGGCTATTTTGTGTTAATTTGGTGAGTTACTGACCATGTACTATAGCATGACAAAGTGGGACCCAACGAATTTGTATCCGTAAGTCCTATTAAAAAAAATACCAACACCTTATTTTTCAAATATAAATACCCCAAAACCTCACCATTTAATACACGTCTTCTATATATTCTTACTACAACAAATATACTTTATTCCTCATTATCCAAATGAATTCCGAAATGTTTATGTTGACCGACTCAGAAGAAGAACAAGAGATCGAAAGTCGAAACGTTAATTTTATTGGAAGAGTGGTGACATTTATTAGGAATCTATGATGACCAAATCGACAGAAGAGAAACCCTGTATATTGAGATCGTTATGATGCTCATGACCGTTTAGTCGTCGCCTATTTTAGTGAGAACCCGTTCTACGATGCACGTACATTCCGAAAGAGGTTCCGAATGAATCGATCACTTTTCAACTGGATAGTTCGGGAGGTAACTATTCGTTTTCCATTCTTTAGTGATAATGTCGATTGTACCGGAAAAGAAGACATTTAACCCTTGATGAAGTGCACAGCCACAATTCGTCAATTGGCATACGACACAGTTCTTGATGCTTTAAACGAATATCTGCAAATGAGTGAGAAAACTTCTCGTCTATCTCTTTATTATTTTTGTAATTCTATTATGGAAATTTTGGGATCAGAGTATTTGAGGAAACCGACTATGACTGATGTTGTTAAGCTTTATCGGCATCATGAAGAGGCACACGGGTTTCCGGGGATGTTAGGAAGCCTTGGCTGTATAGATTGGGAGTGGTTTGGTTGTCTGAACGCATATGAAGGGGCATATGTTAGGCGTGATCATGGTTCGAATCCATTTATTTTATTGGAAGCTGTTGCGTCATAAGATTTATGGGTATGGAATGCTTTCTTTGGTGTTTCTAGGTCCAACAACGACATCAATTTTCTATAACAATCCCCTTTATCTAACGATCTTAAACAAGGAAAAGCACCAGAGATTCCGTTTATGGTTAAAGGCATAACACACCTATGGGGATAATATCTTGTTGATGGGATATATCCGGAATTGGCGCCACTCGTTAAGACGATTACAGAGCCATCTAATGACGACCATAAGCGAATAACGTATAACAGAATGCAGGAATCGGCAAGGTAAGATGTGGAAAGAGCATTTGGTGTTCTGAAGAAGATTGGGTTATACTAGCCAATCCCGCACGACAGATGAAAAAAGACGGAATAACGAATATGATGTAAACATGCATCATATTACATAATATAGTTCGAAAAGACAAAAAAAGGTGATATCTCGCAAATGGTTCCCGGAAGAAGCACATCAACAGAACGACCTCATACGATTCGATGAACAAGTGTGAGAAGTTATGAGGTACATTAGATCGTCACAAGCGCATCAAAACCCTCGTGCCGATTTGGTCGAACACTTGTCTCGTAATGTTTAATTTTAGTTTACGTTCTTTATTTATCTATGCATTATTTTTAATTCCGTACGTTTGTGTGTTTAATTTTAGTTTATGTTTTTTTTTTTATCTATGTAATATTTAATTATGTAATGTTTTTAATTTTTGAATAAAAGTTTCTATTTCATACGTTGACATTTTTAATTTCGTTCATTTACGTTTTTTATTCCGATACGTTTACGTTCACATTTATGTTTTTAGTTTATAAATATAAGGTATTTAATTAAATAAAAAAATTGGATTGAAAGGTGAGTGAGGATGACCAAAACGGATGTATGATGAGTAGGAGTGAGTGGGAGTAAGACGAGAGAGAAATCTGAGCCGACAATGAGTGACTAACATCCACTACTTTCAGCCTTATTGCAACTTATAAACAATAATTGCTTTGTCATTTTCTGAAGATGTACAATATATATGCTTGATTGATGAAAATGTTAAACAAAGTAATTTCCAACCGAATAGTAAAATAAATGTAAATGGACGCCATCCATCCCAGGTTCGAGTGCAGACAGTTGCAAAATTTAATAATTTTTCTTCCACCTTTATAAATGTTTAAGACTTATAAATGTTTAAGACGAGGGTTAAAGTGTTCGCGCATTACGTCGGTATATTGGTTAATAAAACTTTGATTTAGGATCATTTGAGTACAAAACTTTGTTTACATACCAAGGGATCAATCCTCACCATTCATCTAGTTTTATCTAATGGGGATTAACCTAAGATTTAATATGGAAACCTAAGTCCATATCTTTTTTTCCTTTTACTTTGTCTTTTTGTCTTTCTTATTTATTTATTTATTTATTGTCTTTTTTTAATTCACTTTTTTTTAAATCTTTTTTTTTTGTCTTTTTTTAGTTTCACGTTTAAAAAAAAAAATTGGTCTTTTTTCTAAACCACGTTTTTTATAATTTTTTTTTTTTTTTTTTTTTTTTTACGTTTTTTTTTCTTTTTCGTACGTTTTCATACATATTCGTCCGTTTTCATACATATTCGTCAATTTTCATCGGTTTTTATACGTTTTCTCTGTCGTCCATTTTTAAACGTTTTTATACGTTTCCGTCCGTTTTTATACGTTTTCGTCCGTTTTCATACATTTTCATCTGCTTCTGTCCGTTTTCATACGTTTTCGTCCGTTTTCTTACGTTTTCGTCCGTTTTCATATGTTTTTGTCCGTTTTTATACATCTTTGTCCGTTTTCAGACGTTGTCGTCCGTTTTCCTACATATTTGTCAATTTTCGTCCGTTTTTGTCAGTTTTTATACATTTTCGTCCATTTTTATACGTTTTCATCTGTTTTCATCCATTTTCATACATTTTTGTCCGATTTTGTACTTTTTTGTCTGTTTTTATACATTTCAATCCGTTTTTATACGTTTTCATCTGTTTTTGTCTGTTTTCGTCCGTTTTCTTACGTTTTTGTCCGTTTTCATACGTTTTCCTCCGTTTTTATACATTTTTGTCCGTTTTTAGACGTTTTCGTCCGTTTTCCTACATATTCGTCTGTTTTCTTACGTTTTCGTCCATTTTCATATGTTTTCGTCCGTTTTTAAATGTTTTCAGCCATTTTCAGGCGTTTTCATACGTTTTTGAATATCACAAGTGATGATAAGTGATATTCTGTGATACTCAGGATATCACAAGTGATGATACTCAGAATATCACAAGTGATGATACTCATAATATCACAATTGATGATACTCAGAATATCACAAGTGATATTCTGTATTATCACAAGTGATATTCTGAATATCACAAGTGATTTTCACGTTTTTTTAATTCACGTTTCTGAATATTCGTCCATTTTTTTACGTTTTCATCCGTTTTCATACATATTCGTCCGTTTTCTTACCTTTTTTAATTCACGTTTTCGTCCGTTTTCCTATATATTCGTCTGTTTTCTTACGCTTTCGTCCATTTTCATTTGTTTTATTCCGTTTTTAAATGTTTTCAGCCATTTTCAGACGTTTTCATACGTTTTTGAATATCACAAGTGATATTCTGTAATACTCAGAATATCACAAGTGATGATACTCGGAATATCATAATTGATGATACTCAGAATATCACAAGTGATTTTCACTTTTTTAATTCGCGTTTCTGAATATCACAAGTGATGATACTCAGAATATCACAATTGATGATACTCTGAATATCACAAGTGATATTCTGAATATCACAAGTGATTTTCACTTTTTTTTAATTCGCGTTTCTGAATATCACAAGTGATATTCTGTGATACTCAGAATATCACAAGTGATGATACTCAGAATATCACAATTGATGATACTCAGAATATCACAAGTGATGATACTCTGAATATCACAAGTGATATCCTGAATATCACAAGTGATTTTCAACTAATGTTTTGTAACATGAAAATCACTTGTGATATTCAGAATATTACAAGTGATATTCTGAATATCACAAGTGATTTTCACGTTTTTTTTAATTCACGTTTTTTTTCTTCACTTTCTTACGTTTTCTTCTGCATTCATACGTTTTCGTCCGTTTTCATACGTTTTCATACGTTTCTGAATATCACAATTGATATTCTTAATATCACAAGTGATATCTTGAATATCACAGAAAATCACTTGTGATATTAAGAATATCAATTGGGATATTCAGAAATGTATGAAAACGGACGAAAACATAAGAAAACAAGCGAATACGTATGAAAGCATAAAACCACGTCTGAAAACGGACGAAACGTATGAAAAATGAACGAAAACGGACGAAAACGTTTGAAAACGTATAAAAACTGCAGAAAACATATGAAAGCGGATGAAAACGTCTGAAAACATATGAAAACGGACGAAAACGTCTGAAAACGAAAAAATATATATAAAAACGGACGAAAACGTATGAAAACGTATAAAAAACGAACGAAAACGTAAAAACGGATGAAAACGTCTGAAAACAGACGAAAACGTAAAAAAACAAACGAAAATGTAAAAAAAGAGACGAAAACGTATGAAAACGGACAAAAACGTCTGAAAACTGCCAAAAACGAACGAAAATGTCTGAAAACGGACAAAAATGGATAAAAACGAACTAAAACGTATGAAAACGGACAAAAACATCTGAAAACGGACGAAAACTTACAAAAACGGACGAAAACGTATGAAAACGGATAAAAACGTCTGAAAACGTATATAAACATATGAAAACGGACGAAAACGGTCGAAAACAATCGAAGACGTATGAAAACATAATAAAGTGAAAAAAATATGAATTTAAAAAAAAAAAAAAAAAAAAAAAACTTGATTTAGAAAAAAACGTGAATTAAAAAAAAGACAAAAAAAAAAAGAAAAAAAAAAGGTTAAAAAAGAAGTTAATTAATAAAAAAGACAAAAAGACAAAGACATGGACTTATGTTTCCATATTAAATCTTAGGTTAATCCCCACCATTAGTTTAAACTAGATGAAAGGTGGAGATGAGTCCCTTGGTATGTAGGAAAAGTTTGGTATGTAAAATAACTCTCCTCTAAAACTTTTATTATATAATCACTAAAATCATTTAGCTAATTTACATTCTTTACACAAACAATATTGTATATGTTTATATATATAATTTGATATTCATACGTTTTCATATAACTAAATTATACAATATAATGCAATTCATATTCTTAATCTATTACACTAATGTTATTATAAGAACATAAATTCATACTTCTTCTGCTCATAATACTTTGGCTTAACTAAAGACATAAGATATATATTTTTGTTTTGTTTTTTAACTTCTTTTTATGCTTTTTCTTTAGTTTATGTAATCATTTTGTAAAATAATAACTATAAGAGATACAATGATTATACGCTCCAAAATATATACATATTGATTTTCTTTTTCTTTTTCATCAATTCGGATTATTAGAGGTGAAAAACCCTGTCATAATGCACGAGGCAAAACAACGTCATTAAGTGAAATTGTTATATTTATAAATATAGATAATTAACATTTGGCATGTATAAAATTAAAATATAGTTAAAATAAAATGAAATGCGATTTAAAATTACATGATATTTTAGATCACGAGTACATATTGCCAAGATTAAATTTGGCCATGTTTACTAACATAGAGTTTTGACATACTTGCATCATCACTCGTGGGAAAAGCTAAGCCCTTGTCAAGTGAGGTCTTAATCTATGTACACGTGGATTTCGTTTGGTTAAAAAATTGCAAAATACAGTAAATAAATGTGACATTAATTATTTCTTCATCTCGCACCTTCTGGCTTGGTCGCAAAGATAACTTAAAATATTGTAATAACATATTTTAGTTAGATAATTATGCATGTGTTGCATTTTCATACATTGATAGTCCAGCTGTTAAGAGTGACCAATATATTGCGCAAGCACTTTAATTTGTCTAGTACTCCGTATAACTCTATTATAACTATATATTAAAAAGCCAGAAATTTGGAACAATGAAAAACAGTACTTCTACAGTACATTGGCTAAAAAAAAAAAAAAAAAAAAAAAAAAAAACAAATCGCTTCTCTTGAAGCTTCCCCATGCTTCTTTCTTCTCCATTAACCGCCTCTCTTGAAGCTTCCCTATTAAATAAAAAAAAAAAGAAAACCTTCTCTTCTCTTGAACCTTCCACACACACTCTGAAAAAAAAACACACTCCTCTCTAAAAACACACACACTCACCGATTATTCATAGATCTTATCTGCGTCTTACAAATCGATTTGAGAAAAATAAACCTAACAGAACCGTCTTCTCCACTTCCAACAAATCTATCAACATCAACGAACAATACCCTAAACAAGTCAGGATTCCGACGGGGTCATTAAGGCGGCGGTGTAACAGTGATTCCGGCGGGTTCAAGAAAGATGATACACACCCTAATAAAGCTGATAATTTTTTTATCTTTTTACTATTAATAATATAAACATTCAATTACAACAATTTTATTTGATAGGAGTATTCTTTTGTAACAGGAAATGTGAATGATGAGGAACTGAAATGTGCAATGGGAAAAAGGAGTTGTGTTTACAATATGTGGGTATGGTTTTCTAAATTGGTTAAAATTTTGAATTTTATTGCAAATCAAGTTTAGGGTTTTCATCATGTTTGTGTTTTTATGAATTGCCTATTATTGGCTATGTTATCAATAAATTTATTTTGTTGCTTAGTCTTAAAGACTTGAGCCCTAACTGATTATTGAGGTTGGCCTCGCTGATGCTATTCGTGCTAGGATTATTGAGGTTGTTGTAGTTGTGTGTTATATTTGTTGAAAGTTTGTTAATTTGTTAGGTTTTTTCATGACGTTTTATTTTTTGGGAAATATCGCAGCGTAAAGTTTGGAACTTTTGGTGCTTTGGGGGTTAATCAGTTGAACTGATTATCGAGTTATATCAGGTGGAAACATTCTGTTATGAAACACAGGGGCAAGTGGCATGCACTCATAAACAAACAATAACCGCGATCAGATGATGGTGCTGGAACAAGTCGCATCAGCTTACAGGGAAACAATGATCAAAGATGGATGTTGGCCCAGGGTAAATAGCATTGTTGTTATTTATGTACTTAGACTGACCTGTTGTTACTTCTGCTTTTTTTGTCCGTCTAATGCCCTTATCATGGCAGCGCAGCCACGCCTTGATTGCGGTTGCAGCAAATGTGGGTGTTGTCAAATGTTCTTGATCTTTCAACTTTGCCGTCAGTGGAAGGATGGCAGAGAACGAGTATCACTCGGCTCAGCAACCTCCACAGGCGCTGACACATGCCATGGATTAATGCAAGCCAACGGGCCAAAAAACGGAAAGCCGAAAAGCAACCAATGCGAGTGTTTTCAAATGTTCTTGATCTTTTAACTTTGGCGTCAGTGGAAGGATGGCAGAGAGCGAGTATCGGTCGCCTCAGCAACCTCCACAGGCACACACATGCCATGGATTAACGCAAGCCAAGTTAACATTGGAAGGATTGTTCATGGGCTTCAAATCATCGGATTCTTAAAGGGCCGGTTGGATTTGTGTTTTGCACGTAGTTTTTCGCATACTAAAGTCACAAAAAAAAAAAAAAAAAAAAAAAAAAAAAAAAAAATCTGTTTTTACTCTTTGGATTATCAATACATGCTTCAAATATTATTAAGTAAACTTCATATTTGATTCTTTTAAACCTTATCTGTTAGGGTCCATGGTTTATACAAAAGAAATTGATGCTGTGTACTAATTACACAAAGACTCATTTAGCCAGTGTTCGGAAAAATCTGAAAGCTATCTCTCTGTGTTGTGGTTGCAGCCGGTACCGGTAATTGATCGTCATAGCGGGGCAACTTCTCATCCGTGGTTTGCTATGCCGATAAATTACTGTTTACTATGTGTGGCTCACCAACACCCGTATCTTGGCTAGGCAGCCACACCAAGAATGTGACTGCAGCCATGTCGGGTGATCAACGATGATGATAAATTACTGTTTGCATTTCCATATATATATAAAAAAAATTGGCGATGATGATGGATGGTTACAGTTGCATAACTGAAACATGTTCCTTCTAGAAGTCAGTACCTTGGCGAGGTGACCTGTGTGTTGCAGCCACTGTAGTTTGCTGGCTTCGGGTACATATGTGTATTCCGATCTTAGCCTAATTTTTTGTACTGTGATGATTTCTCAAATATCATCTCTTGCTGCACTGTGTGTACGGATGGCAGAGTGCAAGAAACACTCGCCTCAACAACCTTCGCCCATGCACCAGGCCACGAATAAATCTGACCCAATTTATTTGTTTCTATAGGCAATGATGATAATTTTACAGGTATTGTGTTTATGCATTTATCTGAGCCTTATTTATTACCATTACGCGTGTGACTGATACCATTATCAGCGACGATGCTTGCCATACCTGATACAGGAGTCATCAACCAACGATTAGTTTCCCATTTTGCTTTATTGCCATTTTTTTTAATTTCATATTGGTTAGGTGTTGTTCATTCATTTGAGTTTCACCAATTTTATATCCGTTGCGGGTGTTTTCAAATGTTCTTGATCTTTCAACTTTGCCATCACTGGAAGGATGGCAGAGAGCGAGTATCGCTCGCCTCAGCAACCTCCATAGGCAATTTTTTTAGACTGTTCCGTTGTCGTTCCGTTGTCATTCTTTTATGCTGCTTCACTTTGTTACATTCTATTTTGTGTGTGTAGCATGTGAAGGGGTTTAGATTGGAAAGGGAGGGGAAATATAATCCTATGGTTCAAACACTAAAATTGGTAAAAGTGACTTTACATGGTTAACATTTTCTCTAGATGCTTCAGTTTCTAAAGATTAGGAACAATGAAATGTAAAATTTAGGCTATAAAGTGCCGCAAGTATTTTGAGCCTAATGTTTCTACCTTAACACCCTGTTTGTAGGAAAAGAATCTTGCTACTGATGCCGTGGAATCAGTTAGAAGAGATACAAGGGAACATCCTTGCTGAGCTGGGGCCAGGAGCTGCGACTTACGGCACCGAGACTTAAAGTGACTACTTATAATACTAATGATTTGAAAGCTTCTCCGGTGTCAGACGTAGGAGCATGGCCGATGAATGTGATAAACTTTGTTGGGATTATCATGGCTGATAAACAGTTGATGTCTGCTAATGGATACTCTTACACTTTTGGTCAGTCTAGATCTCTCTCTCTCTGTCTGTGTGTCTGAAATTCACTGTGTGTTTAGGTGTAAAATGATGGGTTACTTAGTTTATAGATTTGTTAGATGTTAGTTAGTATTGGGTTAACTCTGTTTGCATTGTCTGAGAATTATATAAAAATTTACTTGATTTTCCTGCTCGATTGTCGAAATAGGTTTCGACTTCACAAAATTGTGTGAAGTTGAGTTTATTAAGTAAATCAGTTGTTGGAATTGGTGCCAACTTTACAGATCTGTGCCGGGTATGGGTGGGCTTGCTCGGTATAAAAAGACGCTGACCTTGGGGTGGGATTGAGTTAGTTTGTATTAATGAAACAGTATCAAGTTAACTGGGTATATAAACATTGTGTCTCAGGTTGTTACAGATCTGAATCGTCTTTAGGTGTGCGAGAATTGTGTAAAATTCAATTGATTAAATAGATCAGTTAACAAAGTGAATATTAAAGTTACAGATCTATGAGCACGCCACTGAACATAACCTTGGTATGGGTGGAAACAGTCACAAACACTGTGTGTGACTCATATAAATTTTGACCTTGGTTTACATTCTAATTAAATCACATTTTAAACGTACCCAATTTTAAATGTCGGTTGAATAGAAGTTCATGGGCTTGAAATCATCGGATTGCTAAAGGGCCATTTGGATTTGTGTTTTGCAGGTAATTTTTGGCATACTAAAGTCACAAAAAAAATTATGTTTTTGCTCTTTGGATTATCAGTACATGCTTCAAACATTATTAAGTAAACTTCATATTTGATTCTTCTAAACCTTATCTGTTAGGGTCTATGGTTTATACAAAAAAAAATTGATGCTGTGTACTCATTAGAAAAGGAGTGATTTGGTGAGTCTTCGTAAAACTCTGAAAGCTATCTCTTTGTGTTGTGATTGCAGCCGGTATCAAAGCTGGTATTGCAAAGCAAACTACAACGTTCAGAATTATTATTATTACTGTTGGTTGTGATATTGGGCTGAAGTTTGATTCTTACATGTTCAGGTTTTTACATGTTCAGGATGATGATGGCATGTTTCATAATGATCAATACGTGTTATTTCACTTAAATACAAGATGACACTTCTTATGAGGTATTTGCTCTTCTTTTAGTATTGTTTACCATTTTCATTATGCAAAATTTGAAGTTTGTGTAATCTATTAAGAAAACGAATATTATTACACACTAATGCTACAAAATTTGGAATAAAAAATTAAGACCTATTAACATGTTTGACCAACGTGACCCAGTTCATATAAACTCGACCTAAGCGAGTCAGCGTACTTTGTCTAAGCTACCTAGAATATGGACTTATATAAAACCATTATGTTTGATAAATTTTGATTCATTATCAACAAATTGTGATATATATTCTTTCGCCACAGGTTCTCTGCATAAGCAGATTCGGAGGTTCCAGTGTTGCTGCAAGCGCTGCTAATCCCTTGGCTGCTGAAGTACAAACATGTTCTCTGGCTATTTATCATGAGAAAAGTTGTTATTATGACACCTTATAACCATCTTATGGGGATGGATTATAATGCTTATTTCACAATGTCGTATAAAGTGATAGTTACAATACTATTGTTTCAAGTCTTCTTATCAGTGTTAACTATGCAAGATTTGTTACAGATTAACAATTATTAGTATGGTTTTCTAATGTAAGTTTCATACAACATTGATACAAGCGCGGGTTTATAATCCTTTAGCACCGTACTCCCGCGGCAACGCGCGGGCTTCCCAGCTCGTACTCCGTATAACTCTATTGTAACTATAGTATAAAAGCCGTGTACTATTCACTATAGACTTCTTAGCCTTTTAGGTTTAGGTAAGCCCAAACCCGTCCGGCGAAACCGATCCGCTCCAGAAACAAAAGATCTATAGTGATCTTTGTGAGTGCAAGAACAAGAAATTAATATTTTAATCCAAGTGCTGTTGTGTGATTGCCATTTCTTATGATCTACAGAAGCTGAGTTTCTTGGAGCCACATGTTTTTGTGTGAGAAGATAAAGGTGGGTTCTGGATTCTTCATAGTTGTAAAATTACCTTTCTCTGTCTCTCATCTCTCTCTAGCAATATCAGGTTTCTTTAGCTGGGTTTCTTAGAGCCACATGTTTTTGTCGGAGCGATGTTCAAATGGATTTTGAGTAGTTAATTTGATTGTACCGTTTTTGATTTGTTGGGTAACAATTGGTTTTAGGTGACTGGAGTATCTCCAGAGGAAACCGAAACTGTGATGGGTGGATATGGGAAAGCTATTAGTCACTTTATGTAGTTAACTGAATTAAGGAAAAGCTTTTGACAAAAGTTTATGATATATGTTTGCTGCAGGCATCGGCTTACATGTCTCGGCAGTCACATTCAATATCACAGCTGGAAGAAACTGATCGGCTAATAAGAGGACGAGGTAGTGGTGAGAAACTGAGGCGCTTGAAGGAGGCCCAAAATCTCTACCATGAAGAGGTTATAGATTGTCTTTGCCATTGTGCTTGGTAAGTTCATTGTACGTTTCTTTATACACACTCGGCATTCATATAATCTATGTGAGCTTTAATGTGTATATATATGATAGAAGAAGACCTCAAATATATTTTTATACCCACATAAAAGATGTTAATATAAGACATGGATTCTTGCCCAACACATTTTATGGGTTTGCGTTTGTTCTCCTAATGGCATATTCAGTTTCAGTAATATGCATATGTTTCTAATTAGAGCTCTTTTGACAGTAATTGGGAGGATGCCCATTTGCCCATATTATGTTGGATGAATTGTCAAAGCACCAAAGAAAGTTCAGTTATGAAGCCTACCATCTAACCACAATCCTTCATAATATACCTTTATAATGTGTCGAATACAAGTATTGGTAAGTTTGAAAATTGGTAACTTACTTTCAACTTCTACATTCTGCCATATTTATTTATATTAATTAACCTTAATAAGTTGCAGGTTTATAATGGTTTTGTAGGTATATGCATCCATCTTTTATTTATTATCCAACAATATTTTGTATGTTAAGTATTCTTTACAATTTTTTTTTTCTTTTTTCTGCTGGAATACATTAAGATTATTTTGTTTATAGTGAAGTCGTTGTACCTAGGATTTGATGAGGAAGAAGAGAAAAGGTAGTGATTTCTTATGTATTTATATTAATTAACCTTAATAACCTTATGATCTTGATTCATTTTATTTTGTTGGAAAATCTATTTATTCATGAAAAGCTTCTATACACGCCTTATCCAGTTCTAGCCACTTTTTAGCTCAGCCAGTTTTGGACTACTTAATTTAATCCATAATCAAATAAGTACAAAAAATTTATGATTATATAGTATGATCACATGTGCCAACATTTGAAATGTCTTTTGCTTTGTGTAATAACATATTATTCCAGAATACGATGTATCCGGAGTGGTACTAAAGGTTGGAAGTACTGTAAAAAGCCTAAAAGAAAGAGATGAGGTATACGAAGATGTAATAGAAAATGATGTGAATGGATCCGAACAATTTGGATCATTGGCCGAGTACATAGCGGTTGAAGAGAAATTGTTGGCATTGAAACCGAGGAAATTGGATTTTGTATAAGCTGCTGCTCTCCGTCTCGCTATTATCATCACATATGGAGGTCTTTAAAAAACGGGTTTTGGAGAAGGTAAATCAATCATTGTTATGAATGGCGTCGATGGTGTTGCAACCTTAGTAATTCAGGTATTTTACTCTTAGAAGTTCTAAACATATCCTATCATGTTTGCTTGATCACCTTTTGGAAGATAAAAATCCTCAAAAGTAATCTTTTTAGTAAAGTAAAAAATTCTAAAATATTGATTCCTAAACTTATATATATATGTTAGGTCAGTGTTAAAATGTTACTCCCTCCGTTCCAAAATTATTGTCCCCTTTTAACTTTTTTGGTCTTTACTTTTCAACTTTGACCTTAAGTATTTTTTTTTATATTACATAATACTTGATACAAAATATATGAAAGGATTGAGTTTTAAGTGTATTTTCATTGGTATAATTTTTATCAAAAATTGTATAACACAAACAAAAATATTTATAGTCAAAGTTGAGAAAGAAAGACCGAAAAAGTCAATAGGGGACAATAATTTTGGGATGGAGGGAGTATGTTGTAAGTTGTTTAGGGCTTTACTTTTGTAAATAACCATGTTAGAACCATAGTCATTAGGTTAAGGGCCACACTACACTTGAGTACTGCTATACCAACGACAGATTTCGTGTTTAAAATTCTTAAACTGTGGTTAACAGGTAACTTACGGGGTGTTCAGATAAACATATTTTGTATGCTTGGGTTTAAGGTAAATGCTCCTTTCATTGTCTTTTATTTTCATGCCTCAGAAACTTATAGTGCTTAAGGGGTGTTTGGCTAGGCTTATTTGAAGTGCTTAATTACTTATTCTTTTTCTGAAGATACGACAAACTTACCCAAATATCAATTATAATAGTGTAACCCAAACACCCCAGCTGATTATATACATTCAGTTTCTTTTTCTTTATTCTCTAATGATTCAGTTGGTAGGTTAACGTGTTTTTGATCACGAAGGTGGTCATAAAGAGTATTGTACCTTAGAAATATGTATAGCCCCCGGAAAATTGGAAGATTATTGTCAATTTGCCGTCGAACTAGCATTTAATTTTAACTATGAATTGGATTTACAGTAGCGGTGAATCAGGTAGGTTTTGGAATAAGTGTTTGTGTTGAATTCATATAAAAATCGAAGATTAGAAAGCGTGGAAGTTATTTACTTACTTCCCTTTTGGATCAACCACTACAGCTTTAGAAGCAACAAATACCCCATCAAGCTATGCCGCATTAGCGGCCCAGTTAGACTTTATACCATATCTGATGTATAATTTATGGCATACCTGATGTGTAATTAGTATAGCTTCTCTTTATTGCATTATGTTGAAAAAGTATTAGGCCATTGTTAGGGTAGATTGAATGCGTATTGTTTGATATTGATTATCAGTAGTTGTTTGCGTGATGTGTTGGGTGCTGCGTTTAGTTTTAGAAAATTTTTTTGAGATAAGTTGGCAACCATGGTAATGAGTATGGCGATTTTTTTGTAAGCGATCAGGATTGTAGGATTGTATGGCTTTTGTGCTGCTGGAACATGATGGATGAAGTTTTTATTGTTAACAGCTTATATAAATAATCGGGAATGTATTAGCATCTATAATTGTAAATAAACATCTATGTTATTTAGTCATAAGAATACATGTCGCTTACAATGCTTTTTTTAGGCATTTGGTGACTTCGTATTTAATTCTATTTGATTTTTTCCACCAGGATGTTATGTCAGAACCACTTGAGTGAACCATTTGGTTAGTTCTTTACATTAATGAAGCGCGGGTGGCGCTCAATAGATCATTTTTCATGAGATTATTAAGATCATATGGTTCACTAATACTAGAGAAACTAATAGGGAGTGGAGATGGACGAAACAATCATGTTCTTCATGTATGCTTTCTTACTATCTTTATAAAAATGTTTCCAAATATCATAACAGATTGGGCGCCTTAGGCTATATATTTATTCTGTAGCTTATTGCCGATGGCCCATACAAACTCTAGCTTGATCGTTGAAGCCTCACCAGTTTAGATGACCATATCTGACCTACATGTTGTTGGTGTAGGATTTTATAAGAACTTATGCATACTATGAGTTTGCAGTGCCAATTATTTGATGATGTAGAAAATTAATAAGACTTGTAGTCAACTGTCATAAGACTATAAGAGACTAGACAAGTATAAGGGAATAAATATGCTCTTATAAATTTATAATGTAGTATTGCAGTAGCAAACTTAGGACACATGCATTTGCGTATGAAGATATATGGAAGATTGCAGAAAATGTACTCATTGAAGTGGTTCAGCCAACTTGCCTGCTATAAAAAAGGTCTGATAACTTTCTATGTATCATGTAGTTAGTATATGCAGTAAACTTGGTATACAGAACATGCAGATCAACCTAAAATAGTTTTCTTTTGTGAACTCCAACCGATGTATTTAATAAGTATAAGGACGAACATGGAGCTTTTAACGAATCCTTGATGCTTGAGCTGTATGAAGCAACATATAAGAATGGAAAAGGCGAGTTTTAACAGTTGTAGGTTCTGGATGTGTTGTCAACGCAGTGAGAAATTTGCAGATCTTTGTGCCAAACTAACAATTTTACTTATGTATTAAACTTCGTACTACAATATATTAATACCACATACTATGTTTATTGCTACTCGCATTTCATTGCCTTACTTTCAAAATGTTACTGCCATTTTATGCTTGGTAAGCTATTTGTGATATGTAAGTTGGAAATTGTACAGGCCATTTGTGGTGATTTTATTATAATTTTACTAATTGGATAATAATAGATAAACAGCCGTATTTGGTAAAAAAAAAAAAAAAAAAAAAACGCTAACTAATAAAACATGTCGTTACCACGACATGAATATTTTTTACGCTTTCTTTTCTTTACTTTAAGCAAAACTACCTATAAAAAAACCAAAATACAAAAGATATGCAATACAAAATTACACACATCCATAAATTTTCTAAAACAGAAAAAACAAAACTACCAACAAAACACTCCTGCCACAACACAGAAGCCTTTTTATTCCTTTAGTCTTTCTTTCAAGTTACAAGAGTTGAATTTGGATGAACCGTTGGTATGTAGCTACCATTTTGATAAGCACAATGAGTCATGCTACGCTATTGGACTTTGGTCTATGTTCGTTCATATATCTATCCCAGCTACATCCTATATACATAATGCACAATAATATTACGGAAAATGCCCCGCAGCAACGCGCGGATAAGCCCACTCGTTTTATTTAATTATTAGTCAAGATGATAGATGACACACTAACAAGCAAGTTCTTTACTAAGCTAGTGAGCTAAATTCGTTTTTAGAAACAAAAATGGAGTTGAAATACATTACATCTAGACTTGCTTCATTTATTGCAAGTCTTTTGATTGATTTTCTGACATCAAGGAGCTCTAGCAACTTTCTGGATTGCATCTCTGAGAATGTTTTATCAGAAATAGTTCTTACTCCTAGTGATACTTCATACACTACTGTTCTTGAATCTACCATTCGAAACCTTAGATTTGCTACCACCACAACCCCAAAACCATTAGCAATAATCACTCCTTTGTCATATTCCCATGTACAATCAGCAGCATATGTAGTGTGGAATCTGGACTTCAAATCTGAATTCATAGTGGTGGTTATGACAATGAAGGCCTTTCCTACACTTCAAATCTGAATTCGTAGTGGTGGTCATGACAATCAGCAGCATATGTAGTGTGGAATCTGGACTTCAAATCTGGACTTCAAATCTGAATTCGTATGGTTCGTAACAGTTGATTCAGACAATAAAACTGCATGGGTCGAATCTGGTGCAACTATTGGTGAGCTTTTGTATTCGATTTCTCAAAAAAGTAATGTTCTTGGATTTCCAGCTGGAGAATGCCCCACAGTGGGAATTGGAGGCCACTTTAGTGGAGGGGGATTCGGCATGTTGGCAAGAAAATATGGTTTGTCTGCTGATAACGTAATCGATGCACTTATTGTTGATGTGAATGGGCTTATCCTGGATCGACGCTCAATGGGTGAAGATCTCTTTTGTTAGAAATGGTTAAATAATTAATACGTAAATGTCTAGTATCGAACCCGAGACCTCGGGATTGCACACATTACAAATGAGTATTAAGGAATAATAATAAATGTATTTTATATATTTATTATTAGCACGAGAACTTAACGACCGTTAGTGTTTTTCAGTTAAATGACTAACGACCGTTAGACGAAAATAAGGAAAGAGATGTTTATATTAAATTAGAAGATTTGGAAAATCTTGAACCTCCTTTGGTGAGGGTATTCGGCCGAGCAAGCCATGGGGAAGCCCATGGACTTGGCTTGTTCCCAAAGTATTCCAAATCCTATATAAACAAACTCAAGGGTAATTGTTTAGGCTAATCTTTTGTGCACACAATTATCCCTAAAGTCTTTTCTTTCCTCTTGGTTTGTTCTGGCCGATCGAACACCTTCTCAAAGGGTTCTTTGGATCGAAATTTTGATTGTCAAAATTGTTTCTTGTGTTTTACTTGCATAAACTTAATACGGTTTAATTTGTGTGTACAAGAACGAGGTAATAACTCACTATAGTTATTATCAAGAGATCGAATAACAAAACGGTAAGGGGTTATTCATTGATCTAGTTTATAACACATTCAAGATTTGTTGAAGTGCATCGGGTACGTTTTCTATTTAATGTTTATGTTAATAATTATATGTTATACTAATTGTTACACGCTTCCGCTATATGTGTACTTTGATTATGGAGTTTTATGATTGTCATGCTATGTAAATTCCAACAGTGGCATCAAGAGCCATGTATAACATGTAATTGATTACTTAAACAATAAAAAAACGTATCTTTTAAATTGTTTAGAATATACATGATTGTTTTCTAGGGTTTTGATTATTAAAATTTGTTTTTTTTAATAATAGTCGAACCCTAACCCTAATTTAAGGGGGGGGGGTGTCGAATTTATCCATAAACCCTAATTAGGGTTTGTGATTTTAATAATTAATTGTGATTAATTAGAAACCCTAGGTCTTTAAACAATTGTTGTGTTATGAATCTTGTGACCTATTTGTTATATGATATGCATGAATTCGTGACTATTTATGCATAATTAGTCACGGATTAAAATTACTTGAATTAAATTGTTTAGATGTTTGCTACATGTTTAAATAAATCAAGAATTAGGGAAGACCTAATATATATTAAATTAATGAATCAGTTATGTGCAACATGGTATATTATCATTAAAACTTACGCGGCCAATTGTTGGTGTCTGTGGTCCATTGGGTACAATGCGCTCGAAAACCAATGGGAGTTTTATTGATTCTATACATAATAATTCACATATAGATTATTAATAGGATTTGTTTAAAAAGATGCATGTGGCTAGATGTTTCAATTACAATTAAATTGTTTTAATTGTTTTATTATTAGTTGATTATTTGTTTTCTTTTAATTACTTGTTTATTGTTTTTTTTTTATATGTGATATGTTAAAGTAAGCAATAAAAGGGTAATTTTCAAAGAAAAATTAAATTGGACTAATAATGGTGAAACATCGGTAATAAAGTAAGGATCTTGCGGTGTCTTATGTGCCGACAGTGGTTCGCTTCGCACGGTAATTGGCTCCCAGGCGAGACTAGCAAGATCTAAACTTTGTTATTTATTTTTAAGACTAAGATCATAAACTTTTGCTTGATTGATGTTTTTGTACAATAGTGTGTGAAAGGCGGACCAAAGTTGACAAACTGTGTGGGGGGTTTAACTGGAGAGGGGTTTTTTAAGAGATTCGCTCCTACCGGCTCTCCGGGCCCGCTTGTGCGTCAACTGCGACTTACCTATATCACTATTTACGTACACTGTCATCTTAAGGGTGATTTACCTCAATTCCACGCGCCACTTTTGTGGCAAATATCCGAATAACATGTAAGTAGTAGGATATGTGGGCGATAATTGTTGGTACTTCTTTAATTGGTGAACCCAATACCCCAAGTAAATAGTTTTGGTTTACTCTTAACTAATTGGTAAATAAAAATTGTTTTGAAAACTAATGATACAAAGATGAGTGCATGCATCTTTGTACATGTTTTTGTCACATCAAAAACTAAATACCCTAAAATTTAAGTTACGTGCCATCTAACTATAAGGAACACTTGAAGTTAATTTTGGGTATGCGTGAGACCTGGACCAAAATTAATGACAAGGTAAATTTCCGAGTGTGCGTGAGACCACACATGGATGAATTTGCAGTTTCTAAGTTAGACAACTTAATTAAGCTGATGCGTGAGACCTAGAGCTTAAGGCATGAGATGGGATAAAACATGCTTACGTGACATATTGATGAATCAATATGTAGTAAATCCCATAAATTATCTAGGAATTGGAAAACTTGTTTGCCAATTATTGTACGACAGATTACCATCTTTTGTACTTCCACTACTAGCAGATCAACTGATGTAGTGGAACTATGTAAAGTTGGATCCTAGATTTTCAAGGAAATTAAGTTGGTTATATGAATATATCCATGGGTATTATATTTTCTTGAGAATAATTATTATCGAAAATACTAATGTTTGAACTTTTCTATTTCTGTAGAATGGCTCAACCCGATAACTCCGTGTATGCTGCTTTCAAGAGTCATCTTGAAAGAGCCAAATTGACTGGGAAAAACTTCAATGATTGGCACAGATCGCTCAGAATTGTCTTGAGGGCGACTGGTAAGCTCAATTACTTGAATACTCCTTGCCCTGAGGAGCCTGCTGCGGACGCCTCTGATGAGGTTAAAGCAGCATGGAAAATTGAGCATGCTAAGTACAATGAAATTGGGTGCTTAATGCTTCAAAGTATGGAACCAATGATGCAAAAGAAGTTTGAGTATCATTTTCCATATGACATGCTCAATGACCTAAAAAAGGCTTATGCAAAATCTCCTGAAGTTGAATTGTATGAGTCTCTTGACAAGTTACACAGCTGCAAGCATAATGATGGCAAACCAGTTGAAGACTATGTTAATGAGATGAAGGAATTCTTTGATCAACTTCAAAGAGGTGGTTTTGAATACCCCGAGAATGTTCAAGTTAACCTAATCAACAGATCCCTTAACAAGGATTTTGGTGGTTTCGTTCAGAACTTCAACATGCATTGCTCGGGGAAGACAGTTTCTGAGTTACTCGCATTGCTTGTTGACTATGAGAAACACTTACCACCCAAGGGCAAGGCTCCTACTCCGCAAGTGTTGGCAATTCAAGGAGGTAGGATCCAGAAAAAATCGCGTGTGAACAAGGGTAAGGGTAAAGGTGATAAAGGCAAGCAGGTCATGGCCTATCAACCAAATCCTAAGGTGAATCAACACCAGCCCAAGAAGAACAAGGTGAGTCCTCCAGGAAAGAAGGATCAGGCTTGTCACCACTGTCATGAAGTAGGGCACTGGAAGAGGAACTGTCCACTCTACATCAATGACTTGCGACTGAAGAAGCAAAAGAGTGAAGCTGGTAAACCCAGCTCTTCAGGTGCGTTCTTTATGATTGAATTATTTACTCTAACTCATAAGTTAAATTCCTGGGTATACGATACGGGATGTGGTATTCATATTTGCAATACTATGCAGGGGTTTAGAGTTGAAAGAAAGCTGGCCTATGGACAACAATTCTTGCACGTGGGTAATGGAGCACATGCAGCAGTTGAAGCTATAGGCGTATTTGATTTAGTGTTGACTTCGGGCCTAGTACTATCTTTAAATAATTGTCATTATGCACCGTCAATTGTTAGAGGTGTTATTTCATTTTCATGTTTGTTGAACCTTGGTTTTGAACATACTATTAATAGCAATGGAATTTGTGTTTCTTTAAATGGTGTATTTTATTTTAAAGCTATTGCTGTGAATGGTATTTTTGAACTTGATATGAATGATAATGATAATGCTTGTGTTAAAAATAATTCGATGTATAGCATCAACAATAAGAGAATCAAGAAAAGTCTGGATTCGTCTTATCTTTGGCATTGTCGTCTTGCACACATAAGCAAGGATCGCATGAAAAAGCTGCAACATGATGGGCTTTTAGAAAAGATCAATGATGAATCATTTGATAAGTGCGAGTCTTGTATTAGTGGGAAGATGACAAAGAAACCCTTTAATAATAGGATTGAAAGGGCTACTGATCTACTTGGTCTTATTCATACAGATGTGTGTGGACCACTTAGACATGTGTCAAGGAGAGGTGCTAGCTACTTCTTAACATTTACGGATGATTTCAGCCGTTATGGTTATGTTTATTTACTTAAACATAAACATGAGGTGTTTGAAACATTCAAAGTGTTTAAAGCTGAAGTAGAGTTGCAACTTGGAAAGAAGATTAAAGCTCTTCGATCCGATAGAGGTGGTGAATACCTGAGTCAAGAGTTTGTGGATTATCTAGCTAAGGAAGGAATTGTCCAGCACCTTACTTCTCCATATACACCACAACAAAATGGTGTGTCTGAGAGAAGAAATCGTACATTGCAAGACATGATACGATCTATGTTTAATCTAACTTCTCTTCCCTTCTCATTCTGGGATTATGCCTTGGAGTCTGCTGTTCGCATTCTTAACATGGTTCCCACAAAGAAGGTAGATAAGACACCATATGAGTTATGGACTGGAAATGCTCCTAACTTGTCTTATCTTAAGGTCTGGGGTTGCGAGGCGTACGTTAAACGTGACTCGGGCGACAAGCTCCAACAAAGATCTGTAAAATGTATCTTCGTAGGATACCCAAAGGAAACAATGGGTTACTACTTTTATTATCCTCCTGAGAACAAAGTATTCGTTGCTAGGTATGGAGACTTCTTGGAGAAGGATCTCATATCTCAAGAATTAAGTGGGAGAATATATGATCTTGAAGAAGATCAAGATGATGCATTACCTTCTGAAAACACTAACCAACTTCCTGAAGAACCAGAAAGTCTGGGTCCTCCACCAGAAGTTGAAGTGGTTCCCATTCGCAGATCCGTAAGGACTGTAAAAGCTCCTGAACGTCTATGTCTTAACGTAGAATGTGAGGAATATACACTAGGGGATCTTGATGAACCGCCTAGTTATAAAGCTGCCATTAATAGTCCTGAAAAGGAAAAATGGTTGGTTGCTATGAATGGGGAAATGCAATCCATGAGAGATAATGAAGTCTGGATTGAAGTAGACCTTCCTCCTAATGCCAAGGTAGTTGGGAGTAAGTGGCTCTTCAAGAAGAAAACTGACATGGATGGCAATGTACACACCTATAAAGCCCGTTTGGTAGCTAAAGGCTTTACTCAAACGTATGGTGTTGACTACGAGGAGACCTTTTCTCCTGTAGCTGACATTAGGGCTATTAGGATTCTCATAGCCATAGCTGCATACTATGATTATGAGATTTGGCAGATGGATGTCAAAACCGCCTTCTTAAATGGTCGCCTAGATGAGGATATCTACATGGCGCAGCCTGAGGGGTTTGTGAATCCAAAGTTTCCAAATCGTGTATGCAAACTTCAAAGATCCATTTATGGATTGAAGCAAGCATCACGACAATGGAACAAAAGGTTTGATAGTGAAATAAAGAAGTTTGGTTTTACTCAAAATCTTGATGAGCCATGTGTATACCACAAAGTTAGTGGGAGTGAAGTAATTTTCCTTATATTATATGTTGATGACATATTGATCATGGGAAAAGACATTCCAAGTTTGCATGAAGTCAAGGCATATCTTGGAAAGTGTTTTTCTATGAAAGATTTAGGGGAAGCTGCTTTCATTCTGGGAATTAAGATATATAGAGATAGATCTCAGCGATTAATTGGATTAAGCCAAAGTGCTTACATCGATAAAATATTGAAGAGATTCAATATGCAAGATTCCAAGAAGGGATATTTGCCGATGCAAGAACAACATGGCTTGAGCAAGAAAGTTTGTGCTTCAACACCTGAAGAGGTGAAACGCATGGCAAAAGTTCCTTATGCTTCGGCGGTAGGATCTATTATGTATGCGGTTAAAAGCACAAGGCCAGATGTGGCATTTGCTCAGAACTTAACCAGTCGATATCAGCAGGATACCGGTGAAGCTCACTGGACTGCTGTTAAGAATATTCTTAAGTACCTTAGGGCGACTAAAGATTTGTTCTTAGTTTATGGGGGTGATCCACAAGCAGAACTTGATGTTACAGGTTACTGCGATGCTTCATGGAAAAGTGATAAGGATGATATGAAGTCTCAGACTGGATACGTCTTTGTCATTAATGGAGGAGCTGTGGATTGGAGGAGCAAGAAGCAGAGTACATTGGCGATGTCTGCAGCAGAAAGTGAGTACATAGCTGCATCAGATGCTGCAATGGAAGCCGTCTGGATTAGGAAGTTTGTATCAAGGCTTGGAGTTATGCCTTCGATTCAACGACCTATAAAAATGTATTGTGACAATTCAGCTGCAATTACATTTGCCAATGAACCTGGAATCATGAAGGGCACCAGACATTATCCGATCAAATATCACTATGTGCGAGAGCAAATAGAGATTGGGGAGATCGAAGTACTCAAAGTTCACACAGATGATAAATTGGCAGATCAATTGACGAAAGCTCTTCCTGGCACTAAGCTTTATAAGTTAGCTGAAGGAATAGGTCTTCGTAAGGCTGAAAGTTTCATGCCCATTTGTGATTAGTATTTGGATAAAGGATGTAATAGACAATTATTGATTTTATGAAATAAAGTATTGTTTATGTTTATTGTCTTGTTGAAATATACATATATCCTGTTTTGCATGTTTATATCCTTGAATAATTTTATTATTCTAAATGTGTCCATTGTCGGTTAATGATATGGGAATGTCATTAAATTAAGACAAATGTGAATGTTGGTAAGAATATACTTGAAAGTATATTGATGCGTGGTCATACCAAATTCACATGATATTCTAAGAGTAGAATATAGGACTTATCCCAACTAAACATGAGATTACTTAATGGATCTTGTCATCAAGTAATTCATGAAATAGTTATCCTCAGACTTGAGATACCAGATAAGAGTCATGGATGTAGTGCATTTTTGTAAAGCAATCTACCGCTTACCGTAACTGGAAGTTATAAGGATTGTTTTCAGAAGTGTTGCAAAGTTCATGAGTTATTCTTGTAGTCAAGAAAGAATTTGTTCCTTCAAATTAGTTTTGAAGTATAACACTGCTGGGCCCCTCGTAGGGTTGACGAAATGTTTGCGTGGCCACGCCCAAAGTCTATCTGGAATACGTTCAGATGTTTTGGTAATTTTGTTCAATCATTAACAACGAGAAACAGAAACATTAATAAAGTGTGACTTAGATCCATATCTTTATTAATAGAGTGTTAGTAACAAAAGGATAATAATAATGATGAATCATTAAAGATTTTCCAGGAAATCTAGCTCGAATTGAACTAGGGGCATTGGAGTGTTGCAAGACGCCAACCAATGTCATTTTACTGTTAATAGTTTAACCAAGTGGGAGTTGTTAGAAATGGTTAAATAATTAATACGTAAATGTCTAGTATCGAACCCGAGACCTCGGGATTGCACACATTACAAATGAGTATTAAGGAATAATAATAAATGTATTTTATATATTTATTATTAGCACGAGAACTTAACGACCGTTAGTGTTTTTCAGTTAAATGACTAACGACCGTTAGACGAAAATAAGGAAAGAGATGTTTATATTAAATTAGAAGATTTGGAAAATCTTGAACCTCCTTTGGTGAGGGTATTCGGCCGAGCAAGCCATGGGGAAGCCCATGGACTTGGCTTGTTCCCAAAGTATTCCAAATCCTATATAAACAAACTCAAGGGTAATTGTTTAGGCTAATCTTTTGTGCACACAATTATCCCTAAAGTCTTTTCTTTCCTCTTGGTTTGTTCTGGCCGATCGAACACCTTCTCAAAGGGTTCTTTGGATCGAAATTTTGATTGTCAAAATTGTTTCTTGTGTTTTACTTGCATAAACTTAATACGGTTTAATTTGTGTGTACAAGAACGAGGTAATAACTCACTATAGTTATTATCAAGAGATCGAATAACAAAACGGTAAGGGGTTATTCATTGATCTAGTTTATAACACATTCAAGATTTGTTGAAGTGCATCGGGTACGTTTTCTATTTAATGTTTATGTTAATAATTATATGTTATACTAATTGTTACACGCTTCCGCTATATGTGTACTTTGATTATGGAGTTTTATGATTGTCATGCTATGTAAATTCCAACATGAAGATCTCTTTTGGGCAATCAGAGGTGGTGGGGGAGCCAGTTTTGGGGTTATACTAGCTTGGAAGATCAATCTTGTTTATGTTCCACCAATAGTTACGGGTTTAAGTGTTTCTAAAAAACTAGACCAATGAGCTACTAAACTTCTTAACAAGTGGCAGCATATTTCTTACAATGTTAGTGAGGATTTGTTCATTAGAGTTAAAATAAGCTCTGTCTCGGCGTCTGGAGAGAAAAATAGAACACTACAAGTAACATTCAACTCGCTATTTTTGGGGACAACGAACAAGCTGATAACAATGATCAACAATATATTTCCCGAACTAGAAGTAAACGATAAAGATTGCGTTGAAATGAGTTGGATAGAATCAGCAGTTTACTTTTCATTATATTTTGAAGGAGAAAGTTTTGAATCTTTGAATGAAATAAGACCATTGGCTAAGAAATATTTTAAGGTTAAATCTGACTACGTGAAGAAACCCATCCCTGAAGAGGCGCTAGGATAACTCTTAAAATGGTGTTTGGAAGATAAAAGCTTGACTATGTTAATGGAGCCACATGGCGGGAAGATGAGTAAAATAAATGAAACTAAAACTCCATACCCTCACAGGGAAGGGAATTTATACATCATGCAGTATATAGTTAGATGGACAGAAGAAGGGTTTAACATTTTTGAAAAACATGTCGCCTCAATAACAAGGGTTTACGACAATATGACACCATTTGTGTCCAAGAACCGGAGGGGAGCCTATTTGAACTTCAGGGATTTAGATTTGGGTACAAATGATGATAAATGTGGTACCCCTTACTTGCAAGTAACCAAATGGGGAACCAAGTATTTTAAGGGAAATTTCAAAAGGTTGGCAATGGTGAAAGGTATAGTTGATCCAACAAATTTTTTTCTATTATGAACAAAACATCCCACCTCTTGTCAATGAAAGCCAATATGTAGAATGCAGCAAAGATTGCGACTTCCATTTTCACCAAAGTATCTAAGCTTGAAAAAAAATGTACCTGATTTCGTTGGCTCATTGCAAATGATGGTAATTTAACTCTATAGTCACGCAAATATGTACTTCTAATATTGAGTTTGTATTTGAAATCTATGCTTAAGAAACTAGGTCTCATGTAATATTAATATTACGGACTTGGCTTTGTACACCGTTTTGATATTTTTTATTGTAAGTCGAGTTAACATAGTCAGTAAAATTGGCCTTTTTACGTAATTCCGTTTTGGTTCACAACCGACCAGCTTCAATTTGGTACGGTTTTGGTTATTATCTTTAATACAGGCTAGGCCCTGTTCAGTCTGTTTTTTAGAGTTTAGACTATCATCACCCCTAGACGCAATAGATTAACTGAATTATGGGTCGAAACGGGTAATTCTTTGCACTGGCCAAAACGTTCTAGAGCAGGATAGGTAACACTTGAAAACTTTTTCTTTATTTATTCTCAAACTTTTAAAGAGATAGAATACATCATTTACTATTATATCGACTACTAGTAGTAGTGACCTTACCTATGACCAAAACACTTAGCCACATTAGCGCAACATCAACTTTCTCTCTCCTAGACCAAACACAATACCAAACACCCGTATTAGCAACCTTACCGGTGGCCCAACATTTTTTCTTTTAATTAAAATTTCATTAATTATTAAAAAACATTACATAATAAATCAAATAAGATAAAAAAAAGCATTACCTAATAATTTAAATAAAATAGAAAACATTACAATAAAAATTAAAAACTTAAACTAATAGTATAAACCATATTGTTGAGCTATTTTCACTTTAATCGCCAACACCGCCTCTAGTTTTTTCCCGATTAAATGGTCATGGGGTTCATTGTAGTACATGATGTCTTAGTCCCTCTTTTTTTGTTGTTGTTTAAATTCAAACATGACGTTGAAGATCGTTCTTGTTGCCTTTGTGCGAGCCTTTGTTGTTTTAATTTTTCCTCTTGTGCAAGCTTTAGTTCTCTAATTCTGCTTGCTCCTGACACCTCAGATCTTCCAGTTCCAATTCCCGCGCCTTTATTCTCAAACTCAACCGAAGCTTCCGCCCTATGGGAAAACATACCCGATGTGACATTTGCCCATTTAGCGACCAACTTGTCAACAAGATCAGGTGCACCAGCAGGTGCAACTAAATATTCCGAACGAGCATTGGAGGATGACGCTTTCTTCTTAGCCCTGTCTCGGCCCATTGGTCGAACCTCTTGAACCTCTAACTCCTCTAAATCAGCTGCTTCGTCGTTCAGATTAAAACTACCGTGTGCTGAGTCGGAATGCGAGATGGTTTTTGTTGTATGCGATTTCTTTGAACCTTTACCTTCTTTGGGTTGCTCGTAAAACCTTGGCATTTAGACCATTTTCCATTTTCTATGGTCCTTCAAAATTCTCCAGCATTTAGTCAATGTGAAGGGCGAGCGGTAAATAACACGATACTCTTTTACCGGTTGATAGTAGATTGTTGTTTCATTTGCGCCACTCTGGTGCATCCTTTTCACAGTATCGTAAATCGCCAAAAATTGAGTAACTTTACGATGAAGCCTATTTTTCTATTTGCATAAAATTGACTCGTATCCTCTTTTCGATTCCTTCATTTCCTTCTTAAAGTATGTTAGTACTCCCATCCAAAACCCTTGTGCCTTTTTAGTATTTCCTTCTATGCTATTCTCGGACACGTGTATCCAAGCTCTACACAAAGCTACCTCTTCTGCAGGGCTCCATGTTTTAGCTAAGTCATTCACCGTCTTCTTGGCTTGTTTACGTCTTTTTGTAGTCTTTTGACGGGTGCCACCTCTTCGACGGGAGACTCGGTTTTAACGGGTCCGGATGAACCATCCGAACCTTGGACCGTAGAAAAATCTTGAGTACCAAAAATGGATCCATATCATCAAGATTAAGTGTGTTAACTAGAGAAAATCGTTGAGAACTTTGACCTTGGTCCATCGGTGGTGGCATTTCCGGACGATAATATTGAGATTATTGTTGTTGTGGGTACATCAGAGGAGAAAACGAATAAGTTTGTTGTTGTTGATTATATGGAGGAGAAAACGGATTATTTACATAAATAGATAGGTGAGGCTATGATAGGTATGCGAAACTAGCGGATCAAAAATTATAAGCGGTGAGCGCCCGGTTAATTGAAAATTGGGGCCAGTTGTTGCATGTTGGAACATTTTGTTATCATCGGGTTTTAGGTGTTTTGGTTTTAGGAGTTTTGTAAGACATTTTTTTGAGTTGGAGAATAGTTGAAGAAGATAATTGTAAAATAGAAAGTGTGAAAAAAAGGGAAGAAAATGTGGTATTTATAAGTGAAAAAGTGTTTTTATTTATTATTATTATTATTATTATTATTATTATTATTATTATTATTATTATTATTATTATTATTATTATTATTATTATTATTATTATTATTATTATTATTATTATTATTTATTTTTTTATTTTATTTTTTTTATAAAAACATCACTTCATTAGAAGAAAATAGGATTTACAAGAAATTAGAGGGGAGCCGAGATAATAACTGGGCTCCCAGTCCTCTAGCTATTGCAAAGCTAATCCTATTAAAAATATGAGCAGCGACTCGCGATCCGATGTCTTGAGTTACTGAGAACTTTCGGATCCGTTTCAGTAGGGTTGCTGCATCCTTCCCAAGTTCCCCAAAGGAAGAGAATGAGAAGGGAAGAAACCCATATCCAATGTCAGCACATTTGCTCTCATATTTGACACGCTTGCGCTGTGCTGCTTTAGCCACCACTCGTCCTGGCACAAAATCGACCATACCCGATTGCGTCAAAGGAGGCGACCCTGTCAAATCGACACAAACATCCTGCCCACCATCCCAAGAATAGAGCAAAACATCAGCTGGGCGTAAGCTTTCGTCTCTTTCTCCACAAAGGCGAATGTCAAACCCTTTGCGAGACGAGATCCCAGACCGAGAGCAAATATCAGCAAGAGTGTCGCGCACCACGTTGTGCCGGTGCTTAATACCAATAATACCAGCACATGACACAGCATGATCCCCGTAAATGTCTCCCGCAAATAACCTGGAACAAGCAGAGCACGACATCTAGACTGAGAACAGGGGGACACCCAGGCGGTAGCATAAAACACACCGGTAAGTTCTAGCATTCATAGTCTGCCCCAACCCAGATATCGGGGCTACCCTAAGCCAATCAGAGGTGTAGTCTTCTCGTTGCGATCTCCAAAGCGCCATCTGTCGAGCGGATAGGCCAAAAGTGGATTCAGCCGTTTTAGTAACACGTGTGAAATTTATATCTGCCAATTTATTCATAATTTTGGGGGCAATTATCACATTCGGGTTACTTAAGAGGTCGAACTCCATTTCCCACAATGGTTCTATAAATTGTTGGATTAGGAAGCTCATCACCATCTGTTTCATTGAGTTTGACAATAGGATCCATTGGTGTGGCTACAGGTTTGAGGAATAGGGTGTCAGCATATTTTAGCAGGTCTAAGGCATACTTTCTCTGACACATTGTTAAGCCATTGGTGTTTCTCATGACTTCAATCCCCAAGTAGTAGTGAATAGGACCCAAATCCTTGATACTGGACTCCCTATGCAGTTAATCCTTGATGAATTGTAAGTATGTTGAATCTTTGCCTGTGAGCAGGATATCATCTACATACACTAGGAGTGAGGTGATTGAATTCTGATGGTTGATGATGAATAATGATGTGTCCACATAGCTTTGTTTGAAACCCAAACTAAGTAGGAAGGTAGTTAACTTTTGGAACCACTGCCTATTAGCTTGTTTTAGACCATAAAGTGATTTTGTCAACTTGCAGACAGTATTTAGTGGGAGATTCTTGTTGCAGCCTTGTGGTACAGTCATATAAACATCTTCATTGAGATCCCCATGAAGGAAAGCATTGTTAACATCCAATTGTTGAATTTCCCAACCATTGTGAACAGCAACTGCAATCATGGTCCTGACTGTGGGCATCTTTGCAACTGGTGCAAAGGTTTCATTGTAATCCGCCCCTTCTTTTTGGTTAAAACCCTTTGCTACTAGTCTTGCTTTGTATCTTTCAACTGTGCCATCAGCTCTGAGCTTGATTTTGAATACCCATTTGCAGCCAATTGGGATTTTTCCATGTTGAAGAGTAGTGTAAATCCATGTATTGTTCTGCTCCAGAGCTGTGATCTCCTTATCCATAGCATTGATCCAATTCTGGTCCTTGGCAGCCTGTGTGTAAGATTGTGGTTCTTTGATAGCATCTGTAATTATTATAAAGGAGTATGTTTTGGGTTTGAGAGTTGTAGTTGATGTATTTTGTATGATGATGTTTGGTTTTGAGGTTGTTAATGAGAGATGGGGGTAATATGTATTGGTAGTCTTTAAGAGAAGTAGGGACTGTTTTGGTTCTAGTTGATGTTATGGTAGGGTGAGGTGGTGGTGTAGGTTGTTCTGGTGATGGTGGTGTGACTGTATTGGGTGTGGTTGGTGCTATGGTGGGTGAATTTGTGGTGATGGGTTCTGATGTGGGTATGTTTAGGTTGTCTGTTGTGTTATGAGTGTTTGGGATAGGTGTGTTGTGTGGTATAGGACTGGTAGCCTGTGATGGAGTTGGTGTAGGGATATCTAACTAGCAATGTGGATGTAGATTTGGACCCAAATTTGTCTAAGGTGTGAGTATAGACATGTGCTTGACAACCTAAGTCTCTGAGGAGATCAAGATTTGGTGGTTTCTTGTACAGTACTACATATGGACTTTTATTATTTAGAATTTTGGAAGAGAATCTGTTTATGAGATATGTGGAAGTTAATATGTAGTATCCCCATAAGTGAATAGGAAATTTGGCTTGAAAATAGAGTGACCTTTTTTGGGAATTATATTGAGTTGATAATACAAAACAATAAAAGAAGAATGAAGAAAATATGAAACAAGAAGGACTTAAAAGACAAAGAAGGAATTCTACAAAAGATGGAATATTATAGAAGATTCCTTTAGAAGATAAAGATTAAAGTTAGGAAGATTTGTTTCCTAATACAGTTATGAGTCCTTTGTAAACCCTAATATCTCTATTATATAAAGAGATATAGGGCGTCTCTTTTAGGTGTGCACAAGAAAAGATGTAGTCGACTAGAAAAGTTGTGTGTGTCCTAGGCGTGAGTTGTAGATGCCTAGATTAGAGTTAGTTTTGTGTTTAGCCTCAAGAATATTTGATTCCTGTTATAGTTAGGTAACCGTTCTACAATTGATCAAGTAGAATTAGGGCTTGTCGTGTATGTAGTGAATGATAATGAAGAAAAACCTTGTTGATAATAACATTGATTCTTTAATTGAATATTACGCCTTTGTTATTAATTAATCCTAGATGAGATCTAAACAATCTTGAGCTTTAAACGATCTATCAGGTGGTATCAGAGCTATGGAGCTCGTGATCTAGGGATTATACAAGGTTTTCTTTGTCGAAGACAGAAGAAAAAATCGATTTTGGTTTTATTTTTGTAGTTTTCTGCACTGCTGTTGTAAAAAGGCGATATCTCATTCGTTAACCATTGGATCTTAACGAAATTTTTATTGAAGGTTCTTTACACATCAAGGTAGATTGTTACAAGAGGGATCTTCAATCTGAGTATACAATAAAAAGATATAAATTGTCTAAGTTTGCTACAGAAAAGTTCAAGTTAATCGATTTTTATGGTTTTCTAGTTATTGATATCCGTATATTCTTTTAGTTGATCCTATATACTCTTAGTTGATCATATGGATGCTGGTTGAACTTTGGATTCGTACGAATATAAAGTCCTAACTTTACAAGTTAGGGTTTACTGTTTCATCAATCGTTTATACAGGTTCTATTGTACGAGGGTTTGAAGAAGAACAGTTAGGGTATACTACTTTATCGTGAATCTACTGGTGTACTCTTACTGTTTTGTTAAACGATATGGATCAATAAGAAGACTAATGAATTGGATCTACTGGTATTCAGAATTAAGGATGTGTTTTTCATGCGTATCAAAACCTAACTTTAATTGAATATATGGAGGAGCAGACTTGGTCGACTGGTATTATTGATGGAATTTTAACTAAGGTTACTACTGGAACGAATAACTTTTACTATCAAGGTTTTTAGTAGCTTCATGTATACACAAATTCTCATGATAATGCTACTGCTTATTGAATTTTAATACTGCTTGAAGGAATCATTTGGTTTGTACTGCTCGTTATATATTGCTGCTAGTTGATGGTTCGTTAAAGCTGCTAGTAGGTTTTTAAAGCTGTCAATGGGTTTAAGTGCTGCTCATCAATGATTAGTACTACACTTACTCATTAATACTGCTAGTTATAGCTGGTCGAGAGTTAATGCTGCTTGATTCAATATGCTTGTTAATACTGCTCATTGATCGTTTGTACTGCTAAGTTAGTATTAATGCTGCTTGGTTTAAGCAGTTCGTGCTTCTCTCGTAATTAATGCTACTACGTTTACAGTTAATGCTGCTGCGGTTCTTTGTTAGTACTGCTCGTATTGTACTTAATGCTGCTATTGTGTTTTAGTACTGCTTGTTAATATCAACGAGTTAAAACTGCTAGAAGATTTTTACTATTGCTCGATTGGATATTATCATGGTGAATGGGCTTGATCGTTAATGACAGAAACATGATGAATTATTGATGCTTGTGGAATCAAATATAAATTGTTTCTGTTTATAAGGAGGTTACGAGAGTAAGGGGAAGACTGTGATACGATAATGTCTTATTGGTTTACTAATGCTCTTTAATTATTATTAATGTTCATTATGGTTTCGAGGTTTCTTATTAAAGAGTGGAAGTAGTATATGTTTTGCGGTTTGAGTACATGGTTAAGGTTCTGGCTGAGTTTGAGAGATGTTGGATAACACACACAAGTTTGATTATTGGTTTAAATGTTCTTAAATGTTTAAAAGGCTCGTATTTGGATTTATTTGGATTAGTTGATTACGAAGATGATTATTTATCACTTATTTGAAGATTGAAGTGGAATTACTTGAATGCGTGTTCTTATCATATCTTAAACGGCTCACAACGTTTAAAGGTAACTTGTTCATGCTTAAAGTGTTGTGACAAAGACTTGTCAAAATCTAGCAATTGGGATTTGCTATCACTTAAACTAGTTATATTGTAATGCTCAGTGTCTCATAGAAGATGAGGATTTTGTCAAGAGGTTGCGATCTACTTATATTTTTGGTTTTTCGTATAAGTTCAAAGTCACGTGGATAGTACAAGACATAATACATAAGTTTGAGTTGTTCTACTTCATCATCAAGTTCATTATACTTAGTTTTCTTCAACAGTAATCATTACAAGAAGCCTACAGATTTGGAGATTCAAGAAATGGTTAACACATGGATTTCAGGGGAAGCATATTATAGAGTGTTTAATCATTTACCTGCACCACATGAGGGGAAGGGTAATTTGAGACATTGGAAGGCTGGATTAGAAGTGTGATTTTGGTTTGTGGTTGTCAAAATCAAAGTTGCATCTACTTAACATCTCCTAGTGGATAATGACAAAAATGGGAAGAAGAAGTACATAGAAGTTTTGCAACTTGTAGATCATTGGTGGTACAACATGTTATGTAAGTTCACGAGTTGAGCTTAAGGGGAAGATTGTTTCATTCATGGAATATCTAGAAGAATGTTTTGTAATTATCAACTAGGGGAAGATTGTTGGGAATTATATTGAGTTGATAATACAAAACAATAAAAGAAGAATGAAGCAAATACGAAACAAGAATGACTTAAAAGACAAAGAAGGAATTCTACAAAAGATGGAAGATTATAGAAGATTCATTTAGAAGATAAAGATTAAACTTAGGAAGATTTGTTTCTTAATACAGTTATGAGTCCTTTGTAAACCCTAATATCTCTATTATATAAAGAGATATAGGGCGTGTCTTTTAGGTGTGCACAAGAAAAGATGTAGTCGACTAGAAAAGTTGTGTGTGTCAAAGGCGTGAGTTGTAGATGCCTAGATTAGAGTTAGTTTTGTGTTTAGCCTCAAGAGTCTTTGATTCCTGTTATAGTTAGGTAACCGTTCTACAATTAATCAAGTAGAATTGGGGCTTGTCGTGTATGTAGTAAATGATAATGAAGAAAAACCTTGTTGATAATAACATTGATTCTTTAATTGAATATTCCGCCTTTGTTATTAATTAATCCTAGATGAGATCTAAACAATCTTGAGCTTTAAACGATCTATTAACCTTGCTACTTCTAAAAGGTGTCTATGCTTTCTTTCAACTCTTGCATTTTGCTGAGGAGTGTAGGGGCATGATGTTTGATGTATTATTTCATGTGATTGAGTAAAGGTATTGAATGATTGATTCTGAAATTCTGTGCCATTATCACTCCTGATGACTTTGATTTTTGTTTTAAATTATGTGTTTACATAAGAATTAAATATTTGAATTGTGCTACACACATGATGTTTACTAGGAAGAAAATAAGTCCAGGTTGCTCTTGAGAAATCATCCACTATAGTAAGGAAATATGTACATTTATTGAAGGTTGGGTGTATGTATTGACCCCAAACATTAAGGTGAACAAGTGAAAAAGGACTAGTAGCATGAGAAGTACTAACAGAAAAGGTAATAAGTGTTGTTTGGATAAAGGATACACTGTACATTTAGACTCACTATTACAATGAAAAAGAGGTGAAATGGACTTGATTTGCTTTAAAACTTGAAATGAAGGATGACCTAGTCTTGCATGCCATAAGTTGGTTGAGCTGAAATGCGTGAAAGTAGTAGAGGATGATGTAGAGTCTGTGGTTGGTGTTGGTGTCAAGGTGTAAAGCCCTCCATGTAAGCAACCAGTTGTCTTTGAGCCATCTTGGCCCTGAAATATGCACTGATTGTGAGTGAAGGTGATAGTTGAGTGTGTGGAATTGGTGAGCTTGCTAACTGATATTAGGTTATACGTGAAGGTTGGTACATATAAAACACCCTTGAGTATCAAATTAGGCTTAATTTTGACTTATCCAGTTGTGGTGATTGTTGTGGTGTGGCCATTAGGGAGATGTATAGTGATTGGTGTACATTGTTGTAAGTCAAAAATAAGTGTTAAGCAAGTACAGATGTGATCAGTTGCCCCACTATTTATAATCCACAGTTGTTTAAGACCAGAAGAGAAAGAAGCAATGAAAACATATTTAGCTGCCATGTGGGGAAGGTTTGCAGCTGTGAGTTCCTGTAGACCTTGGTTCTGCATCATCAAGAGGACTTGATACAACTGGTTCTATAGCTGATCCATCTTGCAGTGAACATAAGGATCACCTGAGTTGCTTGAAGTGCTTGTGGATGCTGCTGCATTTTCCTGAGTGTTTGTCTCTGATTCCTCACTTCCCACCATAGCATTGACTGGCCTCTTATGACCTTGTTGTGTCCTTTGAGAAGGTGGAGTGTATTTGCCATGTAATGGATGACCAGGAGGGTAGCCCACAAATTTGTAACACTCATTCCCATAGTGTCCTTCCTTGCCACAGTTAGTACAGGTTATGCCTTTCCTGAATGGTGCCTTTCTGAAGGTTGATGGTTGACTGTTAGAAGCATTTGAAGTGTTTGGTTTTGGGGTGTTGTAGTTGTAGTTGTTCTTGTTAGTGTAAGTGTTCAGTGCAGTTGGAATAGACATTGGGCTTGCTTTAGGTGCATCTCTTTGGTTCTCCTCTTGTCTTAGCATGCTGTAAGCTTTGGAAACAAGAGGAAGTGGCTGCATGAGTAATATATGTCCCCTCACATTAGTGTAACCCTCATCCAACCCCATTAAGAACTGAACCAATCTTTTCCTTTGTTCTCTCTCACCATTTGTTCTCCCATTCTCACAGTCACATCTGCAAGTACACATGTAAGGTGCTTCTAATGCATCCAATGCATCCCAAAATCCTTTCAATTTGTGATAGTAAATCTCTAATGGTGTGTTTTCCTGTTTCAATTGCACAATATCATTTGAGATCTGGTAAATTCTATGTCCATCCAACTGTGAGTAGTGTTCACTCAACTCATTCCATAATGCACTAGCACAATTGACAAAACTCAGATTGTTCCCAATTTACTCACAAACAGTATTGAGTATCCAAGAAATGATCATGTCATTTGCCCTTTCCCATAAAGATCTGATTGGTGAGTTGAGTGGTGGTTCTTGAAATTCACCATTGATGAGTTGTAACTTGTTTCTTGCATTGAGGGCTATCATTATTGAGCGCCTCCATGTACTATAGTTTTCAGATCCTATGAGTTTCTTGGATATCAAGACCAATCCAGGATGGTCATTCTGATGGAAATAAGAGGGTGATGAATGGAATTCACATCGTTTGGATCAAGAGTTGTTATGGTTGTAATTGGGGGTTTGATAGGGGTAGCATTGGTGTTGGAAGTGGTTGCCATGGTGTTTGAAGGTTTGTTAATGGCAGAAAACAGTTAAGTTCTTGTTTTGAAAATTTGGCGGGAAAAATGGTTATTTGTGATTTGGAGTGATTTCGTTGAAATTGATGTAATTGATTGACCTGATTGTGATTGTGATGTGTTTCTGAGTAATCTTGTGGTGAAATTTTGAAAATCCCAGTAATTTGTATGGTGGTTTGTGGTGATTTGTGTTGGTCAAAGTTAGTTACACGGTGGTAAAAGTTTGTTATGTGGTGGCCGGAGTTTGTTACATGGTGGCCTGAGCTAATTGTGCTCTGATACCATATTAGATTTAGAGGAGAGTGAATGAAATGTAATTCTCATTAATGAAATGAAGTGATGGTTATAGTTTATATACTTTTTTAATACAAATATCGTCATAAAACCGATATTTATACTTTACGATCTTTGCTTAATTTTGTTAATGACAATTACAAAGTTTATCTTTAAGCAAAGCATAAATATAAGATTAAGTATTTTACATTTATAGTGATAAGTCTTTTAAAACACATTTACACATTACAAGATTACTAGGAATAACATTATATACATTTACATTTTTATTTCTTAAATTAGAAATATTTAGGATGACATCATGGCATGCATCATGAACATAATCTTAGAAAGATTTTGAGATATCTTGTATAGATCTTCAAGCTAAAGAGTTGACATTTGAAGATATGGAAAGATTGTGCAAGATATGAAAAGATTTGAGAATCTCTTAGCTGTCCTGCACTGGCGGATCCAAACCCATACAAGGGCGGATCCAAATTTAGGGATCAGCCAAATCCGCCAACTGTTTTATCAGTTTGCCTATAAATAGCAAGCTGATCATTCTGGCACAATCATCACTCATATAGCTTAAAATATATAATCATTCATTTGCATATCACTAACCCATATCATTCATTTCATTCTTGTTGATCTCACTTTTGTAGCAAAGAAGATCAAGCATACAAGCTTCAACATACTTACTGTTGCAAGTTTCATTAGTTAGGTTCTGTGTGATTTTGTATTAGTTCACACATCATTATACATTTCATTCAGTAGTGTGTGGTTAGTGTTTTAGTCCTTAAAACACAAAGAGTGTCGGGAGTGGTTGTACCCTTGTGAAAGAACCAACGGGAGTGGTTGTACCCTTGTAAAGAACCCGGTGTTTAGCTTAGTACCGGATAAAGTGTAAGCGACGTGTATAAAGGTTTTCTCCGCCGAGAAGGGAGTTTGTTTCTTAGTGAAGAAAAACTCTCGAGTTAGAGGCTCGAGGAGTGGAGTAGGGCAAGGAAGAGAGTCCTTGTAGCCGAACCACTATAAATCTCCGTGTTGTGGTTTGATTGTTCCTATCCTTACTTACTTTACTTATATTGCTTGTTTGTGAGTATTTACTTTGAAATCACGTTAAGTCACAAAGCGAATTAATTTAAAAAACGGTAAAAACTATTCAACCCCCCTTCTAGTTTTCCACAATTGGTATCAGAGCTACGTTACTCAAGATTTTCAAATATATTGTATTTTAAAACTTGAAACGATCAATGGATTTTGAAAACTTCAAAGAAGGGCAATCTATGCAAAGACCACCACTATTTGAACCAAATTGTTTCATATACTGGAAAAACCGCTTTGAGACATATGTGAAGTCAAAGGACATAGATCTATGGTATATAATTGTAGAGGGTGATTACAAGCCCATAAGTAATAATATTTCAGGTGGTCGGGATGAAGGTGCTTCTCTTACTCGTCACAGTGATTAGCAAAAGAAGTTGATTGCCAAAAATAACGAAGCTAAAATGATGTTTTACAATGCTTTACCTAAGAAAGAATATGAAAGAGTTTTTATGTGTAAAACGGCTAAGGATATTTGGCAATCATTAATTATCACTCATCAAGGGAACTCACAAGTCAAAGATAACAAAATTGATATTCTTGTTCAACAATATGAACATTTTGTTATCTCTGAAGATGAGACCATTGATAGTGCGTTTGCTAGGTTTAATACTATTATTACATCTCTTAAAGCACTTGATGAATCTTTTTCTAGTAAGAATTTTGTCAGGAAATTTCTAAGAGCACTCCATCCGAAGTGGAGAGCAAAGGTGACGGCTATTGAAGAATCTAAGGATCTTTCAAGCATGACACTGGACGAGCTCATTGGAAATCTCAAAGTTCACGGAATGGTGATGGAAAAAGACTCAGAAATAGTTAAGGGCAAGTAGGAGAAGATGAAGTCCATTGCCTTGAAAGCTAGAGTTGAGTCAAGTGATGATGAAGAGTCTTGTTCTAGTAGCGAAGATGAAGAGTATGCCATGGCCGTAAGAGATTTCAAGAAGTTCTTTAGGAGACGAGGAAAGTTCGTAAGACCACCTCGTGAAGAAAAGAAATCCTTCCGAAAAGACCATGATGATAGAAAAGGAAAGGTAGATAGGAAGTGTTATAGGTGTGGAGATTCTGGTCACCTACTAGGAGAATGTCCAAAGCCTCCAAAGAACAAATCTCATAGAGCGTTTGTTAGTGGAGCTTGGAGTTACAGTGAAGGTGATGACGACGAGCCTAAGAACGATGAAGTTGCTCTCATGGCTCATAACTCAGAAGAGGTACATTCTGACTCGTCATACTCCTTTATTGATGAAGAAACCTTAGAAGTAGAATATAACAAACTGTGTGAAATTACCTTTAAAATCATAAACAAGAATACGTTCTTAAAAACCAAAACAACACTTTTAGAAAACGAAGTTCATTGGTTAAAAGAAAAAGAGATAAGAATAGAAAAGGGTAAAAGTCTTAAAGAAACGTGTGTGTCATGTCGGGAACTTAAATTAGAACTAGAAACACTTAAGTCCACACAGGAAGAACTTATCAAACAAAATTCTAAGTTTAAAAAATTTGATAAAAATATAAGTTGTATAGATGAGATAATGAAGATGCAAAAATTACCTCATGATAAAACCGGACTAGGTTTTATGAAACTAGGAAGCTTAAGTGACTTTAAGAAACAAACAATGAAAGAAAAAGAAACTGTTCCAACTGAGCCAGACACCCACGGATCCGACGGATCCAAAATTTTGGATCCGCCAGTTGTACCCAAGGGATCCGCAGGTACTGTTGATGAACAGAAAGTTCGTAATTCGGATCGTACTGAATTTGTTAAGGTCACTAGAAAACCTAGCACTAGTACAACTGTTAACAAACAAAAACCGTCAGTCTCTATAGGAAAAGGTCAAGTTAGAAATGAGTATAGAGTTAAAACGGTTCAACAGACACCTAAAACTAGTTTTCCCAAACACCCCTTTCCAAAGAGTAACTTTAACTCACAACATCATTATCAAAATAATTGGAACATATCTAGGTCCCAACTTCATGCCATGGAACACGTGTCCACCATTTCCATACATGAACCATGATAATGTTATGTTTAACCCAAACGGACCCATGAGATATTGGGGACCAAACGCTTGAGTTTTTCTTGAACTTAGGTGTGCTTAAAAGTTGAGTTAGAACCAGATGAGTGGATTAAAGATAGTGGGTGTTCAAGACACATGACGGGGAACAAAAGCCTTTTCTCATCCTACCAAGTGTACGACGGAGGTAATGTCACATTCGGTAGCAATCTTAAAAGTAAAATCATCGGAAAAGGTACAATCTCTCATGACTCTCTCACTATTGATGATGTTGCTCATGTAGATAATTTAGGATTTAACTTGCTTTGTATTAGTCAATTATGCCGCAAAAAGTATAAAGTCCTTTTCAGTGAAAATGGAAGTAAAATACAAAAAGATGGCATAACCGTAGGAAAAGGTGTTTTGAAGAATAACATTTACGTTATGAAATTAGACAAAACACCTAAAGACAAACTTTGTCTCACTTCTTTGGAAGAAAACTCAACTCTATGGCATCGACGCTTAGGTCATGCCAATATGAGGTTAATTCAATCCTTATCGTCTAAGGAACTCGTTAGGAACCTGCCCAAGTTGAAATATGACCAACACTTTTGTGATGCTTGCAAAATAGGAAAACAGGTTCATAATAGCCATAAGGCTAAAAACATGGTGTCTACATCTAGGTGTCTAGAATTGTTACATATGGATTTGTTTGGTCCATCCGCTATACAAAGTTACGGGGGAAACTTCTATACTTTGGTAATAGTAGATGATTACTGTAAAACCCTAAAATTCGGATTTCTAATTTTACGGCTAATTTTGAATTTTTCATAAAGTTGTGAATAATTGGAAACCTAAACTATATGTTATGAAAATAAATATATATAATAAGACTAACCTAAGCTATATGCCTAAATAATGTTTTGCTACAAAATAAAACTTTCCTAATATCCCTCTACATCACACGTTGAGAATGTGTACAATTTACTTTATCTTTTGTGCTTGCATAAGTAGAATTAAAAGACACAATGAATGTAAATCATATTTAAATGCACATAGCAAAAGCCAAAAGGGATATGACAACAGAGACTGTTTTGACGTGTTTTAAAAGCAAAGGTTTTTAACACTCCAATCAAATTTTGGAAACAATATAACTACCCACTCAATCATTCCATGAAATCCGGCCATCACCCATGATATTCTCCAATCAACCATCAATAATTTCGACCCTTCCTAAAATCTCGCTACTCGTTTATTTAGTACCATTTTATTCCATTCGAGGCTTTTGATAACAAAAGAAACACACACCACTTCAACAAACTAAAAACAAAACCCTAAACACAACCCACACAAACATTATCGGCTGCTACTTTTCTTCCTCCGTCCTGTTCGATTCAAAGAGCTAACAAAGGGGCTCTTTGGTGACTGCTACTTGGTGGTCTAATCGCGGTGTTCTACAGCAGGTTCGAGGAGTGTGTATTCGTGCCTTTCTTTGTGTCACGCTACGAAGGTATGGTATCGACCTTGCTTCATTCCCTTTTGTTTGATCTCCTTATCAACGTGTTCAATGTCGCTTGAAACGATATAAACCAGTTTATTATACAAGTATGGAATCGATATAAAAGTCACATGAAGTCTTAACTAATATTCAAAAAATAACGACGATAAGAACCTATAAGAACCTACATATATATCGATCTTTATTCGACCCCCATGTTTCTGTTTTGATTTATTTGTGTTTGACCCTTTTTGCACGTATGAAACTAACCCTACGAACTAAAATAAAAGAGTGAACTCACATGCTTGTTTTGTTATCATCTTTCGAATCCCATTCAATAAACATAAAGAGAGTGTCGCGAGTTAGTGTGTGTCGAGGAATATATGTTGTGGTAGTGTTTTGTGTGCGTGTGTATTTGAGGTCGAGTGGGTTTGTGAACTTATGTGAAATTTCGTGTATGCTGCTGCCTGGTTAACTAATCGTGGTTATTGTTGTGTATGTCGTAATGTCGTTTGGGGACTTAAGGATTATAAGGTCTGGTGTGTGTGTAATATGTATGCTCGCATGTATGGATATCGAAGGTGTGGACTGTTATTTAAAGCACATATTAACTGAGATTTAACAAACAGAGATATGAGTTGGGTTATACTGTACTTGCATGCATGAGTCAATCGTGGTGGTGTATATGTGTGTTTGTGCTGTCCTTCACATGTGCAAATCAGGAATATGCATCTTGTTTATTTTTGCCACACGAGCCACATTGACATTGTAGTTTCTCTTCTATACAAGTGTTTTATAAGAAGAATATGATAATTAGTTAATTACTATGTAATGCCAAATACTACGATAAAATTAACTTCAAACCAAGCGGAAATTTTTTAAATGAACTTACATGAAGTGTACAGTGTAAATTCCACGTTCATCCCCACGTGAGAGTGTAAGATATTAGGCATAGGGTCGAACTTCATGATATAATAATGCATAAAACGTGGGAGTGTAACATATTATCACGTGAGAATGTGACCATCAATATATGGACATGAATATATAAAATATTAGATACAAGTTGTCATAATCAAATACTCATGATAATCGTTGTTTATGGGCATACAAGTAAATTCTGGTTTAAAAGGTTGGCGATGGCTTTGGTGTCTAATGAATATAAAACTCTGACAATTTACACGTTCAACCCTGAACTTTGATGAATAACATATAAGACCCTAAACTATGATACTTGGTATATCGAACCTTTGAGTAAACTTGCTAAATAAATAGGAAACTTTCTAAAAATGGAAACTTATTAATTCTTTGAGGAAACTTGCTAAAAAAATAGAAAGCCGACTAAAGTGAGAAATCTGATTTAATTAAGATATTAATAGTAAGACGACCGTGTATTCGTGTAGATGCACTGAAGATGGAGTTGGTTTCCGATCTTGGTATGTCTATGTGTATTTTCACTTGCGGTATAAGGTACAGATATTCTGAACCTTCTCACAGGTTTCTCATGATGTCTTTCATTTTTCTGATCTGTCAGCTTCTGTATTGATGCCATTGCTACGATCCTCTTTACTTTGAACCTTTCATATGATTCCCCTTTGTTATAATTCCTGATATGAACTTTGTTATGAAACTTGATTCTGAGCCATCCGTTATAAACCCTTTGAAATATGGACTTGTTATAACACTCTGATTCTGACATGATATCTGACTCTGAATTTCCCTTGATACTTGACTCATTACCTTGTGACCTGCATATTCAAACCCTTGTATACCCTGAAGTTTCATTTGATAATATAACTAAATTGAAAACCTTCCTTAATGATATGAAAATGTTTTTGAAGAGCTTTTGAGTACGATGTTATACCAATTTTAAATTGATACTGCACTAAAAGTTTTATGAAAATTTCTTTAAAGACTATCTGTATAAAAAGGTTTTACCAAACATCATTTTATGAAAGTCACTGAAAGATTATTTTAGATACAAGTTTAATATGAGACCTTTGAATTAAAATCTTTTCTATGAACCCATAAACCTTTTGATTATGAGCCTTGATATGACCTATTGAACCTTGATTTAAACCTTATTCTAAACCTGGTTATAAACTCTTGTTTTGAAACTTAATTTGAACTTTGATATAAGCATTAATCTGGTATACTATTTCTGAACCTGGACTTGAACATTGTTATAAACTCTGATATAAACCTATCTGATTTCTGAACCTCTGATATACACTTCTATAACATCTGACATGGACCTTATAATCTGAACCTTTTGACATGACCCTCTGTTTATGACATGATACTTGACCTTTGACCCACGGTTTGATACCCGAGCCACCTCACTAGGCATGAGGGTTTCATGTCCATGTCATTGATGCACCGATGGCATGACTCTAGGGCAGGAGAGTGATGACCTGTCCCGTCCCTGACTTTATTTTATCTGGTGTGTATTGGTAGACTCTGGCCACCTGGGGCGTATGGATGCATCCTAGATTTGTTCTGTTTCTGTTATCTGTTTATATTATCTGTTATATCTCTGGTGACTGATGGTGTGTGCGATACACGTCTTTCACAACATCTGGGAGCTAGCTACTCCATTTGATACATGAGGACACCCCTCATATTATCTGGTTACTGAGAGGACACCCCTCTGATTGATGATGATGGCATGGTTATATATATTATATCTCTATTTCCGGGCACGTGGTGGATTACTGTTTACCTTTACCATATACATTACTTACCTTTGACCATTAGTATACCTTGCACTATTTCCTTTTACCCTTACCTACTTATTATTCCCTATCCTTTATCCTTACTCCTTTATTTATCCTTTGATTCTGATTATATCTGCATGACATATATTTCTGACACTCTGTACTATTCTTTATTACTGCTTTGTTACCGTTATATCTGTTCACCGAGCTCTCGTAGCTCAGCCGCATTTCTTTTCCTGCGGCAGGTTTTTAGTAGGAAGCTGGGTATAAGTGGAGAGTACCATTGGACTTAGAAGACTATATTGTGATAGTTATTTTGTTATAGAGATGACTAGAAGAATTTATATTTTCAGACTCAGTATTTATTCCTTTGTAAATTTTGTATTTCCTTGTAATTTCTTGTAACCTTTGTATTCCTTTGTATTATTGAAGATGCATGCTTGTGTATGTTTCTGATATGTCACCATTGTTGTGACATCTCTACCCTTGTTGGGTCGGGGTGTTACAATTACTCTAGGTATACATGGACTAAGTTTTTGAAAACTAAAAATGAAGCGTTTGATAAATTTGAAATCTTAAGTAAGAAAATTCAAAATCAAATAGGAAGTAACATGGTGTCAATAAGAACTGACCATGGTCGTGAATTTGACAACGAAAACCAATTCGGAGCTTTTTGTGATGCTAATGGCATAACACATAATTTCTCAGCTCCTCGAACTCCTTAATCTAATGGTGTAGTAGAACGCAAAAATAGGATAATTCAAGAAATGAGTAGAACCATGTTAAATGAACAAAACATACCTCAAAAGTTTTGGTGTCACGCTGTAGATACATCCACATATATCCTAAATCGAGTTCTAATTAGACCATTCTTGAAAAAGACTCCATATGAGTTATACAGAGACAAAAAACCTACTTTAGGATAATTTAGAGTGTTTGGAAGCAAGTGCTTCATTTTAAACACAAAGGATTATCTCACCAAATTCGACCCAAAGTCGTATGAAGGTGTATTTCTAGGATATTCACAAACTAGTAAAGCATACATAGTTTTGAACAAAGAAACCTCAAGAGTCGAGGAATCATTGAACGTAACATTCGATGAAAGTCCACCTCCCTCTAAGACATCATCTTGTGTAGATGATGACTTAGTTGAAAGTCAAATGGTTGAAAACCAAGAAAACATTGAAAGTGACAAAGAAGATGAACCGGTAAAAAGAGAAATAGTTAATATCAAAGAAACCAAAAGTCATTCATTAGAAAACGTCATAGGAAAAATCAATGAAAGAACATTAAGGTCTAAAGCTCAAAACGAAAGTAATTTCTTTTGTTTTGTTTCAACAATTGAACCTAAAAATGTTAATGAAGCCATAAAAGATGAATCTTGGGTCATTGCGATGCAAGAGGAATTAAATCAATTTGTTAGGAATGATATTTCGACATTAGTCCCTCAACCTAAAAATCAAACCATAATAGGTCCAAAATGGGTTTTTAGAAACAAAATGGATGAAAACATTTGCACCCGTCGCACAAGGCTACAATCAACAAGAAGGTATAGATTATGATGAAACATTTGCACCCGTCGCTAGACTTGAGTCAATTAGGATACTACTTGCATATGCATGTGCACATGACTTTAAACTATTTCAAATGGATGTCAAAAGTGCATTTCTTAATGGTTTTATAAATGAGGAGGTGTATGTAGCACAACCTCCCGGCTTTGCCGATTTTGAAAAACCAAATCATGTCTACAAACTTAAGAAAGCTTTATACTGACTTAAGCAAGCACCAAAAGCTTGGTATGATCGACTTAAGACTTTCCTAGTTGACCATAAGTATACCATGGGCCTAGTAGACAATACTCTTTTCACCAAGAAAAAGGGATCACATATTATCATAGTCCAAATATATATGGATGACATTATATTCGGTTCAACTTGTCAAGAGTTATGCGATGAATTCTCAAAAATCATGCATGATGAGTTTGAAATGAGTATTATGGGGGAACTAAACTTTTTCATAGGTCTTCAAATTAAACAATTAGAAGATGGGATATTCTTCAACCAATCTAAGTATATGTTGGGAATTAAATGTTCTGAAGATTAAGTATCAAGAATTACAAGTGTTTAAGGTTAGTACTGCTGAGAAGAATACTCTAACAGTTCCAACTGCTAGTGTATATCTTAGGACTGTTCAAGTTATAACCAACCGTACTAACTGAAGTTAGTACTGGTAGTACAAAGAAGGTACTGCTAGTCGATACTGCTGAGTGGATAAGTGTCACGTATACCACTGCTGGTTGGATAAGTATTGAAAAGATATTTGTGTACTAAAGTCAAGTATATACGGTAGATAATATCTTTGGACAAAGTGATCAGTAACAAGTTGTGTACACAGATACATGTTGTATCTTATGTAGTGACACACTCAAGATAAGTTAGCAAGTAGTTTGATAAGACTTAACAATATTGTAAAGATCTTTCTTGATCTATAAAAGAAAGATCTTAGACTAGATATATATGTGACTAATTAAGAACTAAAAAATCTGTTAAGAACATAGAACAAACACAACAATATCATAAGTCATAAGAACATAAGATTCAAGGTCTTTGTAACCCTAGTGATAGTGAAGATCACTTGTATTATCTTGAATAATATTGAATCGTTTGGTGTTAACATTTCATGTTCATTGTTCATTACTAAAGCATTCCTTTCCATTTCCATAAACCAAAAACAACATTCTAAGTGTGATTAAGTAGTTTCCGCATACTTGATCATATTAACTCAACATATCATATACACAAAGTACCAAAGGTTTAACCACCTTTCAAGTGTATCGAATCCTCTCAATTGGTATCAGAGCCAGGTTGATATAGTTGATTTAGAAGAAGAAATGGACGTTGAATCTATTCAAACCAATGTTGCTGCAAAACTACCCATGCTCAAACAGAATGAGTTTGAGATGTGGAGGCTGAGGATAGAGCAATATTTCCAAGTGCAAGACTATGCACTTTGGGAAATTATTGAAGATGGAAACTCTTACTAGCCTACCACCACTACATCAACAGTGGATGGCAAAGTGGTGACTACTCTACAGACACACCCAACATCTGCAGAAGACAGAATAAAGAAGAAAAATGACTTAAAGGCAAGAAGCATGCTGATGATGACCATTCCCAATGATCAACTTTTAAACTTCAGCAAGTTCAAAGATGCCAAGTCATTATTTGAAGCTATTGTTGCCAGATATGGTGGAAATGAAGCCACCAAGAAAACCCACAAGACACTGCTCAAGCAGCAGTTTGAAAACTTCTCCTCTACCAACAATGAATCTCTTGATCATATGTTTAATAGGCTTCAGAATATTGTGAGCCAACTTGCTATTCTTGGTGTTGAAATACCTCAAGAAGATTTGAACTCAAAATTTCTGAGAAGCTTACCAGAAGAGTGGGCTATACATGTTGTTGTCTGGAAGAATAAGCCAGACCTTGATACAATGGAACTGATAGATTTATATAGCAACTTTAAGATTGTGGAGCAAGATTTGAAGAAAAATAGAGTTACTAGTTCAAATACTGGGAACATGGCATTTATGTCAACTCCTAGTACCTCAAAATCAAGTGAAGAGGTGAAAGTTGTTGATGGTGTTGGTACTGCTAGTTCATCAAGCAGTACCATGGGTATTTTGGATGAGAAGACTTGTTGTGCATTTCTCACAAGTCGAAATGATGGGTCCATGCCCACTTATGAAGACCTCCAAGAGATCAATGATGATGATCTAGAGGAAATGGACCTAAAATGGCAAATTTCTCTTCTTAGCATGAGAGCCAAGAAGTTCTATCAAAGGACGGGGAAGAAGCTCTTAATCAGCAACACTGATACTGCTGGTTTTGACAAGTCAAAGATAGAGTGCTATAACTGCCACATGATGGGGCACTTCTCAAGAGAATGTAGAAGGCCAAGGCAGCAAGATAGCAAGAACAAAGGTTTTGGAAGCACATCCAAAACAAGGGAGGTTTCTGAGCGAAACTCAAAAGCTATGGTAGCTATTGATGGGCTAGGTTTTGATTGGAGTTTCATGGCTGATGTAGAAGAAGATTCTTCACAGATGGCACTCATGGCTTTCTCTACTGAGGTACAAAATCATAAAGTTTGTTCTAATGCTTGCACTGCTCTTAAAGAATTACAAACTTTAATCAAACATTATGATGAACAAAAGAAAGAGCTAAGCAAAACTCATCAAAACTATATAGACTATAAGTGTGGTTTAGAATCAGTAGAAAAGCATATCCTATACTACAAAGAAAATGAACTTGCTTTTTCTGATGACAAAGCTCTTCTTAGACAAGACATATTCTTTAGAGATGCTGAAATTAAGCTTTTAAGAGAGGCTTTTGATAGGGTCAAAAAGGAAAATGGAAACATTCACTTGACTACACAAACACTAGAACATGCTTCTAGAGGTGTAACCAACATGATAGAATGTCAAGTGATCAACAGAGCTAAGTCAGGAATAGGATATAAGAGTGTCCCATCTCCATATAGAGGTATCCCTAAACCCCCAGGGATTGACCTAGAACACTCAGGCTTACCTGAATTTCAACTACCAAAGTTACAATATGGTGTACAACCAAAAACCAATGTAGTTGTTGATGAGCCTAAGAAGTTAAGTGAGAGTTTATGTAAAACTTCACTTCAAGAAGACAAGGTGTCTTCTATTAGGAAACCAGATGCTATAGTTGTTGAAGACTGGTTATCTGATGATGATGAAGATGAACAGGTTATGTCTAAACCTGAAGTAGTTAAGAAAGCAGGAACAAGGGTTCCTAAAGTGATCAAAAAGGATACTGTTAAGCCTAGAACAAACATTAAACATGTTAGGCAACCAGTTAAATATTGTGAACAATATAGATCCACTAGCAAGCCCAGAGGAAACCAAAGAAATTGGAATGGCCTCAAGTCTAACCAATTAGGTGATGACTTTTTCTTTTATAATAAAGCTTGTTACACATGTGGTAGTTTTGATCATCTTTCAGCTTTCTGTAACAAATGGGTATCTGGGTATGAAAACAATAGGGTGAATTTAAAAAGGCAAACTCCTCAAACTCACTTTCACTCTAAGTCTAAGAGAGCAAAACCCAGAGCAATTACAAAAGCAGTTTCTACTGCTAGACCATTCATGACTGTTAACCCAAGACCAACAGTTAAAAATGCAAAATCAACTTACAAAAATGCATCAAAAACTGTTAAAAGGTCCATTCAATCAAAAGCAGTGGTCCAAAAACAAGTTTGGAAAATTAAGGGTACAACTGCAAAGCCAGCTGTTAATACTGCTAGGCAAGTAGTTAATACTGCTGCTTGGAAAAACAGGGCAAATGCTGTTAAGGCCTCAGCATGTTGGGTTCTTAAATCCAATGTTGCATCAACTATTCTCAAGAGATTAAATTTTATTGATGCAAGAGGCAGATCCAAGCCAGTAATGGCTTTGGTCCCCAAAGGAAACTAATACTCCTTATTACTATGCAGGAACATTCAATTGGTAAACAAGAGGATCAAGTATACTCAGATAGTGGATGTTCAAGGCACATGACAGGCAACAAGTCTTATCTCTTAGATTTTCAATCAATAGATAGAGGCTATGTTACCTTTGGAGGAGGTATTGGTGGCAAAATTTCCTGTAAAGGTACAATTAAAACTGGAAATTTAGATTTTGAAGATGTGTACTATGTACAAGAACTAAATTATAATCTTTTTAGTGTCTCACAAATGTGTGATAAAAAGAACAAAGTTCTTTTCTGTGACACTGAATGTCTTGTGCTTTCTCCTAATTTTAAGATGCCTGATGTAAGTCAAGTACTTCTTAAAATTCCTAGAAAGGGCAATATGTACAGTGTTGATATGAAGAACATTGTTCCTAAAAAGGCTTTAACTTGTCTTGTAGAAAAGGCCATATTAGATGAATCAATGTTATGGCATAGGAGGCTTGGTCATATTAATTTCAAAACCATAAATCAGATTGTTAAGAATGGTTTGGTAAGAGGTTTACCTCAAAAACAATTTGAAAATGATCAAACATGCATTGCTTGTCTTAAAGGAAAACAACACAAAGCCACTTGTAAGCCCAAGATTATTAACTCTATCAATCAATCATTGTTTATGCTTCATATGGACTTATTTGGTCCTACAAATGTTAGAAGTATGCAGCATAAGAGATATTGTCTAGTTATTACTGATGACTATAGTAGATTTACATGGGTTTTCTTTTTAAATTCTAAGGATGAGACACCTAGCATCCTTAAGACTTTCATTACAGAGATAGAAAACCTAGTAGACAAGAAAGTAAAAGTCATTAGATGTGATAATGGGACAGAGTTTAAGAATAGAGTTATGGATGATTTCTGCAAAGTAAAAGGTATTAGGAGAGAATTTAGTGTAGCTAGAACTCCTCAGCAAAATGGTGTTGCTGAAAGGAGAAATAGAACACAAATAGAAGCTGCTAAAACTATGTTAGCTGACTCTAAGTTGCCTATCACTTTTTGGGCAGAAGCAGTTAACATTACTTGCTATCTTCAAAATAGAGTTTTAGTTGTCAAGCCTCACAATAAGACATCATATGAACTTTTTTGAGGTAGAACTCCTGCAATAGGATTTCTTAGACCTTTTGGATGTCATGTGACAATTCTGAATACCTTAGACCATTTAGGAAAATTTGATGGTAAAGCAGATGAAGGATTCTTAGTTGGATATTCTCTCAATAGTAAAGCATTTAGAGTATACAACTTAAGAACTAAGAAAGTAGAGGAAAACCTACATGTGGAATTTTTAGAGAATAAATCCAATGTAGTAGGTGAAGGTCCAAATTGGCTATTTGATCTTGAGTCATTAACCCATTCTATGAATTATGTGCCTGTCGTTGCAGAGACTAATGATTTTTCAAGTTCACAAACAACAAATGAGGCAGGGTTAGACAAGGAGACAAATCGTGATCATGTATGGATGCCAATCAGTACAAGTGTGGCTTCATCTTCAAAAGAAAGTGTTGATGATGAAATCAAGGAAGATGGAACTAAGAAACAAGACAGTCAAGTTAGCAGTACAAAAGAAGTTTCCACTGCTGAGACAGAGCATTCTACTACTAGGCTAAATTTTTCTGCTGCTAGGCCAAATGATTCTACTGCTGGCCCTTCAGACTCAAATGAAGCAGATTTCTCAGATACAGAGGTGGATTTGAGCAATATCACACCTAACTATTAAGTTCCTTCTACTCTACACACCAGGATTCACAAAGTCCACTCCCTAGAAAATGTGATTGGAGATGTACAATCAGGTGTGAAGACAAGACAACAACTGATGTCTTCAGACCAACAAGGGCTTCTTGATGCCCTTTATGCTTCAAAGCAGCATGAGTTTTCAAACTCTTGCTTGTTTGTATGTTTTCTCTCTCAAGATGAACCAAAGAACATTCTGAAAGCCTTAGATGATTCAAGCTGGGTAGAGGCTATGCAGGAGGAGCTTATTTAGTTCAAGATTCAGAAGGTATGGGTGCTAGTTGATTTACCTAAGGATGCAAAGGTGATTGGCACTAGATGGGTTTTCAAGAATAAAAGGGATGAAAGGGAAATAGTGATTATGAATAAGGCTAGATTAGTAGCCCAAGGGTACACACAACAAGAAGGGATAGACTATGATGAGGTTTTTGCTCCAGTAGCTAGACTTGAGGCAATTAGGCTTTTCTTAGCTTATGCTTCATTTTTAAGCTTCACAGTATATCAAATGGATGTCAAGAGTGCATTTTTATATGGAACTATTGAAGAAGAGGTTTATGTTTCACAACCTCCTGGTTTCATTGATCCTGACAATCCAGAAAAAGTGTACAGAGTAGTTAAAGCTCTATATGGCCTTCATCAGGCACCAAGAGCTTGGTATGAAACACTAGCTTCCTACTTAATAGAGAATGGATTTCAAAGAGGCAAGATTGATCAGACACTATTCATCAAACAGCACAAGAAGGATCTTCTGTTAGTGCAGGTGTATGTGGATGACATTATCTTTGGATCTACAAGGAAGGAGATGTGTTTGGAGTTTGAGAAGCTTATGCATCATAAGTTTTAGATGAGTCCTATGGGGGAACTTACATTCTTTTTGGGTTTGCAAGTTAAACAGTCATATGAAGGCATATTTATTAGTCAAGATAAATATATTGCTGAGAATCTAAGGAAGTTCAACTTTGCTGATTCAAAATTGGCAAGCACACCAATGGACTCTGAGAAGCCACTTCTTAAAGATTTAGATGGAGAAAATGTAGATGTACACACATACAGATCTATGATAGGCTCTTTGATGTATCTCACATCATCAAGACCTGACATCATGTTCTCTGTTTGTGCTTGTGCAAGATTTCAAGTAATTCCAAAGGTTTCTCATTTAACAGCAGTCAAGAGGATTTTTAGATATCTCAAGGGTCAACCTAGGTTGGGACTATGGTATTCTAGATCGTCACCTTTTGAATTGGTAGCATTTTCGGATAGTGATTATGCTGGTGCAAGCTTGGACAGAAAGTCAACAACTGGAGGATGTCAATTCCTTGGGTGTAGACTTATCTCATGGCAGTGTAAGAAGCAAACAATTGTGGCTACTTCAACAACTGAAGCTGAATATGTAGCTGCTGCAAGTTCCTGTGGTCAAGTTCTATGGCTTCAAAACCAACTTCTTGAATATGGGTACAATTTGTTAAACACTGTCATTCATATTGATAATAGTAGTACAATTTGCATCATTAAAAATCTAGTACAACATTCTAAAACAAAACACAATGAAATTAGACATCACTTTATAAGAGACTGCAATGAGAAAAGATTAATTCAAGTTCTTAAAATTGCTTCAGAACACAACTTTGCAGATCTGCTAACAAAAGCTTTTGATGTTGGAAGGTTTCAATACTTGGTAGCAAGTATTGGCATGCTTAATCCTTAAGATTTTTAATCTGTGTGGTTTTTATATATATCTTACGTTTGTACTGATATCTTTGTAAATTGATACTGTTAATAGAACAGTTTATACTGCTAGTTCATATTTTGTTTAAACAGTTCATACTGTTGGTCATATTTTAAATACTGCTATAAGACAAATGCTATGCATTTTGTTTCTTGGTTTAGGACTAACAATTTCATGTATGAACATTGAGCAAAAAGGAAATTTCAAGTGAAATGGAAGCAGAAGAATGTTATATCATTTGCTGACATAATAGGTTTATGATGGACTGAGTTTAGGAATTCTTAACAAAGGTTTGTACCTAAGTTAACTAATTCTTTAAAACTGCTTTCTTGAAACCTAGTTATCATATTTCACATTGAATTGATGATTCAGCTGGTCAGACAGTAACTGACACAACTCAATTTCTATCATTTTATACTTCAAAGTATAATGAGCAAGTCTAAGGACATCTGATAGAAAGAACAGCTAGTAAAAGTGAATCTAACACTCGTGTTAGAGGCAACAATTGCTATGAGCTGGAAACCCTTTCAAGAAAGCCTTTTGAATAGGTTTATCTTTACACAGGAAGTTATTTATAACTGAAAAACATTGGTTCTCACACAACCAGAGGTTGCTTTAAACTGAAATTTTGATTAAGTGTCTGTTATACACTTAATCCCTTCAAAATGGTTGTAAGCAGTATGATTTTTCATAATAAAATCATGTACATACTGCTAATAGCAAAAGTTTCTTAAAAGGGATTTTCAAAGAGACTCACAAAAACCATCAAATGATGGACCATAAGTCAAATGCCCCATGAATCACCTCTCATAGGAGTTAACACACCTAGAAGTGATGAGGGCAGCAAATTAAACTCTTAAGGAATTGATGGCTACATGTACAACATTGTCTGATAACAAGTTCTAATTGATAGCTCAGATGATGGGGAGAGAAATATTTTGGTACATTGTGAGAGATCTTCCAAACAGGGGAGGAAATGTTATTTGCAATCTAGGGGAGGAAATTTCTTAGGGGAGGAAATAAACTGTTGGGAATTTCGGAAATAAGATATTTCTTGTTGCTGCCGATAGCTGTGGTTCCTGCTGAAGCTCATTGCTGCCGATAGTTCTATCTTGTTTCTGCTGATAGTAGTTGTTACTGCGGATATTGTTAGTTGTTATCCCGTATGTTTAGTATGTTTGTTAGAGTTATTTTTAGAAGAGATCATGTTTATCTCTTTACACGTTTTCTTGTATGACGGGTTAGGTTTAGGGTTTCTTATCATTATAAAAGAAACATCCCATCTATGAGTTTGAGATATCTTTTAAGACTTAAACAATCATCAATAATAATATCCTTTAGTTCATTATACGATCCATAGAGGATCATAGTATTAGTTCTTTTCTTTTCTTGTTCGTATTCAGAGATTCTCTTGTAGTGTGCTTGTGATTACATAGGCATCCTACCGATCCACATATGCTCAAAGATCTAGCAGGTGTGTTAGATTCAACAAGTGGTATCAGAGCCTCGTGAGGATCTCTGATCAAAAAGCAAAAGTTCTCAAAACAATCTCTCTAAACCCTTTCATAATGGGCGACGAAAACCCTGAATTCGCTACCATTAACAATGAAAAACCTGAACCCACAAAAGTTCAACAACAAATTGTTACAACCACTGTGTCCAACATTAATGCTAAGTTCCCGTATCTCAAGAAGGAAGAGTATGAAGTCTGGGCTATAAAGATGGAGTACTGGATCTCCAACAGTGATCACCATCTTTGGAATGTTATCCTCACTGGGAATAGCAAGAAGAGAATTGGAAGAGATAAGAATGGGAATATCATGATTCTCCCTCTTACATCAGCTGAGGAGCAGCTGGCTGTGCAAAGGGAGACTAAAGCAAGAACTCTCTTGCTTCAGGCTCTCCCAGAGGATCACATGGGTGATTTTCATCACCTGGATGATGCTACAGAAATTTGGCTTGCTGTAAAAGCAAGATTCGGTGGGAATGAGGAGTCCAAAAAGATGAGGAAATCAATGCTTAAGCAGGAATTCCAGGAGTTTAAGATCGCTGAGGATGAAGGTATTCACAAAGGGTATGATCGATTTCACAAGATCCTCAGCCAACTTAATCAGTTGCAGGCTCGACCAGACAATGAAGACTGCAACACAAAGTTTCTGAGGAATGAGGAGTCCAAAAAGATGAGGATGTAAAAGCTAGATTCGGTGGGAATGAGGAGTCCAAAAAGATGAGGAAATCAATGCTTAAGCAGGAATTCCAGGAGTTTAAGATCGCTGAGGATGAAGGTATTCACAAAGGGTATGATCGATTTCACAAGATCCTCAGCCAACTTAATCAGTTGCAGGCTCGACCAGACAATGAAGACTGCAACACAAAGTTTCTGAGGGCTTTACCTTCATCCTGGTCTCAAGTTTCCATAACCCTCAAAGCCAAAGGTGGATTGGACTACCTAAGTTTTGATGATCTGTACAACAAGCTCAAGACCCTAGAGATTGATATCAAAGGGGTTTCTACTTATTCATCTCATACACCTACTCATACTGCATTTGTTAGTGCTTCCAGCACTAACAAGGTCTCTCATGGTGATAGCCCAAACCCCTCATCTTCATCTGTTTCCTATTCTCCTGCAACACCAAGATCTCAATCAAGGACTGACAATGTTGTTGAGGAAATTCTTCATTCATTTGTTGCTGAAAGTACTCCACAACAGCAATTTATGTATGATGACTTTGATCAAATTGATCAATTTGATTTGGAGGAGATGGACATCAAGTGGCAGCTGGCTATGCTGTCATTAAAGGTTAACAGGTTTGAGCAGCAGTCAGGGAGGAAGCTCAATCTCAATGGAAGGGAAGGTGCAAGGTTTGACAGAAGGAAGGTGAAGTGCTTCAAATGTGGTCAGATAGGTCACTTTTCCAGAGAATGCCAAGACAAGAAAGTTGATGATAGAACAAGGTATTCGGCATTCAGAATGAAAGAACTGGTGCAAGAGGAAGATAAAGCCCTAGTGTCTGTGGATTCAATGCTGGATTGGGAACAACATGAGGAGACTGGAGCTTCAAAGATTTATGGGATGATTGCTGGAAATGGAGCTGAGACACATGTGGCTGGAGAATTTGGAATGATGGGCTATCCATCTCAGGTACTTAAGTGTCCTTTTGATTGTGAAATTAAATATACTAAATTGCAAAAGGATAGTGAAATTAAATACACTGAGTTAAAAAGGGAATTTGATGAGATTGAGCCTGAATATAATAAACTATTTGTTGAAATTCAAGCTTATAAAAAGGCTCTTAAAACAGTGGAAAAACAAAAGGCTTGGCATGAAGCAAATCAGCTTGCTTATGAAGAGAAAATAAGGGTTTTACGGAGAGATTTAGAAAACACCACTAATGAACTTAAATATTCTGAATCTCAAGTTGCTAAGATCAAATTAGAAAATCAGGATTTAAAGGCTAAACTGGATAGAGAAGTGGCTAGGATAAATTCGTGGCAACAATCAGAAAAATATCTTATTAACTATGGTAATCAGTCTGGTTGGCGTAAGAAAGGGTTGGGATATGAGGATGGGGAATATAACCCTAGAATATTTGACCCTACCCCTAAGGAAGTTGATTATCAAATACCTATTAAGTTTGTTAAGGAAGGAGGGATGAATGCAGTTCCTCCACCTATAAGAGGTGTTTTTAAGCCTGTCCCTATCCACTCAGCCCTTGACCTTGACTTTGATGATTAACAAATTACTTATGGCAAAAAGGCAAAGAACTTGCCTGATCTTGATTGTGACTCTAATGAATTTGTCTCTTGTTCTTACAGTGACAAATCTGAAGAAATCAAGACTGATGACTATGCCACATGTGGATCAAGTGAGAAGTCTGCATCAATAAAATCAGAAGATCTGTCTTCAAAAGTGGCTTCTGATGTTTCTTTTGATAATGTTAAAAACAATAATGTTTCTAGTTTTGGTTTGGTTTCAAAGAGTTATGGTTGTGATTTTAATTTTGTTAAGGATAATTTTGATTCATGTGTTGGTTTGAATTCTTCTGATTGCAATGAGAAATATAATGTTAAGAAAAAGTCCCCTAGAAAGAAATCTTGCTTTGTGTGTCGTAGTTATAATCATCTTATTAAAGATTGTGGCTATTATGAAAAACAGATGGGTAAATATGGTTGTCAAAATAGGTCTGTGTGGAACAATGTCAATGAAATTCCCCCATATATTCCACAAGCAGCAAGAATAAACTCTTGTAGAGCTTCTGTTACTGCTGGCAAGTCAATTCCAGCTGGTAAGCCTGTTGCTGCTGGCAAGCCAGTTCCCGCTGGTAAGCCGGTTGCTGCTGGCAAGTCCATTCCTGCTGGTTGGAGAAGCAATGCTGCTCGACCATTCTACAGACCTTCCAACACTTATTTTCAAAATGATATGTGGCCTGTTTATTTTGACACCTTACACATGGGAGGGGCAAGATGGGGAACTACTGTTAAGTCCTCAGCAGGTTATTCTTGGAGAAACAATAACAAATATATGAGAATGGGGTCCAAGAACAATGGTGGATCTCATCAATCTCCATGGTTTAATTTTTATTGATCCATAAGGCAGACCCAAGTCAGTAATGACTTGGGCCTCCTATGTATCTAACATTGTTGTATGTATTTTTGTTCTGTAGGACATTCCTTTTAAGAGTAAAGAAGTAGGTATTGTTGACAGTGGTTGTTCAAGGAGTATGACAGGAAATTTGGAAAGGTTGCATAACTTTGTACCCTTTTATGGAGGAACTGTGACATTTTGAGGAGGTGATGGAAAGATTACAGGGAAAGGAACCATTAAGACTCTTAAACTGGACTTTGAGAATGTTCTCTATGTGAAGGAACTCAAGAACTTCAATTTGTTCTCTGTCTCACAAATATGTGATAAGAAGAATGGAGTTCTCTTCTCTGAGACTGACTGTCTTGTGCTCTCCAAGGACTTCAAGATGCCTGATGATAGTGAGATAGTGCTCAAAGTTCCAAGGACTCACAACCTATATTGTTTCAATCTGAATGATGTTAAGCATGAGGGTAAACTTGCTTGTATGGTGGCAAAAGCTTTTGTGGATGAAGCAAACAAATGGCACAGAAGAATGGCACATGTGAACTTCAAGACTATCAACAAGCTGGCAAAGAATGGCTTAGTGCAAGGACTCCCTTTCAAGACCTTCACAAATGAACACAATTGTGTTGCCTGCAATAAAGGAAAGCAACACAGGGCATCATACAAGGCCATTACTGCTGTGAGCACCATCTCTGAGCCTCTGCAACTGCTTCATATGGATCTTTTTGGTCCAACTTCTATCAGAAGTAGAGACCATAAGTATTTTTGTCTGGTGATTACTGATGAGTTTAGCAGGTTTTCTTGGACTTTCTTTTTAGGTACTAAAAATGAAACCTATTCTGTGATTAGGGATTTTATTACCTTAATTAAAAACCAGCTAAATAGAAAGGTTAAGGCTATAAGGTGTGATAATGGAACTGAGTTTAAAAACTCTAATTTAATTGAATTTTGTGGGAATAAGGGGATTAAAAGAGATTATAGTAGTGCCAGAACCCCACAACAAAATGGGGTTGCAGAAAGGAAAAATAGGACCCTTATGGAAGCAGCTAGATCTATGCTAGCTGACTCTAATTTGCCTACCATGTTTTGGACTGAAGCAGTAAGCACTGCTTGCTATATACTGAATAGTGTATCTATTACTAATCCCCACAACAAAACTCCTTATGAGCTCTTGTCTGGAAAGGTTCCCAACATTAGTTACCTTAAGCCTTTTGGATGTCATGTAACTATCTTGAATACTAGTGATCACCTAGGTAAATTTGAAGAGAAGGCAGATGAGGGGTTCATTGTAGGATATTCTGCTCATAGTAAGGCCTATAGGGTTTATAACTTGTCAGCTAAGAGGGTAGAAGAAACACTCAATTTAAGGTTTCTAGAAGACAAACCTAATTTACAGGGTGCAGGTCATGACTGGTATTTTGACCTAGATTATCTGACTGATTCATTAGGTTATTCTAGATATAAAGCTAATCAATCTGTAGGTACACATGTTTATCCATCTAACAATGCAGGTACCTCAGATGATGAGTCTGATTCAGAGTGTGATGAACAACCCATAGTTGTTCCTTCTTTTCCCTCTAACCACTTTTCAGGTACAGAACTCAAAGATACTTCTGATAAGACTGAAGATAATTCAAGTTTTGCAGAAGACCTTGCTAGGCTTCAAAGACAAGAACATCAAGCCAAGAGAGCTGCTGAAAAGTTTGGTTCTGGGTTTTCACAAGAAACAGTGGAGATATTGAGAAATGCTGAAGCTGAAGTCAGAAGACAAATGGCTTCTGCTGGTAGTACACCTGTTACTGCTGATACATCTGCTGTTCCTGCCGATGTCACCACTCCTGCTGCTTCTTTGTCTACTCCATCTGCTGATTTATTGGGATTCAGTGAGCCTCCAACTAGATTCCCAAGTCCATCTGATCTTGGAAATTCACTCTCTTCAGCAGCTAAGCTGAATGATCCTCATCATCAGTCAAGATCTGGAATTTTCACTCACTCTTCTTATGATGGTGAAGCAAATCCCTCTATTACTAATCAAGCCACAACCTATGAAGTAGATCCTGTTGTTACCAAGAGGATTAACACTGTACATCCTCAATCTTTGATTCTTGGTGATCTCAATTCCCCTGTTCAAACAAGAAGCAGGTTAAGTCAATTCAAGTTTGGAGAATCTGCTTTTCTCAGTTATATACAGGAACAGTTAAGGAGAAATCACACTGACTATCTTCATTGCCTCTATGCTTGCTTTCTATCTCAAATTAAACCAAGTAGTGTAGCTCAAGCCCTTGATAATTCTGATTGGGTTGAGGCTATGCAAGAGGAAATGCAGCAGTTCAAGAATCAGAAAGTATGGGTATTAGTACCATTGCCTAAAGGAAAACATGCAATTGGAACTAAATGGATTCTCAAGAATAAACGGGATGCTAGGGGAATTGTGGTTCGAAATAAAGCTAGATTGGTAGCTCAAGGACATAGACAAGAAGAGGGTATCGACTATGATGAGGTGTTTGCACCAGTAGCAAGAGTTGAAGCTATTCGATTGTTTTTGGCTTTTGCATCATTTATGGGGTTTGTGGTTTATCAGATGGATGTGAAGAGTGCATTTCTGTATGGAAGTATTGAAGAGGAAGTGTATGTTACTCAACCACAGGGATTTGTGGATCCACAACATCCTGATTTGGTTTATAAAGTGGTGAAAGCACTCTATGGACTTCATCAAGCACCAAGAGCATGGTATGCCAGGTTGTCTACCTTTCTACTTAAACATGGGTACAGAAGAGGAACAATAGATAAAACACTCTTCATAAGGAAGAATTTTAAAGATATCATCTTGGTACAAGTGTATGTAGATGATATTATTTTTGGTTCTACTAATGAAGCCTGGTTTAAGGATTTTGAGGAATTAATGAAAAGTGAATTTGAAATGAGTGCTATAGGGCAGATGACATTCTTCTTGGGCTTACAGGTTCAACAGAGACCAGATGGTATCTTCATAAATCAAGAAAAGTATGTTCATGACATACTTAAGAAGTTTGACTTGGACAGTGTGAGGACTGCTACAACACCTTTTGAAGCTCCAAAGCCTAAATCCAATAATGAACTTGATGATGCTGTCAATGTTCACTTATACAGGTCTATGATAGGTTCTTTGATGTATTTGACAGCTTCAAGGCCTGATATCATGTTTGCAGTCTGTGCTTGTGCTAGACATCAGGTTACACCTTTGACTTCCCATTTAAATGCTGTCAAGAGAATCTTCAAGTATTTAAAAGGACAGCCTAAGCTAGGACTTTGGTACCCAAAGGATTCTTCTTTTGTGCTGGAAGCTTATAGTGATAGTGACTATGCTGGAGCAAACTTTGATAGAAAATCTACTATTGGGGGTTGTCAGTTTTTGGGAAGAAGGTTGGTTTCTTGGCAATGCAATAAGCAGACTATTGTGGCTACATCTTCTACTGAGGCAGAGTATGTTGCTGCTGCTAGTTGCTGTGGACAGGTCCTTTGGTTGCAAAATCAATTGTTGGATTATGGGTTCAACTTCATGAATACTAAAATTTTCATTGACAACCAAAGTACCATCTGTATTGTTAAAAATCCAGTGTTTCATCAAAGAACAAAGCACATTGAGATTAGGCATCATTTCATAAGAGATGCTTATGAGAAGCATCTCATTCAGGTGCTTAAGATCGACTCTGATGAGAATGTGGCTGACCTGTTGACTAAAGCATTTGATGGTCCAAGATTCAACTATCTGGTGGTTCATATTGGAATGCTAATCCTTAGGTGCTGAGTTTAAGGGGAGGTTTAAGCCTAAGGGGAGGCTTGTTGTTGTTGTATTCTTTTTCTTTTGGTTTGTTTCTTGGTTCTTTTAGTTCAAAAAAAAAAAAAAAAAAAAAAAAAAATTCTTGTATATTTTGTGTGCTAATAAGTTGGTTTTGAGCAACACCTTGCAGGTACAGTGTTGGTGTTTACACCTACACAACAAATGGTATTCAACTCACCATGTCTCACAGACAAGAAAGAGTTGACTCACCATGAGGGTACGGCTCTGGTGTGATAATCAAATCCGTTGATAGCTGTAATATCTTGCTCAAAGCTATAGGGTACTTCAACTCACCCATGGTTCATTCCTGAGAGTTGAAATGGTTCTCAATTCACCATGGATGTAACCCTTTATGGGATCCAAAGAATTGGCTAGTCCACAAAAGTATGGTTTGTGGTAAAGACATTTGGTATCCATATTTGGTATTCAATTCACCAAGGTTCAGTTGAAACCAAGAATTGGCTAGTCCTGAGCAAACGACTATAGGTAAAGACAAGTCAAATCCGTTTACAGTTGCTGGTTTACTAAAAATCAGATGGTTATCAATGTACCATGGTATTACACACCAAAACATTGGCTACTCCAGTAGTAATGGCTATTGGTAAAGAGACATCAAATCCATTAATTTTCAATGATTCACCTCTCACAGGAGTTAACACACCTGGATGTGATGAGAATAGTCTGAAACTTAAGTGATTTGATGTACATATTGTCATAGTAGCAGTCCAGATCCAGAATGACATGGTGAATAGCTTAAATTTTCTTTTGAGGGTAATTTCCTATTGCTGCTGAACTATCGAAGTTGCTGCTGGAAGTTTCAAGTGTTACTGCTGGTTACTTACTAATGCTGCTGCTGGTCTAATCCTCTCCCTATGGACTTCAGAGTACTTTTAGAGATCAAAGACCACTTAGGGAATCTTGTCGGTTAACCTAGTCAACGTCAAGATTAGGAGAGGATTGTTGGGAATTTTGGAAATAAGATATTTCTTGTTGCTGCCGATAGTGAAAGCTGGTTCCTGCCGATAGCTGTGGTTCCTGCTGAAGCTCATTGCTGCCGATAGTTCTATCTTGTTTCTGCTGATAGTAGTTGTTACTGCGGATATTGTTAGTTGTTATCCCGTATGTTTAGTATGTTTGTTAGAGTTATTTTTAGAAGAGATCATGTTTATCTCTTTACACGTTTTCTTGTATGACGGGTTAGGTTTAGGGTTTCTTATCATAATAAAAGAAACATCCCGTCTATGAGTTTGAGATATCTTTTACGACTTAAACAATCATCAATAATAATATCCTTTAGTTCATTATACGATCCATAGAGGATCATAGTATTAGTTCTTTTCTTTTCTTGTTCGTATTTAGAGATTCTCTTGTAATGTGCTTGTGATTACATAGGCATCCTACCGATCCACATAGGCTCAAAGATCTAGCAGGTGTGTTAGATTCAACATAAACCCAAAGAAGGAAGACTAACCAATGAAAGGGAGGAAAAGACAAGAGCATACAAGATGATGACATGGAGGTTGAAAATGACAAGAATAGAGCTGATAATCTCTTCTTCATGAACAAGATTCTGGAGTATTATGTATATTCAGAAGGGATGAAGCATTCAAAAGGAGAAAGTTCTATCTAGGTCAAACGGAGAAAAGTTTCAATTTCAGTTCACTACGTTTGTTCATCACTTTCAAAGGCATGCTGATAGATGATTTCACTTGTTGAAACAAGCATCCAAGATACACAGCATCATTGTCTCTTATAATTCCTCAATCCAAGGAAATTGCACCATCTTTTAGGTATTAAATGAAGCCTGAAGATTGGTTTTTGATATTGTTAAAGTCAAAATAAATGGCAGATGAGCTACTGAGAAAGATATTCAATCTCACAGAACAGAAGAAATTTCAAATCAAAAATCTGACTTTCAAGTGTTTGAAAGATCCTCACAATCATGATTTAATTCACAAGAAACATGTTGATTAGGGAATCCAAATGTTTAGGGGAGGATTGTTGGGAATTAAATGTTCTGAAGATTAAGTATCAAGAATTACAAGTGTTTAAGGTTAGTACTGCTGAGAAGAATACTCTAACAGTTCCAACTACTAGTGTATATCTTAGGACTGTTCAAGTTATAACTAACCGTACTAACTGAAGTTTGTACTGGTAGTACAAAGAAGGTACTGCTAGTCGATATTGCTGAGTGGATAAGTGTCACGTATACCACTGCTGGTTGGATAAGTATTGAAAAGATATTTGTGTACTAAAGTCAAGTATATACGGTAGATAATATCTTTGGACAAAGTGATCAGTAACAAGTTGTGTACACAGATACATGTTGTATCTTATGTACTGACACACTCAAGATAAGTTAGCAAGTAGTTTGATAAGACTTAACAATATTGTAAAGATCTTTCTTGATCTATAAAAGAAAGATCTTAGACTAGATATATGTGTGACTAATTAAGAACTAAAAAATCTGTTAAGAACATAGAACAAACACAACAATGTCATAAGTCATAAGAACATAAGATTCAAGGTCTTTGTAACCCTAGTGATAGTGAAGATCACTCGTATTATCTTGAACAATATTGAATCGTTTGGTGTTAACATTGCATGTTCATTGTTCATTACTAAAGCATTCCTTTCCATTTCCATAAACCAAAAACAACATTCTAAGTGTGATTAAGTAGTTTCCGCATACTTGATAATATTAACTCAACATATCATATACACAAAGTACCAAAGGTTTAACCACCTTTCAAGTGTATCGAATCCTCTCAGTATATCATGGATATGCTTAAGAAATTTAGTCTTGAAGATTCCAAACCCATGAGAACACCAATGTCTTCCGAAACCAAACTCACCAAGGATGACGAAAGTGAATCCGTAGATAGCACTAAATATAGAGGGATGATTGGTAGTTTATTTTACCTAACGGCTAGTAGATCGAACATTGTGTTTAGTGTTTGTCTATGTGCACGCTTTCAAGAAGATCCCAAAATATCCCATCTTGAAGCCGTTAAACGGATATTTAGGTACATAAAAGGCACTACACATCTAGGATTATGGTATCCCAAAGGGACGGGAATGGAAACCATAGTGTATGCCGACTCAGACCATGCCGGTGATTATGTTGATAGGAAAAGTACAAGCGGTATTTGTACTTTTGTAGGACATTGTCTCACCTCATGGTTTGCTAAGAAACAAACAGCCCTTGCAATATCAACAACCGAAGCAGAGTACGTATCTGCAAGAAAGGCGTGTCAATAAGCACTGTGGATGAAACAAGCTCTCATCGACTATGGAATTGAACTCAACGACATTCCCATTCTTTGCGACAACAAAGAAGCTATCGACCTTAGCAAAAATCCAGTCCAACACGCTAGAACCAAACAAATAGAAATACGACACCATTTCCTACATGACAATGTTCAGAAGGGAAACATCTCAATCGAGAAAGTATCCTCAGAGGACAACATTGCCGACATCCTCACAAAACCCCTTAAGAGAGAACCTTTCAACTATCTTAGACTAGGTTTAGGATTAATGGAACCAAGTGAGTAGAAGAAACCGCAGCTTAAACCTTAGATTAGTCAAACACGGAAATAAACCAAATTATGTGTTCTGATCATGCGGATCCAAACGACAACAAGGGCAGATCCCTTGTTTTGGATCCGCTGGATCCGTGGCCTGCTGAGCTTCTTTTCTATATATTAAATAAACTTCCCGTATTATTCATCACACTTCCCAAAACATAAACACCTACTGGAACTCGGCCATTATCACACCAAATTCACAATTTAGACCATCTTTCACAACCAATTTGTACTTCAATCATCCCTGTAAGTATCTTTATCATGTCTACATTCCTGATCTGCGTCTAGGATTTCTATTTCATGCACAAAACCAAAACTTGTGGTTTATGCATAATTTTTGTAAAATCATGAAGCATATTTACTGAATTGCATAACAAATCATGTTTTTGGTGGTTAGGAATTGCATCATGTAGCACATTGTCATAATTCATCAAAACCCAATGAAAATTTTTTGCTAAAATCTTCTCACGACTAGGAAAAATGATTTTTGGACATTGTTCATACAAATACAAAAATGTTATGTTTTAAACATCACTTGCTTAATGTCTCTTGAATGCTAAAAGAAATACATAACTAATATGTATTTTCGGGTACATTCAATCGAAGCCACATTGAAGTTGGAGCGTTTGGGTTATCTCTTGTTTTATCATAAAACTTGCATAAACAAAATTTTCATGCATCAAAAGGAGTCAAGATAACCATACCTCCACATTGTCCCCATGTAGGCACACACTAGACATATATACGTATTTTTGATAATTTCAACTAAACTATATATCTTTCGTGGCTAGGATAATCATGCCTCCCGCGACTAATTATGATCACAAAGAAACCATCAAATACCTACCTAAACATCACAAAACCAAAGGACTTAGTGAGCAACAAGTTGAAATATTCAAAGCCTTAGAAAAATGATACGCACACGAGGGTAGAGTCCTAGAACCCTCATTCTATGAAGGTACCATTCTCCGCGAACAATTAGCCGCAATTCATTTCGATAGCCTTCTAGACATCGATGAGCCCATCATCCCTAGGTTCATTCTCGGGTTCTATGCTAGTGTAGGACTTAGTTCAAATGATTATGGATACATGAATATCCATTTCTGAGTCAACGGGTTTCAATTCAATATTCCTTTAGATCAATTTGGAGATGTCTTAGGAGTTCCTAATCAAGGAACGTGTTTCTATTCTGACAAGTGGTCGTTAACCATTCTAGAGTCTAACCTTGATCATTTGGCACCATATGCTACACCATTAATCGCAAAAGAAACCATTCGTAAGCATCTCTTTTTGCCTAGGAACAACCAAACTAGGTTACACCGAGGTCGTCAAGTTGATAGAGATCCATTTGCCATGGAACTTAATGAACTTAAGCCTCAGTTTAAGAAGCTTGAAGAAGTTTTGAGGGCAAATGTCATAAGCACCATAGGGAATCGAGACCATATCAACGCAAGTCTTTGCTACATGATGTATTGCGTGTCAAACCATCAACCCTTCAACCTTGCTTACTATATTGCCAAAAGAATGGCCGACATTCCGGTTCAAGGCACCACCGCCATGCCCTACGGGATGCTTTTGACCCGTCTCTATAGAGCTTTTGAGCCCATTCCAAGAAACGCTTTAGGATTCGTTCCCGACTACCTTAAGATTCCACACACCTTTGTTCCTCTAAGTGATCATAGGGTAGCAGTGGCAAAAGGAAAACGTCCTCATCCTCCTACATCATCATCATCATCATCCATGAGTGAAGAGGATGGTTTGCCAAACACAAGGATCTCACCACCCGAGTACTTGAGTCAACTTCCTCCAATTCTGAACGAATCAGCAGAATTTAAACAAACCAAAGGAATGGTGAAGAATTTGGGCCATTGGATCATGAAGCTTCACAAGAAAATGAGCAAGAAGTGAAATATTGGGAGTGTTTGGTATTAGATATTTTCAAACAATGATGTGTTGAACTTGTGTGTTTCTTTAGATATTATGTTAGTACTTAACTTGTACGTGAACTAACTCCAAATTGCAGGTCGATAACACTTGTTGTTATCAATTTTCTGAGATTAAGCCACTGTTTGGCTTAACCACTTTTATGGTAAGATATTATGATCGGATTAATCTATGTGTAAACGTGTGTTAGAACCTATGTTTTTAGTTTTATTCTATCACATATCAGTAGTTACATAAGTTTCAGGAGAATTTTCGAGATTTAAACGAGAAACGCAAAATTTGACATACTCTCTGTTCAAATTAGTAACTCTGATTGGCGGATTTGGCGGATCCCAAAATTTGGAACCGCCTGCTATGCACTTTGGCTCCGCCATCTCTCAGCCTGCGGATTCGGCGGTACCCAAATAAGGGATCCGCCATTGTTATCGATTGGATCCGCAGGCTTCAACAGTAACTTTTTCAAAAATTCCCGACTAATCCCAATCCATAGATTATTGATTCTAGTGTTTAGATTTCTTCTACTGATCATTAAGCTTATTAAGATCATTTAGGCACACTTAGATTCATAAGAAATCCATTTCCCACCAAAAATTTGAATATTCAAATTTTCCATGTGAGTTACCTTTCTAATACAAGCAAGGAACCCTCTAATGGGATCCTTGAAATCCGTGGGAACATCACATCAACTGAATTTCCACTCACTCCTTGCATTTACTGCAAATCTTCTAATATTCACTCAACTTAAGCTCTATGGTTTGACTTAAATGATGTGACTAGCACAAATTTTTGTTCCAAATCATTAGAAACCAACATTCTCCATTGGATTTACATCAAATCCAAACACACAGACCAACAAACCTTCTGTCTATAAATTAGAACTTCAGGATCATCACAAATCACACAACAACCATCACTACTAACTCTCCTTCCTGTACCTTAGAACAACCATTTTTACTTTTCAAATGACAAAATCAAGTAACTCCTCCACAAGCAGACCCGCAAGAAGGACAACCCGAATAAGTGTCCGTCCTTGTTGCTTCGTAAACTTAGCTAATTCATCATCAGAGGATTCATCTCCACTTAACATATCCCCACTAATTGCAAATGAGAATTTTCTCAACCTTGCTACTCCAACACCATCTAACACCATCATCAACACACCACCTCCAACAATCACTCCTGTAGCAACCACACCACCACCCGCTCCATCACAACCTAATAGATCACCTTCACCACAACATTCACCACAACTTCAGCCCCTAGAGTTGTTTAGAACTCCACCTTCATCACCTCATCCATACTTGGATGATTTGGAAGACCTTCTACCAAGATCAACCAATCCACCTCCCATGACCTTTGAAGGTCAAACACCTATGCTCTTCCATCCCATTTATCGGGATATCCATGGTCCACTTTATCATGATCCACCACCACCACAACCACAAACACAACCTCTCTCACCTACATCTACACTCATTTCCATTGATGAGGCGATGTGGATCAATCAACCACAAACCTATGAAGAGATCAATGAAGAGCTCACCCGCCTCTATGCTCTCTCCAATATGGTGAATTCCCGCCTTAGTGAAGCCATGGATCTTCAATCCATCTTGCTTAACTCCCTCACAACTCCACCATCAAATAACCAAACACCACCACCACCAAACAACCAACCACAACCACCACCACCAAACAACCAACCATCACCACCACCACAAGCCATTGAGCCCACTCTTCCTCCTAACTTTCCAAGGCATGATTGCTCACAATGCGAGAGGACCGCTCACTTGGCCCAAAGGACCAATATCTTGGTCCATGAGCTTCAAAATGATATGAGGTTCATTTTGAACCATATTCTCGAACGCCTAAATGGAATCTCTCATCCTCTGCAATAGGCAAATTTTAGTTTCCTTCTAGTCTCCTTTTATAGGATTTCATTGGATTGTTTTAGGAATTTTCTATTTTTAGGAACTTTTTAATTTTTATTGTAACATCATGTTTTGTGACTTATGTCACAAACAAATTTTCAAGTAATGGATGTTATATTAATGCTTATGGGTGATCACTATTTGGCATAATATCTTGGATTGATTAATTTACTAACTTGATTGTATGGTTGGACAACTTCTACTTAGGTGCATTTTTTATCAGACACATATTTTTGACTTTTTAAAGTCAAATGGGTTGAAATATTGTGTTTGTTTGACTTATACATTTGCATTATGCTATTTGGCTGGATTGATTCACAACTAACCTTTGTTTTGTAGCTTTTCTCAACTTTGAATCATATACGTTGGTACCCTAGCAACGGGGAATATAGATCAAGGGGGAGTATATCATGTACTAACTCATCATATTATAGCATTTCTCATCCTTGAAACGTATACGTTGGTACCCTAGCAATGGGGAGTATACATCGAGGGGGAGCATATCATATTCTAACCATTTGTTTTGTAGGATTATGCATATTAACCTGGCACTCCAATTAGGGGGAGTATTACCAAGGGGGAGCTTTTAAACTTCTTAAAATCATTGAAACAATCTTGGTACTCCAATTTAGGGGGAGTAATAACTAAGAATTGTTCACCACATTCCGCTACGCATATCTTCTTTTTGTTTTGACAAAAGGAGGAGATTGGATTAAGTTTCATACATAGTTTCATACATACTGTTAACATCACATTACATATTTTTATACTTAAAATTGTTTTCAAAACTTGCATAAAACCAACTTAATCTATATTTCTAAAAAACTCATACTTTATTTATGTCATCAACAAAAAGGGGGAGATTATTAATACAAATATCGTCATAAAAACGTTATTTATATTTTACGATCTTTGGTTAATTTTGTTAATGACAATTACAAAGTTTATCTTTAAGCAAAGCATAAATATAAGATTAAGTCTTTTACATTTATAGTGATAAGTCTTTTAAAACACATTTACACATTACAAGATTACTAGGAATAACATTATATACATTTACATTTTTATTTCTTAAATTAGAAATATTTAGGATGACATCATGGCATGCATCATGAGCATAATCTTAGAAAGATTTTGAGATATCTTGTATAGATCTTCAAGCTAAAGAGTTGACATTTGAAGATATGGAAAGATTGTGCAAGATATGAAAAGATTTGAGAATCTCTTAGCTGTCCTGCACTGGCGGATCCAAACCCATACAAGGGCGGATCCAAATTTAGGGATCCGCCAAATCCGCCAACTATTTTATCAGTTTGCCTATAAATAGCAAGCTGATCATTCTGGCACAATCATCACTCATATAGCTTAAAATATATAATCATTCATTTGCATATCACTAACCCATATCATTCATTTCATTCTTGTTGATTTCACTTTTGTAGCAAAGAAGATCAAGCATACAAGCTTCAACATACTTACTGTTGCAAGTTTCATTAGTTAGGTTCTGTGTGATTTTGTATTAGTTCACACATCATTATACATTTCATTCAGTAGTGTGTGGTTAGTGTCTTAGTCCTTAAAACACAAAGAGTGTCGGGGTGGTTGTACCCTTGTGAAAGAACCAACGGGAGTGGTTGTACCCTTGTTAAAGAACTAACGGGAGTGGTTGTACCCTTGTAAAGAACCCAATGTTTAGCTTAGTACCGGATAAAGTGTAAGCGACGTGTATAAAGGTTTTCTCCGCCTAGAAGGGAGTTTGTTTCTTAGTGAAGAAAAACTCTCGAGTTAGAGGCTCGAGGAGTGGAGTAGGGCAAGGAAGAGAGTCCTTGTAGCCGAACCACTATAGATATCCGTGTTGTGGTTTGATTGTTCCTATCCTTACTTACTTTACTTATATTGCTTGTTTGTGAGTATTTACTTTGAAATCACGTTAAGTCACAAAGCGAATTAATTTAAAAACGGTAAAAACTATTCAACTTCTAGTTTTCCACAAACTTGTTACATAAGAAAGTCAAAGATAAAAGTCAAACAGACTAATAACTAATACTACACTACACTATGCATAACTATACCACTGTTACATTGAATCACAGTTAACTAAGCTCTTTCTGAGTGTAATCTGCATCTTGTGGAAGCTTTGTCTTCTTGTGCTGAACACTACTGCATTGTTAGCTTGTGTAGATGAGCTTGTTTGAGCTTGTTGAGGAGTTGTGGCTACTTTAAGATCTTTTAATTTTAGTTTAAACATGACAGTTAATGTTAGTGTTATTTTGAGTAAGAATTTGAACTTAATTAAAATAATTGTGACATATTAAAGGATCAACATTTTTTTCCTTCTCACAAAACATTAACATGATTTATCATGTTCAATTTGAACTTTAGATGATCTCAATCCCAAAATATTGCAATTAGATCATCATAATAAAATAATGATGCAAGTGTTTCATGCATTGACACATATTCCAGCTCTTATTGTCTAGTATAAAACTCCTTTATTTTTGCACCAGAAAAAAAACCTCTTATTTAATTATTAGGGGTGAGTTAAAAGCACGGTCCCCACTTTTTTATCCCCACGGTCCCCCTTTTTTTTTTTTTTTTTTTATTTATTTTTTTTTTTTTTTTTTTTATAATTTTATTTATATCAAAAAGCTATAAACCTGAAAGTGCGGAACAGAAAATATAAAGTTTAATATGTCAAACGCTTAAAACTGTCAAAAATACGGAACAGTAAACTGACAAAAACTGTGCTGTGCAGAAAAAAAAATAGGAGACAAAGGGGAGACAATTGTCTGCCACCTTTGTCCCTATCCACTAGGGACCGTGGGTATAGTGTATCCTCTTATTTAATTATTAGTCATGATTACTTCAAAAAAAAAAATAATAATAAAAAAATAAAATTATTAATCAAGATGATAGATGACACACTACCTACCTCTTTACTTGTGAGCTAATTTCATTTTTCAAACAAAAATGAAATTGAAATTTTCTATATGTAGACTTGTGTCATTTATTACAAGCCGTTTGCTTTGTATTTTGTCGTCAAAGAGCACTAGTAACTTTCTTGATTGCATCTCTCAGAGTGTTTTATCAGAAATTGTTATCACTCCTAGTGGCACTTCATAAACTACTGTTCTTGAATCTACCATTCAAAACCTTAGATTTGCCACCCCTACAACCCTAAAACCAATAGCAATAATCACTCCTTTATCATACTCCCATGTACAATCAACAGTCAAATATAGTGTTAAATATGGACTACAAATCTGAATTCGTAGTGGTGGTCATGACTATGAAGGCCTTTCCTACACCTCATTTTCTCACACCCCTTTCATCGTTCTCGATCTAAACAGACTAAGGTTAGTAACAGTTGATTCAAACAATAAAACTGCGTGGGTCGAATCTTGTGCAACTATTGGTGAGCTTTTGTATTCGATTTCTCAAAAAAGTAATGTTCTTGGATTTCCAGCTGGAGAATGCCCCACAGTGGGAATTGGAGGCCACTTTAGTGGAGGGGGATTCGGCATGTTGGCAAGAAAATATGGTTTGTCTGCTGATAACGTAATCGATGCACTTATTGTTGATGTGAATGGGCTTATCCTGGATCGACGCTCGATGGGTGAAGATCTCTTTTGGGCAATCAGAGGTGGTGGGGGAGCCAGTTTTGGGGTTTACTAGCTTGGAAGATCAATCTTGTTTATGTTCCACCAATAGTTACGGGTTTAAGTGTTTCTAAAAAACTAGACCAATGTGCTACTAAACTTCTTAACAAGTGGCAGCATATTTCTTACAATGTTAGTGAGGATTTGTTCATTAGAGTTAAAATAAGCTCTGTCTCGGCGTCTGGAGAGAAAAATAGAACACTACAAGTAACATTCAACTCGCTATTTTTGGGGACAATGAACAAGCTGATAACAATGATCAACAATATATTTCCCGAACTAAAAGTAAACGATAAAGATTGCATTGAAATAAGTTGGATAGAATCGTTTACTTTTCATTGTATTTTGAAGGAGAAAGTGTCAAAGCGTTGAATGAAAGAAGACCATCGGCTAAGAGATATTTTAAGGTTAAATCAGACTACGTGAAGAAACCCATCCCCGAAGAGGCGCTAGGACAACTCTTAAAATGGTGTTTGGAAGAAAAAAGTGTGACTGTGTTAATGGAGCCACATGGCGGGAAGATGAGTAAAATAAATGAAACTAAAACTCCATACCCTCACAGGGAAGGGAATTTGTACCTCATGCAGTATGTAGTTAAATAGACAGAAGGAGGGTACATTTCTGAAAAACATGTTGCCTCAATAACAAGGGTTTATGACAATATGACACCATTTGTGTCCAAGAACCCGAGGGGAGCTTATTTGAACTTCAGGGATTTAGATTTGGGTACAAATGATGATAAATGTGGTACCCCTTACTTGCAAGCAACCAAATGGGGAACCAAGTATTTTAAGGGAAATTTCAAAAGGTTGGCAATGGTGAAAGGTATAATTGATCCAACAAAAAATTTCTAATATGAACAAAGCATCCCACCTCTTCTTAATGGAAGCCAATATGTAGAATGCTGCAAAGATGGCGACTTCCACTTTCACCAAAGCATCTAAGCTAAAAAGAATAAAATGTACCTTATGTCGTTGGCCCATTGCAAATGATGCTAAATTAAATAGTCACTTTTGTTTGACTCAAATTTATAGCCACACAAATATGTACTTCTAATATTGAGTTTGTATTTGAAATCTATTCTTAAGTAACTAGGTCTCATGTAATATCAACATTGCAAACTTAGCTTACTTTGCACACTGTTTAGATATTTTTATTGAAAGTTGTGTAAACATATATAGTCGATAAAATTGGCCTTTTTACGTAATTTCGTTTTGGTTCACAACCGACCAGCTTCAATTTGGTATGGTTTTGGTTATTATCTTCGATACAGGCTAGGGCCTGTTCAGTCTGTTCTTTAGAGTTTAGACTATAATCACCCCTAGACGCATTAGATTAACTGAATTATGGGTTGAACCGGGTAATTCTTTGCACTGGCCTAAACATATACTAGAGCAGGATGGGTCAACACTTGAACAGTCTTTCTTTATTTATTCTGAATTTTTTAAGGAGATAGAATATGTCATGTACTATCACAAAATTGTATAGTTACAGTAACACTATTGTTTTTGAATATAAACAAATGCAACAATTGAAGACCCCATCATTTGTAGTAACCTGTAATTTCCAAGTAATTTATTAACAATAATCACGAAGAAACTCAATGTGAGAGTTTAACTAAACCCCTTTTTACCGGCTTTTTTTTATACATTCTTATGAGGCAATTTATTTTGTGACGTGACTCACATTTGTTTATGAACGATTCACCAATATACCAACATTATATTTATTCTCGGGCTAAGCAAACCCGACAAATCAATTGGGCTTTATTGGGCCATAACTCTAACGAACGCGCTTTAATCTTGGGCTCGAACTAACCCAACACACCCTTAATATATAAGTGGGCTTTGGCCATTCATTCGACAAAACAAACCCACCTCAACTTGGGCTTAATCCATAATAATTCTCTAGCCCAACCCACTTTATTTCCTTTTGTTTTGTGTGGCTTGCTAACGAGCGAACAAACACACCTCTTGTGATTTATATTCAAACGCACCATAATATATACATAACACATTGCATTTTAAAACTAAATTCTAAAACTCATAACCTTTTTCCTTGGTCTTCCCATACATCTACTGACCATCAAACGCACCCTAGTATAACATGCATAATTTTTAGACTTAAACTACAATATTGAACAAACTAAATTATTCACAAATACCACCTTACATTGCCGCCCCTCCCCTCTCTTAACCTTCCCTTGTGTTGATTCTAATCACATCAAAAGTACTCCTAGTCACCTCATTGTCTCCCCCTAATAACCTTAACCTTTGTGTAAACACAAGATCCACCATATGGTCAACTCCCATGGAATTCACCACCCTTCACTCTTCTTTCCCCATGCACCAACTCGACTAAGAAACACCCCAAAAATCTGTATAAGTACACGCTAATTTCAAAAAGGCTCAAGTCCAAGGATTTATGGATTCTAATCTTGTCATGCTTGTACCCTTGTTCCCCTTTAATCCCCTTAATCCAATGTGCAAACTCAATATCCTCCATAAGTCAACTAGCATAATACTCACCACCTTTCTATCATCGATTTCCCATGAAATAGGTCGATAGAACAAGGACGAGTTGGACAAGGGTCAACATCTATATTGCATGTATCAACCTCTATTTAAGAGAGGCACTCATCACATATTTCACTACCACAAAAACAAACTAAAGCAAACATATCTCTTTTACTCCTTTTGGTTACTGCCGAGCAAGAAGGAAGAAAGGCTAGAGCACTCCAAGTATTCTCTTTTCAAGTTTAGGAAGCATTCGAGTTTAGTTTCTTAAAGGGTTAAGATTGTTGGAAGCTAATTTGGTGATGGAGTACTGTATTTAGTTTGTGTCTTTTTCCCCCTCTCGTACGCCATCACCACCATATTTGGTGTCGTAAGTTTCTCGAACCCATTTCATTTTGTAGGTTAACTTGAGTCTCATTAGTATATTCATATACTCGACATACTCAAAGACCGAATTCGAACTTGTTTCACAAAAGAATCACGTACACACTAATGAAGATTAAAAACTCAACACAATAAAGATTACTAACTCACTGGATCATGGGAGGAAATATGGTCGAAACTCAAATGAGATCCCATGCATGCATACTGTGTCGCATGGCAAAACATTAAACTTGTTTCAAAACTCTTTTATATACGTACGAGATACAAACAAAACACAAAGGAGCCTATGGCTCAACTGGGTGTGTCGTTCACCCTTACACAACAAACCTAGGTTCAAACCTAGGTGGCCACATCTGGATGCTATATATTTCTTTTTCTTCAAAACTGCTTGTCCCTTTCTTTTTGTTACAAACCAAACCGCCACCTTGTTGGGGCCTCAAGGCCCACTGATTCTCTCGTGTAAATGTTTTTCGAAGCAAGCAGATAGTATACAAAACTAAATATGAGAACTTGAAACATAGTGAACAAAAAGAAAAGTAAAACTTTCATTTATTTATTTTTGGACTAAAAGTGCAAATCTTGCGAAACGTGGGTTAAAATTGTAAAATCTGGAAAAAGGAGGTTCAAAACAGAAAATGTAACTTTTGAGTAAAAACTGAGGGTAGAACCTGTAAATAACAGAAAGTTGGTGTAAAAAGAGTGTTTTGAAGGTTTTGGACTAAAATTGTAAATATTTTAAACATTGGGTTAAAAGTGTAACTTTTATATAAGTTAAGGGTAAGATTTGTAACTTTATAATATTTTTAAAAACTTTTATTTACAAACTAGTTATGTCAAGATTCTTATATAAATACAACAATATCGAAATATAAATATCGACGTAAATCTCCAACGAATAAATAGAAATCCCTATCGAATATACATAAATAATAAAACCCCCACAACACGAATAATACTTAGAAAACTATATTTGTGAACTTTAAGCATTTACCACAAAAGCATCAACAATCTAACACTTAATAATGCTCACATCGAGACATGAACCAACGAATCTAAACACTTGCCATATTACTCTAGGTCGCAAGCCGGAGCCACTCATTTACATCACCTGATTACTACTTGATTCCATATCACTAAGGTGAGTTCATAGTCCCACATTTTTTTACTTTTTCAACCCTGTGGGGAGATACATGCTCTAAACATGAACACAAGTATTTTCTGTATACTATCCTGATTTGATATTGACTAAGTTACCGATATTGACAAAAGTCCCTCATATCATGAACCATTAATCACTGCGAGTGAAGGCGAATATAGTGAATAGATCTATTGGCATTAACGCCCCATTGTTTTAGCCGGAATGGCGATCCAGGTGCACTTTATTTGAGAATAAATAGGAGAATGGCAAACTCCTACTACGAGGGCATTATCACTTACATCATTTTTATGATGTGAGTTATATCATTTTATGATATCACACGATGTTAAAGTTTCGTGTGTCATGAGACTTAGGGCAATATATTACACTGCGATATCACTATTTTACTACTATTCAACTTGTGTTGAATCTATTACAATTTAAACACTATGGATTCCCTCAACCTTTGTGTTGACTTTTTAGCTTGTTTTATCTCAGGTAATTAAAGAGCATAAGGCATGGAGTTGGCGTTGGACCCCTCGATGATGTTAAATAATATTATCATTCATTACAAACTTTTTCATGTCTCTTGTGAAACCCTAAACAATTTGATCTATGTTTTGTATTATGAATTTTTAAGTTTTCAATGAATGATAATGCTTTTCAAAACGTCTCTTTTGAGTCGTTTTCTATACTTATGACTATGATCTAAGAAGTAATACCCCATTTAGTCTTCCGCTGCTACATTGAAATTTACGGGGTGTTACAGATTGGCATCAGAGCCATGGTTATAGAGAACCAAGTGATTTTCAAAACACTGGACTATAACTACGATTTCAGAACGGACCATTTTAAATCTTACCTCCTCACGCCCTCCGTGCCAACACTTTACCAACACATGCATTGAGATTTTCTTGGCAGATATTATAACTATTAGATGTCATAACTAGTAGATATTTAATATTATTAAATGACTTATACTTCTTATTATTGGGATATTACAGTACTATGTTTTCCCTTTCGATTCCCATCATCATACTTGTTGTAGCTTGAGATCACTCTTTATCACACAATATATGTAGCACGTTAAGGCACAAGAGAGAATGATGGGACAAGGTGTATATGTTGGATCGTATGAATGAGATAGAAAGATATGAGATGATATCTTCACTTTTATTAAACACACACACTACATACCTTTGCACCACCTCACAAATGAGGAGATAAGATGCTTAAATATTACAATGATATTGCCCTAAAGGCTTTCATGTGGGCTTGTGGGCTTTAGCTCATGGATTGGGCTTTTACATTCCTTTCTAACTCTAACACAAGCCCACATTCACAAAGTTCTAACTAAATTGAATGACCATCACTTTAATCTATAAAATTAAAGCTAACAATCTCCCCCTAAGGGATGGTCATTCAAAAGATGCACCATGTGTTTAGGTCTTTAGACTTCTGGGTCTTGAACTTTGTGATTCTTTGTTCCTTCATGCATTGTGATCTTCTTCGTATCGTCTTTTGGATTGTTCTTTGCCTTGATCAACATCTTCATGTATTCACAGCGTCTATTCTTCCAATGTAGATGTTGAGACATACGATGATCGATGGACTTTCTTCAGTACCTGCATAAAACAGTTAGCAATAAATCGTCCAGCTCTTCCAGGTTCAGATCTCGTCAGGACTCTTACAACTTATTTCCTTTATGGTGAACACAAGTGTATTGTATTGGAAGTGTTCCTAAGAGATCTTTGATGAATCTCATGGCTCTAGACTCAATAATGTGCGTTCTGGTTTTAGTAATCAGAGGCGAGGAGCAGAGTGCCACCTTTTCAATATCAACTCATCTAGGAGTGAGAGGTCGATATATTATGCATTGATTTCCGTGAGAAATAAAAAAAATATCTTTTAAGAGATATCTGAGTGGCTAGGAAGGGTTTGTGCAACGCGTCACTGGGTCCATGACGTCTTGTCTTCAATATCAGTATCATCTTAGTGAGTACCGATAGCAGATGTATTGACCCGGTTTTTGACCTAAGTTTTCATGGAGGGCTATTTCTTTTCACCCTTTCATTAAACTTTTCTTTTTCATTCTTCAACCCCTTCTTTCTCCTTTCTCATTTTGCTCCTTTTTCAATCATACCTAAGGACTTCTAATTCTAATCTATTGAGATTGTCCTTGGGTAGATCCCTCCGGTTCTGGCGGATCATAGGACATAACCTAACCATAATCACCTTATTACTCCATGATTATCCGAGATTATTTGTCACATGCCATTAAACCTTGTGAAAATCTCTCAAAGTGTTTATGAGAAAAACATATTTTAGATAACACTTAGAGAGTTTTGCATTTATGAAATACTCCCCCTTCACATGTGCTCATGCATTTTGAAATAAATTGAACATGTTGGGTAGAGTTCGCACATTTGAAATGATCAATTTTCAATGAACATGACCTTCGCGAGACACGCTTACATCACTAGTTAGACTAGCTTGAAATCATTACCCGTCCCGGTCATATTCAATGATCATCTCTTGAATTAGTACATTCTACTCAGACAAGTCCTTTGCGAGACACGCTTACATCACTGGTAAACCAGCTTGAAATTATTACCCGTCCCGGACAAGTCTTTTCGATAACAAGCAGTTGATTTCGTCAATTCGAAGGTTAAAACTGAGTCTGTCTTTGAGATTCGAACCATGACCACATTTTAATCACATTTCTCCCCCTCAAAAATAGCATTTCAATGGTATTTTTGATACCGTTTGATTAAAATAATTGTTTTTGGAAAAGCTAATAGGGAGAAACAGTTTTGCATGAACTTTTTGGAACAAATTTCTTTTTGGAATACTCCCCCTCAAAACTTGCATTGGTTTTGACATTTTTGAAAACTTTGGAGCAAGTGGGGAGTAACGATTTGAAAATCTTAAGCAAAATTTTTTGAAAAGAGTTGAAAACCTTTTGATGAATTTTGAATAAAATTTTGCTTAAGATGAAGAAGTTTGGTTTGATAAACTTTGCATGAAAACTTCTTATCATTTAGGATTGTTGCAATAACGTGTACAACAGGGTCCTTTCTTTGAAAAACGGGTTATGCACTGTTATGTGCGCATAAGCCAAAACGTTGAAGCCCGGGTTGTAAGCTGAAATACTTACAAACCATTGATTTTTAGGATAAGTGCTCGAAATTTTTGATGAAGAACTTTCCTTTCGATGAAGCTTGGGTCCGAAACTGAGTTGTTCTGAAGCCATTAGGTTAAGCGCGGGTTTCGTACTGAAGTGTACGAAAGCCATTAAGACCAGATCAGACAACACCCTTTGGAACCCATTTGAGCATTGCACCAACGGGTTTAGCATGTTTTGCAATCCATTTGTAAGTTGTGTCAATCTGATTCAGAGAAGTAAAATTCCAACGAGGACTGAAAACCGGTTTTTCATTTTGAAATAATGCTCGTGGAATCAATGGTGATTTAAAATCCCTTTTCAAAGCAGAGTCATTTTTGTGATGTAGCGGAAGCATTTCAGAGTTTGAAGGACTTTGCTTTGGTTTCCACACTTGCTTTACCCGTGTAAAGTGAGAGCGTGGAGTTTGAAATCTTGGAGTCTCTTCATGAGACATATTTGACCTTGAAAGCTTTTGATGAGTAAGTGTTTCATAAAATCTTGGTTTCTTCGAAAACTTCCTTCCTTTTTGCAAAGAATAGGTCGTAAACTGAGAAACCTTTTTCGAAAATGGTTTTGAAGATTCACCCGTGTAAACCTTCTTTGAAACACTCACTTTAGGTGTTGAAAGATTTGAAATGGGAGATTTGCCTTTTGATCGATGGAGAACATCAAACTTTGCTTTTAAGGCATTGTATGACATCCGCAAATCATTGTATTCTTTTTGAAGAAGATCTTGAGATGCCAATTTAGATTCCAAAGAAGCAATTTGTTTCAAAAATTGATCTTTTTTAGCTTTTGAATCATCCATTTTACGTGCCAATTTCCTTTCGAAAACAATATTTTCTTTTTCAAGTCTTTCAAAATATGTTTCGAATTTGTTTGTTTTGTTGAAAAGATCAGTTTTGGCATCCTCAAGATCGTTTGTGCGTTGAGCTAAAAGCGTTTCAAGCTCAAGTACTTTTGTTTGAAGCACATGATTTGCATTTTCCGTTTCAAAATCTGAAGGATTAGAATCAAATAATGGATTTGGAAAGGAAACTTTTGTGATTAGAGACTCATCGTTTTTCTTCTTCATTGACTCAGTCTTTTGCAAAACCTTTTCAAACTTTTCATCAGCGGATTCAGACATTTGAGACTTCAAAACTTCAGTCTCTTTTTGTTTCATGATTGATTTTTGAGTCTGAACTCGTGAACGTTTGATTGAATCAAACAGGTTTTTGTAAGTCTGTTTCAAATACTCATTTTCTTTTTGTAATGATGCCACAACATGTTCCAATTCAATATTTTTTGTATCAAGTTCGTCCAAATCAAACTTGATATTGGCATCATCACAATTTTCTTCAAAAATCTTTTCCTTTTCTTTGAGCACTGTTGTCAAAGGGTTTTCAGAAGAAGCAATTCTTTTTGACAATTCTTCTTTGACTTCAGCTACTTCTTTTGAAAGTTCATTGATTTTCCTTTTTAGACAAAGATTTTCAGATTTCAAAGAAGATGTTTGTTCAAAATCCACATTCTCATACTCATGACTGACAGACACCGATTTGAATGACTCAATTTGAGTTGTGAAAAATTCTTTTTGAATATCAAGTGTTAAGCATTTTTCATCAAATTCATCTTCAAGGGAATGTATGTACCTTAGATCTTCCCTCATTTCAAGGACAAGATATCTTTCAAAGTATTCAAAACTTAAATTGATATTTTTCACATGAGGTTCAATCTCTTCTTTGAAAATCTTTTGAACTTCCCTTCTAAAGTATATGTCTGATGCAAGAAGATTATTTCGATCTTTATGGGTGGTTTGTTGTTTTAACCGAATAACCTCTAACGTAAGCTTAATGTGCTGTTTAAGATAACAAAACTGTTTTCTCGCTTTATTTTGCCATAATTTAGCATCATAAGTAGCAAGTTGAGCTTCTTTGAAAAATCTTTTCACATTTGTGTCTTTTCTTTTCAAAGCGTCTTTTGGTATATCAGGCAGTTGTGTACAACCATACACAAAGCCATGGTACGAGAGTGGGCTTTTTGTTCGTTTGACTCTTAAACGTTTTTCCTTTTCCAATTTATCTTCTTCCTCTGACACGAACAGAGCATCCATTTTGTTTAGAAAACATGGTTGTTCATTTTGCAAGTTATTTTCAAAACCAAGTCCGGATTTTCCTTTATGAGTGTTCTCATCTTTAGGAATCATCATTTGAAGAGTTTGAACACTTTGACCTATTTTTTGAAGTTTTTCTTCAAGATTTTTTGCTCGTTTCCAAATCTGTTGATTCTCATTTTCAAGTTTTGAGTTAACAATCTTAATATTTGAAGTGGTTTCCTGAAGTGCTGAGTATTTGACTTTTAATTCAACGTTCTCGTTTAAAAGTGCTTCGACCTTTCTGTTTGCGGGGCCCATATTTGCATCCAGTTTTTGAATGGAACGTTTTTCACGTGAAAGACCTTCGTTACACTCAACTTCAAGTTCTTTATTTCGTTTTAAGATTGGTGTGAGAACATCTTCGTTTATTTTCTGAGCTTGAGATTTAAGGTTTGAGATTTGTATGTCTTTGGTGTGTGTTATTTTCTCAAAATCTTTTTTCATTTCTTTAAATCCCTCAAGCTCTTTGGACAATAAGACGTTGGTTTGCTTAGCTTTGCGATTGTCCTCTTTGCACTTTTCAAGTTCATGTTTGAAATTATCGATTAAAGAAGCAAATATGGCATGATCTTGATCATGAGAAGATCCATCCTGGGCAGGCTCACCTCCATTAGGATCCATATCTGGAGTTGTAGGAGTGATATTACTATCAAACCGATTCACCACATATGTGTCACTGATGGACTCAGGATGCGCAGGATGTGTCTTGTCATGAGCAAACACATTATCGAACAAAACAACATTATCATTATCGTGTGAATGTTGTACCGTAGCCAATATTGCTATGTCAGATGAAGATCTGATATGGTCAGCTTCAGTATCCCAAACAGCTTCATTCCTGTGTGTACTATCAGCATCCGAATCATTCCTTGGAGTGCTGCTTTCAACATGCTGTTCTGAAGATGTGTCTGTCTCCGTGAAAACCAAGTTAGCATCAGATATCGTACCCGCATTGACTGTCTCTTCATCTTTGTTTGTCTCTTTCTCACGCACCACTGTTTCCTTTAATAGCATTTCTCTTTCAATTTGCTCCCTTTCCTGTTTCTGCTTTTCAATCTCATTAAGCTCAACTTCTTCTTCAGCAAGTGTTTTTTCGAGTTCACTCATGTTCTCGATACATTGGGTTTGGAAGGTTTTGAAGTCTAGCCAAAATCATTGGTAAAACATATTGAGAAACTCTGACTGACTCAATATCCAAGGTTGCAGTATAATCTGAAGTTGAGATTTGATCACTTCAAGGGCTTCCTTGCAGTTTTGCGTATAAGGTTCTTCTTCATTCAGTATCTTCTCATATTGATTCAGGCTTTGTTTGAGTTCATCTTGGAAATGATGAAATTGGAATCTTATGTAGTATTCAAATGCTTGAGCGAACCTTGAATCATACCCAGCTGAATTGATGACCTTTTCAATATGAGTCTTGAACTCTTTAAACGCTTTCCTTGATCCTCTTTCTTTCATTTTCATTTCAATTTAGCTCCAATGTGTGATAAAGTTGATTCAGGATCGTTGCAACGAAATAGGAGTTGAGGTTGTTTAAGGTTAAGTTTAGTTGTAGTTGTGAGGCCTTGTTGTGTTGTTGATGATGGTTGAAGTTGTAGGTTATATAAACGAAACAAATTTAAATAAAGTTACAAAATTTGATTAGAGTATAATTAAGACAAAGTCAAAAGTTTATAATTTCAACAAAGTTATGTAAATTACAATTTAGATAAAATGACAATTTCTATAGAAATTTCAATTTGACCACAATTTATATAAATTATGGCAAAATATCAATTTAGATAGAAATATATCTAATTTATATAAATTTGTAATTTATATAAAATCTAACACTCTTATACAAGAGGGTAGATATCCGATTGTCGAAGTATTTTACACTCTTATACAAGGGTGAAACTACCGAGTACACTTTTGAGTTGACGAAATTACGTTCGAATCAAATCCTTAAAAGTTAAATATCGATTCACAGAAGTACGAGGGCCAATTCTGTCACTTCTGAAACTTCTTGAAGGCTGCTCAAAAAGACAGGGACTGAAAATGACACTTCTGAATTTTAGTGTTGTCCGATATCTGAATTGCCGTTTTGTCCGATATCGCAATTGTGAAAATATCTCGGACAGAACTGTGTAGCCGATTTGCGATAAAACAGCCAAAAGCTGAATTGCGATAAAATTATCGCAATTTGATTTGCAATAAAACCTTCAGACCTGAATTGCGATAAATCTGATCAAGCTTGAATTGCGATAAAATGCCTGAATTGCAATAGATCGATGCCTTCTGTCAATTGCGATAACCCGACTAAAAAAGCCAATTTCGATAAGTTTCAGCTTTTCACCAACTTCTTGTCCTTTTGTGTCACTTGCCCACTTGATGCCTTATCTTTGAAGATTTTTCCTGACAACTTTCACCAACTTGTAGGAGTTTCTTCTACTAACTCCTTTCAATCACATCTATCATTATCTTATCCACAAAACACAAATCTTATACAAGATTTTGAATAAAATTCGATCTATGAGCCAAGAACAAACACAAGATTTAATCTTCCAAATCAAGTGACAAACTAATAAACCTTGATAGCCACGTCGATAGAACACAAAGCAACCACAACTTTCTGCCTTTGATTTTTGCGTACGGATCGAACTTTGGTCATATATCTTGCGTACAATAGCCACAAAAAACACAAGTGGACGCGTTTCACAGAAAACAAAACACAAGAATATGTATTTTTAACTAGAACCGAATACAAAGAACTCCTACCTCGAAGATGGCTGTTGATACCACTTGTTGTAGCTTGATATCACTCTTTATCACACAATATATGTAGCACGTTAAGGCACAAGAGAGAATGATGGGACAAGGTGTATATGTTGGATCGTATGAATGAGATAGAAAGATATGAGATGATAACTTCACTTTTATTAAACACACACACTACACACCTTTGCACCACCTCACAAATGAGGAGATAAGATGCTTAAATATTACAATGATATTGCCCTAAAGGCTTTCATGTGGGCTTGTGGGCTTTAGCTCATGGATTGGGCTTTTATATTCCTTTCTAACTCTAACACAAGCCCACATTCACAAAGTTCTAACTAAAGTGAATGACCATCACTTTAATCTATAAAATTAAAGCTAACATGTCAGACGTTGAGGCAGATGCTACTCCACCGGCACCACCAGCTGTCCCACCAACCCCTATCATCATATTATCAGACGTTGAGATAGACACCACTTTACCAGTGTCACTAGTTGTCCCTACGATTGTCCCATCTGAGGTCATGTCAGGAGAGACTGAGCCCTTTGAGGAAGGTGAGGCCGCTCCTACTCCAGTTGTTGCACCCACTGTACCAGAAGATCATCCAACTTCCCCTACTTACACCCCAATGACTTGGGACCAATATATGGAGACCCAACAGTGGCTACCTACTGAGACTTCCTCACCACCACCACCTCCAGTTGTACCAGCCCCTCATCACTCCTCTAGCTCAGAGGCGGATGATGAGTTATCTGAGTCGGACTCTTCTGACACCCCCTTTCCACCACCCCCACCTACACCGGTCCACCGGCGCAGGTGAGTGAGAGTCTTACAGCCTTACGAACCCGCACCATTTGGGCGTCGTTACCGACCCTTTCAGGGAGGTCCCGTCAGGGTCCACACTACTCGGAAACGAGTACGTGCACCACCAGCCCCACTTGCACCACCACCAGCTACGATACCTTCATCACCATTACTACCATCACCTCTTCCACCATCAGTACCATAGCCCTACTCCTATATGATACCTTCACAATCACCTCCTCCACCACCAGCCATGCATGACTTCCTTTTTGACTTGTCCACACAGTCATACCCATTTGTACCACCACCCACTGTCTTCTAATACCAGACCACTATTGTTCCAGCATCATCCCCTATCCCATCACCTACTCCTTCATCACCACATGATCATAGTGCCCCACTGCCACCTCGCAAGAGGTCACGCTTTTTGAGTCCTTCACCATCTGATCCGTATGCCGAGGCTGCTGCCAAGGCTACTACTCATCCCAGACCCCACAGGAGGGTTGATGCTCGTCGATGGTCATTTTTGCTAGCATGTATCCGTAGCTGGATGGCAGAAGAGGGTGACCCGAGTGCTACTAAGTTGGGGGAAAGTTCCTCCGCTGCTGCTTCTAGAGTTCTTCCGGTCACCGGAGAGCCTATTCACCACACTGTTCCACTATTAGCTGCCAGACTCTCCAGGCACGAGGATCATATTGACGCGGTCCTTAGCTTCATTAGGGAGATCCCTCTCGAGCGTATCGAGAACATCGAAGAGGAGGTGGAAAACCTCGTGGTCGGTCAAGTAGCTATGGAGGAGATTTTCGACTGGATGGGTACTCATCTTCAGGAGACTCAGGAGATTGTTGCTAGGATGGGAGAGAGGCTGGAGGCTGCAAGGCAGGAGACCCGGGATTTGAGGGACATTGCCATGATTATGCAGAAGATGATTGAGCACCAGACTGAGGAGCTCGAGGTGGCCAGGAGCAGAATTCAGACACTAGAGGCCAGGGAGAGAGAGAGACTAGAGGATAGAGGCGTTGACAGAGATGGTCCGAGTACTTCAGCGCAGATTGGATGGTGCACCGGGAAGCTCATAGATTATCGATGTATCAGTTGTAGTTGGACATCTTAGCTTGCCACTTGCGACATTAATAAAAGATCTTGTATTTTTATTGTTTTGTAACCAATTGAACAAGTTATTAAAACAATATTGTTGGTTATGATTGCTAAAATTGATGTTAATTTATGTTGCTATGGTTGTTTTACTCTATTCATGTGTGTTGTGGTTATGCTCAGACATGTCATGATGTATTTATGATTATGATTCGTGCTATGTTACGATATTTATTAATGAGGTTCAGGGATGGTCACTTTATATGTTTGCATAAGAGTGTTCATATTTATCGTGATTTTTTTATTTAACTTGTTATGAGTTGTGTTGTGGTTGTATTGTTATGATGTTTAGGCAATTACCTTGTTGATTGATTTACCCTAACATAACATGGTCACTATATAAATTCTAAACTCGTGTTTCTTGTGGCATTAATAGAATATGCCTCCTCGTAGAAAGTCAACCGCTACAGCAACAGGACCAGCCATGACCCAGGCTGCGATCCGAAAACTAGTCGCTGATAGTGTTGTTGTTGCATTGGAAGCTCAAGCAGCAGTAGTGGCTCGCTCTAGTAACACCACTAGACCAACTGGGGAAAGCGAGACAACTGTGGCTCGCAAGTGTACCTACAAGGATTTCATGAGTTGCAAACCATCATACTTTAGAGGTACAGAAGGTGTAACCGAGCTTGCTCACTGGTTTGAGCATTCTGAGACAGTTTTTATGAGAAGCGGTTGCACTGATGACTACAAGGTCTCCTTTGCTACTGGAACTCTCATGGAAGATACTTTATCCTGGTGGAACTCTACAGCACAGAATATTGGTATTGAGGAAGCCTAACAGATCACATGGGCCGACTTCAAAAAAAAGATGTTGAAGAAGTATTGTCCAAGGACTGAGATCAAGAAACTGGAAGACGAATTCCATCATCTAGTGGTGAAGGGAAACGACCTTAAAACCTATGACAGACGGTTTCAAGAGCTTGCTTTATTGTGTCCAACCAAGGTGCCAGACCTTGAAAAGCTATTGGAAAAATATGTCGAAGGGTTGCCCAGAAGTATTGAAGGAAATGTCACTGCATAAAAACCACAGTCACTGGAGGAGGCTATTGAGATCTTTCAGAGGTTATTGGACCGGGAAGTCAAGCGAGGTCATGCACAAGGAAGCAATGATCACAAGAGAAAGTTTGATGACAAGAGAAATACATCTAGCAACAACCACCACTCCAACAACAACAATCATAACAACAACCAGCACTACCAGCAAAACCCAAACCACCACCACAACCAACAGAACCGGAGGCAAGGCTTACATTGCCACACCTACCGGAACTGATGGCTATGCTAGGAGAACTCCTTTATGCAACCGATGCAAAAATGCATCACAATGGGCCCTGTTTTGCTAAGTGCGGAAAATGCTTGAGAACAGGCCACAAAACTAAGGTCTACAAAGCTTTTGGGGCAAATTTGTATCCTGTGGCCGTTGTGTGCCACGAATGTGGTGAAAGAGGGCACTACAAGGATAAATGCCCGAAGTCAAATGTCAACCGTAACAACAATGCTCGCGAGAGAGTTTATGTACTGGGAGAAGGAAATGCTCAACAAGACCTTGACGTAGTCACGGGTACGTTCTCACTTAAAAACCATCTTGCTAAAGTTCTGTTTGATTTTGGAGCCGACAAAAGCTTTGTGTCTACTACATTTTCTTCCCTACTTAATATCACCCCAACTAAAATAGACACCACATACGAAATCGAACTAGCTGACGAAAAACTAGTAGGAACTAACTCTATAATCCAAGGTTGCACCTTACTCCTACTTGATCAACCTTTCAACATAGACCTCATGCCCATTAAACTAGGTAGTTTCGAAGTTGTCATCGGTATGGATTGGCTATCCAAGAACCATGCTAGAATCATCTGTGACGAGAAAGTCGTTCACATCCCTCTCAAAGAAGAAACTCTAATCATCCGTGCTGTATGAAGTAAAACTCCACTAAGCATCATATGCTACATCAAAACTGTGAAGTATATCGATAGAGGGTGTCACGCCTTCTTGGCTCAAGTGACAGAGAAGAAGTCGGAGGAGAAGCAGCTTGAAGATGTGCTAGTAGTTAAGAATTTTCCCGAAGTATTCCCCGAAGATTTGCCTGGCCTTCCACCGGCCCGTCAGGTGGAATTTCAGATCGATCTAGTACCAGGAGCGACACCAGTGGCACGAGCACCGTATAGTTTGGCTCCACCTAAAATGAAAGAATTATCTGAACAATTGCAGGAATTATTTGACAAACGATTCATTCGCCCGAGTTCTTCACCTTGGGGAGCTCTGGTGTTATTTGTTAAAAAGAAAGACGGATCCTTCCGGATGTGTATCGATTATCGTGAGTTGAACAAACTCACAGCGAAAAATTGATATCCATAACCTAGAATTGATGATCTGTTCGACCAACTGCAAGTATCGAGTGTCTACTCGAAAATTGATCTAAGGTCAGGTTATCATCAACTGAGAGTCAGGGATGAAGATATTCCTAAGACAGCTTTCAGGACACGATACGGGCACTACAAATTCTAAGTGATGCCATTCGGTCTAACTAACGCACTAGCTGTGTTTATGGACTTAACGAACCGAGTGTGCAAGCCTTATTTAGACAAGTTTGTAATTGTGTTTATCGATGATATCCTCATCTACTCCCGCAACACTGAAGAGCATGCAGAGCACTTGAAAACTATTCTAGAACTACTCAAAAAGGAAGAATTATATGCCAAATTCTCCAAGTGTAATTTTTGGATTGAGAAGGTATAGTTTCTTGGGCATGTGATTGATAGTAAAGGCATTCACGTGGACCCTGCAAAAATCGAAGATGTTAAAGATTGGGCATCCCCTACAAACCCCCCGGAGATACGTCAATTTTTAGGTCTTGCTGGATACTACCAAAGATTTATCGAAGGTTTCTCTAAGATCGCTAAACCTTTAACGAAGTTAACATAGAAGAAGAAGAAGTTTGACTAGGGAGAAGAGCAAGAGTCATCATTTCAACTCTTGAAACAAAAGCTTTGTGAAGCTCCGATCTTAGCATTGCCTGAAGGAAGCGAAGACTTTGTGGTATATTGCGATGCATCATACCAAGGTTTAGGCATTGTGTTGATGCAAAGGAGTAAAGTTATTCCATATGCTTCTCGACAACCCAAAACTCATGAGAAGAACTACACCACCCATGATCTTGAACTAGGAGCAGTGGTATTTGCTCTTAAGATGTGGAGACACTACTTGTATGGCACCAAGTGCAGGGTGTTTACGAATCACAAAAGTCTTCAACACATTCTAGATCAAAAGGAGTTGAACATGAGGCAACGCCGATGGTTGGAGTTACTCAGTGATTACGATTGTGAAATTCGCTATCATCCTGGAAAGGCAAATGTCGTGGCTGATGCCATAAGTCGAAAAGAGCGAATAAAACCCCTTAGAGTCAGATCTCTGGGAATGACAATTAAATCACCACTTCCATCGAAAATTTTGGAAGCTCAGGCCGAAGCTCTCAAAGAAGAGAACATACCAAAAGAGAAGATCTATGGGATGCCAGAAAATGAGAATGGCTTTGTGAAGAAACCAGACGGGATGTTATGTTTCAACGACAGAAAATGGGTTCCCCTCCATGGAGGAATACGTGATCTTATCATGCACGAATCCCACAAATCAAAGTATTCCATTCATCCAGGTTCTGATAAGATGTATCAGGATCTCAAAAAACTGTATTGGTGGCCAAACATGAAAGCTGACATCGCTATGTATGTCGGGAAATGTTTGACGTGTGCTAGGGTAAAAGCGGAATATCAAAAGCCGTCCAGCTTGTTGATACAACTAGAACTTCCAATGTGGAAATGGGAGAGGATTACAATGGACTTTGTTGGGAATTAAATGTCTAACAACTTAGTACTGCTGAAGAAATACACTAACAGTACAAACTGCTAGTGTATAAGTGAAGACTACTGAAGAAACAACTAATAGTACAAACTGCTAGGTTAGTATTGCTAGTTATATTGAAGGTACTGCTGCATGGATAACTATCGTATATGATATTGTAGAGGATAAGTATGGAATGGATCTTTTGTATAACTTAATTAGTTAGAATTATCCGGTAGAATGCTTATCTTGTAAAGGACTCCTTAAGTCTATAAAAGGAGATCCTAGGTTATACGTTTTTATATATATCAGTCATAAAGTTTTTGTTAAGATTCAAGGTCTTTGTAACCCTAGTGATAGCAAGATCACTCGTATTATTCAAGTAATAATATTAAATCGTTTGGTGTTAATCTTACTGTGTTCATTGCTCATACATACATTACTGTTCCATTAAACAAACCATAATTCTTCTAAGTGTGGTTAAGTAGATTCCACATACTTAACTGCATACACTCAAAGTATCTCAAACACGTTATAAAGGAGTAACATCCTGAGTTTTTATAATCCTCTCAAGTGGTATCAGAGCCAGGTTTGATACTATTGATTTAGAAGAGAAAGTAATGGACATGGGGACTACCCAAACAAGCATGGCTGCTAAATTGCAAATGCTCAAGCAGAATGAATTTGATATGTGGAGGCTGCAGATAGAACAATATTTCCAAGTGCAGAGGACTATGCACTTAGGGAGATTATTGAAGAAGGAAACTCTTTCAAGCCTTTAACTTCTGCAACAACAGTTAATGGTAAGGTAGAGACAGTTGTGCAGACCTCTCCAGTAACTGCAGAAGAGAGGCTTCAATACAAAAATGACCTTAAGGCCAGAAGTTTGCTGATGATGACCATTCCAAATGATCAACTCTTGAACTTCAGCAAATACAAGGATGCTAAGACCTTGTTTGAGGCAATCATTGCTAGATATGGTGGGAATGAAGCCACCAAGAAGACACAAAAGACTCTCCTAAAGCAGAATTTTGAAAACTTCACTGCAACCAGTAATGAGTCCTTGGATCACATGTTCAACAGACTGCAGAAGATTGTCAGCCAACTGGCTGTTCTTGGTGTTGACATACCTCAGGAAGATCTGAACTCCAAGTTCTTGAGAAGTTTACCTGCAGAGTGGGCTATGCATGTGGTGGTCTGGAAGAACAAGCCAAACATTGATACTATGAGCCTGATGGACTTATACAGCAACTTCAAGATTGTTGAGCAGGATGTGAAGAAGGCTGGAGGAACTAGTTCAAGCACTGGGAACATGGCCTTTGTGTCATCTCCTAGTAATTCAAGTCCAGTTGAAGAAGTGAAGGTTGCTGTGGGAGTTAGTACTGCTAGCACTTCAAGCAGTATTACTGGTATTCTGGATGATAAAACCTATTGTGCCTTCCTGACAAGCCAGAATGATGAGTCAATGCTGACTCATGAAGATCTCTAGGAAATTAATGATGATGATTTGGAGGAGATGGACCTCAAATCGCAGATCTCACTTCTTAGCATGAGGGCTAAGAAATTCTACCAAAGAACTGGAAAGAAGATCACCATCAGCAGCAATGATACTGCTGGTTTTGACAAATCAATGGTAGAATGCTATAACTGCCACAAGCTGGGGCACTTTTCAAGGGAATGCAGGAGACCTAGGCAACAGGATGGCAGGAACAAAGGTTATGGGAGCAAGCCCAAGGCTGTGGAAGAAGCTGAGCCAACTTCAAAGGCTATGGTAGCTATTGATGGACTAGGCTTTGATTGGAGTTTTATGGTAGATGATGAGGAAGCACCTACTGAGATGGCTCTCATGGCCTTCTCTGACTCTGAGGTACAATCTGCTAAATGTTGTTCTAAAACATGTACTGCTCTTAAAGAACTAGAAACTTTAAGGAAACACTATGATGGATGAACAAAGGATTGAACTAAACAAAACTAATTACAATTCATCAAATCATAAGAGAGGTTTAGCAGTCCTAGAAGATCAAATAGTGCATTATAAGAACAATGAGTCTGTTTTTGCTGATGATATAGCAGTTCTTAAAAGGGATTTATCAATTAAGAATGCTGAGGTTAGTCTGTTGAAAGCTGAGTTGGATAGAATTAAAAAGGCTAATGAAAATATTCAATTAAGTGTAGAAACATTAGAATATGCCTCTAAGGGTGTAAACAAAATAATTGAATGTCAATTAATTAACAAAGCTAAGTCTGGGTTGGGGTATAAAACATGTCCACCTCCTCACAGAGGTTTACCAGAGTTTCAACAACCTAAGTTAGAGTATGGTTGTAAGCCTAAGGAAATCACCAATGCCAATAAACCTGTAGAAATCAGTGAACCTTTTGAGAGTGCATGTGATGCTTCACTCACTGAGGACAAGGTTTCCACTGATAGGAATTCAAATGCTTCAACCATTGAGGACTGGACTTCTGATGATGAGGAAGATCAGGTTGTGGTTAAACCTGAAGTAGGAAAGGTAGAACGAACAAATGTTCCTAAGATGGTTGATAATAAAACTGTTAGGCCTAAATCAAGTGTTAAACCAATTAGGAAGACAGTTAGGTACTGTGAGATGTATAGGTCCACAGACAAGCCAAGAGATAACCAGAGGAACTGGAATGACCTCAAGTCACATCAGCTAGGAAGTAACTTTGTCTTCTACAAAAAGGCTTGTTTTGCTTGTGGTAGTTTTGACCATCTTGAGGCTTTTTGTAACAATAGGGTATCTGGGAACTCAAACCATAGGGTGAACTTAATCAGGTCTCACACTCACCCCAATATTGATAGGATAACTCCCAGGACAAGTTTCATGAAGTCTGGCCCAAAACAAGTTCATACTGCTAGACCAGCAGTTAGTACTGCCGGACCTTTTAGAACTGTTTACCCTAGACCAGCAGTTAAAAGTGCAAAACCAACTTTCAAATATGCACTACAAACTGCTAAAAGGCCTTTTCAAAAGAAAGCAGTGGTACAAAAACAATTTTGGAAACCAAAGGCACAAACTGCAAAGCCAGCAGTTAGTACTGCTAGCCAAGCAGTTAGTACTGGTAACTCTAAAAGCACTGCTAGAGAAAAGAGGGCTAATGTTGTTAAGGCCTCAGCATGTTGGGTATGGAGACCAATCAAACCCAATGCTGCATCAATTGTATTGAAAAGATTTAACTATATTGATGCACGAGGCAAACCCAAGTCAGTAATAGCTTGGGTACCCCAAGGAAACTAATTTCCTTACTTTATGTGTAGGGACATTCACAGGATAATGGTGAAGATCAAGGTTATGCAGACAGTGGATGTTCCAGGCACATGACATGCAACATGTCCTATCTTTCAGACTTTCAACCATTGGATGGAGGATATGTTACCTTTGGGGGAGGAATAGAAAGTGGAATTACTGGTAAAGGTACACTTAAAACCGGTAAATTAGATTTTGAAGATGTGTACTTTGTGCAAGAGCTTAAGTATAACCTGTTTAGTGTTTCACAAATGTGTGACAAAAAGAACAAGGTTCTTTTTACTAACACTGAATGTCTTGTGCTTTCTTCAGACTTTAAGTTACCTGATGAAAGTCATGTATTACTCAAAGTTCCAAGAAACGGCAACATGTACAGTGTTGATATGAAGAAGATTGATCCTAAAGAGGCCCTTACTTGTATTGTTGCTAAGGCCACATTGGATGAGTCTATGTTATGGCATAGAAGACTTGGTCACATAAACTTTAAAACCATTAATAAAATTGTTAAGGATGGTTTGGTAAGAGGCTTGCCTCAGAAAAGATTTGAAAATGACCAAACTTGTGTTGCCTGTCTAAAAGGCAAACAACACAAGGCTTCTTGTAAGCCCAAGATTTTTAACTCTATTGATCAACCTTTGTTTATGCTACATATGGATTTATTTGGCCCAACATCTGTGAGTAGTATTATGCATAAGAGATACTGTCTTGTTGTTACTGATGACTATAGTAGATTCACATGGGTTTTCTTTTTAGGTTCTAAGGATGAGACACCTAGAATTCTTAAAACATTCATTACTAAGATAGAAAACTTAGTGGATAGGAAAGTAAAAGTCATTAGGTGTGACAATAGGACAGAGTTCAAAAATAGAGTTATGGATGAGTTTTGTAAGGAAAAGGGTATTAGAAGAGAGTTTAGTGTTGCTAGAACTCCTCTACAGAATGGAATTACTGAGAGAAGAAATAGGACACTGATAGAAGCTGCTAGAACCATGTTAGCTGACTCTAAGTTGCCTATCACTTTTTGGGCTGAAGCAGTTAATACTGCTTGCTATGTACAGAACAGGGTTTTGGTAGTTAAACCTCATAACAGGACACCATATGAACTTTTTAGAGGTAGAACTCCTGCATTAGGATTTCTAAGACCTTTTAGGTGTCATGTAACCATTCTGAATACCTTAGACCATCTAGGAAAATTTGATGGTAAATCAAATGAAGGATTCTTGGTTGGGTACTCACTAAATAGATGCGTGGTTTTGTAACCTTACAACAGGTTTTACCTCTCGAGGGATCTCAAGAGGCTTACAACCCCACCAGGCAGTGTACCTGACCGATGTAGTATAGTGTAGTGGTAAGTACGGGGGATTGATCGTTCTCCACAGGGAATAGTGTTCGTTAGGAATGAAAGACTACTCTAATAGGTCTAAGGGTTGAGGAAGATTCTTTTTTATGTTTTTATATTTTTTTTATGAAAGCAAGTAAAATCTCGGTTTTGAAAGAATGGGCGGAATTAGTTGCTAGTCAACTAACCCAAATTACTACGAATGCAAATAAAATAAAATAACAAAAATGAAAATGTGGTGAGAAACTTATGTGTAGAGAAATGTGTTTACTTAGATTTCCTTACTCCCTAACCATCTTTTACCAGTTAATTAGTGTGTATTAGTCGCGTGGATGACGGGTGTATTCCTTAATACCATTCGTGGGGTGGCGTACTTACTTCCCCAACTCTACAAGCTCCTACTTCACTCCTATGTCGAGCCGGCTAGGAAGCTCCTAACATGGGATCACTAGAATTCGCTTGTGCATTAAATACAACCATAAAAACCTTTAGTACGCATTTGGTTCATGTTTCTTAAGACGTTCAAGCAAGTTACCGAATAGGAAGTTAGCCAGTTTTCTTAAGCCTAACATAGATAAACAATCATCCAATACAACTAATAACACACTAATAATCAATAATCAATAGCTAGGTTTCATTAGATCTAAGCAAACACAAGATAAATTTAGCCTAACATGTTAATCAAAAGACAAGAATAAGATAAAATCAAACAACACATAGACATATTGAATGATTAATTGATAACTTATCTTCAATGTAACATGGAAGATCTCAAGGCAAAAAGCCTTGAAAAAGTAGCTAAAATCGTCCTAGGGTTTTCTCCCAAAATTCCACACACTAAGCTCTCCTTAATGACAAAAATTAGAAAACTATATATAGACTTTTGGATCTGACGGCGTCACCTTATGGAGTGTGACGCCGTCACCTCGCCGCTTCTAGGGTTCCCGGATGACCTTCTTGACGCCGTCCCTCTTTAGCTCTTCAAAAATCCATTCTGGCTTATCAAGGCTTGACGCCGTCGAACCTTGAACGTGACGCCGTCCCCTTATGATTTAAGCCGTGACGCCCTTGATCAAGTTAAAGCGTGACGCCGTCAGAATTCACATGCTATTTTCACTGGCTCATCATGAGTAAATTTCACGTCCACTTTTTCTTGCCAAAGCATGACGCCGTCCAGAGTAAATTGTGACGCCGTCAAGAGTAACTTTTAGCCGATTCTTGAGACTTTGTCGTTTTCTTCACTTTTATGCTCCAAAAACGTCCAAAATGCCTCCTTTTCCAGATTTCTCCTCAAAAGTACCTAAAATGACAAAAGGAACGATTTAGGGCAATATTTGATCAAATAAATACGATTTAGGGCTTAAATGACCCCTTAAAAGCGGTACACTTTTCGCTTCATCAAATACCCTTACACTTGAGATTTGCTTGTCCTCAAGAAAATGCGCTTTTATTCTAATCAAAATACAAGTTAGGGGTCATTTAATGCAAACATAAAAGTAATTACAACAAATAATCGTTCCACTTCAATCATAATAAGCACGGAGATTACATACTAGCACCTCACAAGTAGTGTTTAGATACTCACATCTCTCAAGTGTCATCAAAATAAATCTCATAAATGAAAACGGATAATATCTCTCACTACCTGTCATAGCAAATAGATTACCATAGGGTTGGGAAAGGATCGAAAACCTCCTCCACTAGGCGTAAGCACCTAAGATAAACTATCAAAGAGGGCTTTTTCATGGGTTATAACGTTAGGTGTAGGGAAAAGGAAAACACGGTTTGGTTGGATATGGGATAATTTACTGGTGGCGAGTTAAAAATCTTGATCAATTACATGTACTATACAATGTTGCTAAGCCAAGACTCGACTCGATCTTAAGCTAGAAACAAAATAACAAAATAACAAAAACATAAAAATAAACATAAAATGAAACGGGATGGTAGTCCGTATGTTTTTTTCTATTTTTTTTTCTCATTTTTTTGTATTTTTCTTGATTTTTTGATTTTTTGATTTTTTTTTTTTTTTTTTTTTTTTTTTTCATACACTCTTGCCCTACCATCCAAAATAATACATCATAGGGGCATTGCATTCCCCTTACACTTGAACTTTTACATAACTTTACAAATACTAATCTAATGACTCGAATTAAGATAATTGAAAAACTTGGAGTACTTTTAAAACATTTAGCACATATGGGGGTAATAATGTTGTTCTTCCCCATTACTCCATTACACTAGTACTTTACCCATGAGTCCCAATCGTCCCAAAACAATATGTACAAGGATATGACTCGACTTAGCAACCATGTAATCAACTAGATAATTAACTTGGGTTTAAACAAATGTTGTAACAATAATGCACTAAAAATGAGTGCATACAAGGTAGGCTAAGGCGATTTGGGTGTACATTTTAGTGGGGTGTAACAAATTCTTCCTTTAAGTAAAATGCTTAAAGGTCGAAACGAAAAGATAGGCTCTGAGGGGTGTACTAGGGGTATCGTGTACTAAAAATAAGTACAACGCAAAGGGTGTGGGAGAATTACTTGACTAATGTAGCCAATGTAATTATAACAAAAACACAGGTGAAAAACAATGGGTTAATCCTAATGCCTCTTATCATGTAGTAAATCTAACTACACGAATGTAGTCTCACTTGTGGCCTCGGAATGGTCCTAACGCAAGTTCTAGAATCTAAGTGCTACCGGTACACACATCATAGCATAAATGCTTTTCCTACCAATTCTAGGGGTGAACCTCACATATTTGGGGTGGAAAATTTTTTAGTGGTACGGTTTTGTGCTAGTCATATAACTTCCTATCCATGAGACGCTCATTAAGACCAAAGTTTCACTCCTAAATGTTATAAAAAAATTTAAATTTGGCACTAAAATTACCTTAACAAGTATTTCTCTCAGTTTTATTACACATCTACTATTAAACAAACAAAAATCAAGCGCAATGGTATTCTCTAAAATCGTACTTTTACCCTCCCCTTACACTTAAGATGAACATTGTCCCCAATGTTCAAATAACAAGATGTAAAAGTATAAAGTAAAAGAATGAAATCAAATACTCCCCTGATTCGCTCGGTGGATAGTGAAATTACACGGTTAGATCTTCCTCCAAAGTAATGTAGAAGCTCCATGACTAATGCATCGCCACAAGCTTGATCCAAAAACATCTCCTTGTCCAAAATAACCTGTTAAACCTGAGAAAACAAACACGAAAACCTGCATAACATCGGCGGGAAAAAATCTATATATAAGGATATAATGCTTGTGGAATGATAATTTTGCAGATTCCTGGAGATTATAAGTTGGAGATTTTAATAAAAACTTTTCTAAAAACAAAACTTTCAAAATTTCTGAAAATTAAATCTGACGCCGTCAGGTTATAAACCCTGACGCCGTCAGAAATGACCTGACAAAAATTTTCATTTTAAGTTTCCGGAAAATTTCTGGAAAAACCTTTACCTTACTTCCTGGAAATCCTGCAAAACATCATTATGACTCGATACAAGCATTTGACTCAAACAAATACTAATATGTATGCTAATTTATTATTATTATGATTCATGTTCATTTGTGTTCTAATAAACCGATTTAGATTTCCCTTACACTTAACTTTTGCAAAATACCTTTATATGTAGTTAAGACGAAGTTAAAAACAACATAAAGCATTTTCACAATTTACTTTTGAACATGAATCAATACTAATAAAAATTAAACACACATACGGAAAATAAAATCAAACAAACAAATAAATAAACACACAAAGCAAATAAAACAAATAAAGCTTGGGTTGCCTCCCAAGAAGCGCTTTTCTTTATTAACGAGTCTTGTAGCTAGACTCTAAGTCACATACATTACGTGATTCCATCATCGGTCACGGTTCCTAGGCCATTCTCCTTTGATCCTCTATCAGAATCACTTTCATAGTAAAGGTATTTCGGGTCCACGTGATCAAAAGGATTGTTTCGGTATTTAGAACTAAGTTCCTTATCGTGCTTAAAGAATCCGCTTGACAGGTCAAAAGTGTCCTTACATCCCCTTCTCACATCATCATCACATAACACGAGTTGGGAACTTAACCCATCGAGCCCTTTATAATCAATCTCCTTGAATTCTCTCATCTTGTAAGGTGTTTGGTATGAGATTTCCCTAATCCCATCGGTGAAAGTCATGATCCCATTGAGCTCGTCCACAACCAAGCTTGTGGCCTGGCAAAAAGGTGCCCCAAAAACAACTTGTGATAACCTGGGATCGATGTACTCTTCGATATTATCGACGATTGCGAAGCTCATAGTGAATGTCATATTTCCTATAAACACCTGTATATCATCATCTATGCCGATGTCGTCCTTCCCTTTATGAATCATCCCCCATCTGCAAATGTTGTTATAATGAAACAAGGACATCACATTTTTGGGTAAACATGTGTCAATGTAAACATTATAAAAATGCTTGTGACCAATCATGCAAGGTATTTTGAGATTATTTGGATCATGTCGCTTAATTCGGCCAGGCCCTCTACCGTGTAACCCCCATGTGTTGCCACTTGCTGATGGTTGATACTCATACACTTCTTCACAGCCATCCCGAAAAATCACTTTCCTGACACCATCGGTAAATAATGCACTCCTATCATCCTCATTGAGTATCACTCCCGTTGCTTTTATGAATGGTTTGCCTAGAACAAGGCCAGTTAAGGATGGGCTGATGATAGAGTTCATGTTATTAATTACAGTTAACTCGATATGAAAGAGGAACTTTTCTATCACAATTGGTACCCTCCTTATTACCCCGATGATATTAGACCCTTCATATTTGACTTGTTCAGTGAAGGCTTCGTTATATAGAGAGAGGGATATTGCGCTCATAGAAGAGTTGGGGTTTATGTAGGCATCTTTTATAAACTTTTTCCTAGTGGTGCAAGATATCTTAAAGACCCTAGGAGCGCCATCCTCTATTCTCTCTCCGAATCCCATAGGCGACCTTGCTGTGCCCCTCTCAAGTTCCTCTACCAGGGGGCGGTCTAGCAGTCCTGGGAGCCCATGAGGCATTTTGGATTTCTCTTCCGAGCCCTCCTCATCACTCACCTCTATTGTACTCGAGTTCTTTGGTGAGTCTAGATAGTCGTCGGGCGCCTCGGGTTTCTTTTCGGGAACTTCACCCTCCATTTCATTGTCCACATTCTTGGCTGTTTGTCGGTCCAAATTTGGTTTAGGAACAGGTATTGTTGTAATGGTGTTCATAAAGTGGAGAGGTTTCGAAGGGGTATGAGTATCTCCTGTTTTTTTTTTCGTTTGGTGATATGTATTTGAAGAGTTTACTAGGGTGCTTGATTTTTACAGGAGGGGGTGTTTGGTGGGTCACCGTAACAGATTTGATCTCATTAACTCGTGCCAACTCACAAGTTGACCTGCCAGCAAGGCGATCATTGATAATCTTTAACAGGTTATCGACCTTGTTGTTCATATCAACTTGCTGTTGTCTGAATTGATTCTCAAGTTTGGAGAGCTGTGTTTCTTGAGAGAGAATGAATTTTTGCAGTGATTCCTCGCGATTTTGTTGTTTATGCGTGTGTCGCTGAGGATAATGTTCAGACCAGGTGAGCGGGGTAGAGTCATTGAATGATACGCTACGAGTTTGGTTCCAACTAAAATTTGGCTTATTCTTCCATGCCTCATACCCATCTTCGGAATTTTTGGGCCCATAATTAGTGGCGAGCCACTTATCTCCCGCCTTATCGATTCGCGAGGATGCGAATTCTTTGAAAGCCTGTTTGGGAAGTTCCATGCAATCATGAGTGTCGTGGGGACCACTACATAATTTACACGAAGAAGTGATTTTGTTCACTTGGCTTGAAGGTTTAGGAGCCTCGTAGGATTTCATGAGAAACTTGACTTGGTCTTCAAGTTCTATGATCCTACGGTCGGAAGTGCTTGAATTGTTCGAAGGCAAAGATATTGCCTTGACCGTTTTATTCAAATCACGGGGATCACTCCAACTTTCGTTGTCATAAAGAGCAAGATCCTCTAGGAGAGCCCATGATTGTTCCGCACTTAGATCACGCAGCTTGCCACCGGCCGATTGGTCAATGGTTTGCCTCATGGAGAGATTGATATGGTCATAGAAGATTTGGACTTGGAGCCAAAGTTCTATGCCATGGTGAGGGACTTTTTGGAGTAAGTCCTTGAATCGAGTCCATGCCTCGTAGAGAGTTTCGCCTTGACGTTGTTGGAACATCAAGATATCATTCCTTAGCTTGGTAGTTCTTCCCGGTGGGAAAAATTGAGCAAGGAAACGAGTGGTGAGATCATCCCAAGAGGTAATGGATCCTGCGGGTTGACGTTCTAGCCACTGACTAGCTTGGTCCCGCAAAGAGAATTGGAAGAGACGCAATCGGGTCGTCTCTCGAGTGGCAACATCAAGGTCTATAGAATCAACGATTTTGAGAAAGTCCTTGAGATGTTGATTAGGATCTTCAGAACGAAGTCCATGGAATGCGCATCCGCTTTGCACCAACCGGATGGTGTCGGATCGCAAGGGTGTGATATTGGCTCCTTGAGTGAGCTCAATGGTGTTTCGATAGCCATGGTGGCTAGGACGGGAATACTCTCCTAAAGTACGGGCTCTAGGAGGTGGTGGTGGTTGTTGTGGTGGTGGGTTGTGGGGGTTAAGGATATTACCATCTTCCATGATGTCGGATGGTATGGTTACGAACAAAGACACGAAGAAAATAGATAGACTAAAGAAAATCTAGAAAAAGAAAAATAAAAATCTCACTAGAAAGGAATCTAGTGAGTAGACCTAATAGAAATAAAAATTCAACCTAAACAATAACTATTCCCCGGCAACGGCGCCAAAAACTTGATGCGTGGTTTTGTAACCTTACAACAGGTTTTACCTCTCGAGGGATCTCAAGAGGCTTACAACCCCACCAGGCAGTGTACCTGACCGATGTAGTATAGTGTAGTGGTAAGTACGGGGGATTGATCGTTCTCCACAGGGAATAGTGTTCGTTAGGAATGAAAGACTACTCTAATAGGTCTAAGGGTTGAGGAAGATTCTTTTTTATGTTTTTATATTTTTTTTATGAAAGCAAGTAAAATCTCGGTTTTGAAAGAATGGGCGGAATTAGTTGCTAGTCAACTAACCCAAATTACTACGAATGCAAATAAAATAAAATAACAAAAATGAAAATGTGGTGAGAAACTTATGTGTAGAGAAATGTGTTTACTTAGATTTCCTTACTCCCTAACCATCTTTTACCAGTTAATTAGTGTGTATTAGTCGCGTGGATGACGGGTGTATTCCTTAATACCATTCGTGGGGTGGCGTACTTACTTCCCCAACTCTACAAGCTCCTACTTCACTCCTATGTCGAGCCGGCTAGGAAGCTCCTAACATGGGATCACTAGAATTCGCTTGTGCATTAAATACAACCATAAAAACCTTTAGTACACATTTGGTTCATGTTTCTTAAGACGTTCAAGCAAGTTACCGAATAGGAAGTTAGCCAGTTTTCTTAAGCCTAACATAGATAAACAATCATCCAATACAACTAATAACACACTAATAATCAATAATCAATAGCTAGGTTTCATTAGATCTAAGCAAACACAAGATAAATTTAGCCTAACATGTTAATCAAAAGACAAGAATAAGATAAAATCAAACAACACATAGACATATTGAATGATTAATTGATAACTTATCTTCAATGTAACATGGAAGATCTCAAGGCAAAAAGCCTTGAAAAAGTAGCTAAAATCGTCCTAGGGTTTTCTCCCAAAATTCCACACACTAAGCTCTCCTTAATGACAAAAAATTAGAAAACTATATATAGACTTTTGGATCTGACGGCGTCACCTTATGGAGTGTGACGCCGTCACCTCGCCGCTTCTAGGGTTCCCGGATGACCTTCTTGACGCCGTCCCTCTTTAGCTCTTCAAAAATCCATTCTGGCTTATCAAGGCTTGACGCCGTCGAACCTTGAACGTGACGCCGTCCCCTTATGATTTAAGCCGTGACGCCCTTGATCAAGTTAAAGCGTGACGCCGTCAGAATTCACATGCTATTTTCACTGGCTCATCATGAGTAAATTTCACGTCCACTTTTTCTTGCCAAAGCATGACGCCGTCCAGAGTAAATTGTGACGCCGTCAAGAGTAACTTTTAGCCGATTCTTGAGACTTTGTCGTTTTCTTCACTTTTATGCTCCAAAAACGTCCAAAATGCCTCCTTTTCCAGATTACTCCTCAAAAGTACCTAAAATGACAAAAGGAACGATTTAGGGCAATATTTGATCAAATAAATACGATTTAGGGCTTAAATGACCCCTTAAAAGCGGTACACTTTTCGCTTCATCAGGTACTCACTAAATAGCAAAGCCTTTAGAGTATACAACACAAGAACTAGGAAAGTTGAGGAAAACCTGCATGTTCAGTTTCTAGAAAATAAATCTAATGTTGCAGGTGAAGGTCCAAAATGGCTATTTGACCTTGATACTCTAATCCAATCAATGAATTATGTGCCAGTTGTTGCAGGAACCTTTTCTAATGATTTTGCAGGTTCAGAAGCTGATGATGCAACAAATGAAACAGGCTTGGGAAAGGAGAAAGATCAAGATCAGATATTGATGCCAATATGGAACAGTGTGGATTCATCTTCAAAGATTGGTGAGCCTTCTACTGATGAAGCCAAGGAAGGCATTGATGATGAAAACAATGTAGATGGAACTGAGGAACAAGAGAATCAAGTTAACAGTACTAATGGTGATTTCTTAGAAGATAAGGTGGATATTGGCAAACTCCCACCTACATATCAGGTTCTAACTACACCACACACAAGGATACACAAAGATCACTCCCTAGACAATGTGATTGGTGACATGCAGTCTGGAGTTAAGACAAGAAGGCAACTCATGACTTCAGACCAACAAGGATTTCTTAGTACTGTCTATGAAGAAAAGAATCATGAAGATGCCAACACTTGCTTATTTGTGTGTTTCCTCTCACAATCTGAACCCAAAAATGTTCTCAAAGCCTTAGAAGACTCAAGCTGGGTAGAAGCAATGCAAGAGGAGCTTCTCCAATTCAAGATTCAGAAGGTTTGGGTACTGGTGGATTTACCCAAGGGTATGAGGGTAATTGGAACCAAATGGGTGTTCATAAACAAGAAGGATGAAAGGGGAATTGTGATCAGAAATAAGGCTAGACTTGTAGCCAAGGGGTATACACAAAAAGAGGGAATAGACTATGAAGAAGTTTTTGCACCAGTAGCAAGGATTGAAGCAATCAGACTCTTCTTAGCCTATGCTTCTTTCATGGGATTCACAATTTATCATATGGATGTTAAGAGTGCCTTTTTGTATGGTACTATTGAAGAGGAGGTGTATGTCTCACAACCTCCAGGTTTTGTTGATCCAGAACATCCTGATAAGGTGTACAAGGTTGTAAAGGCTCTTTATAGACTACATCAGGCACCAAGGGCATGGTATGAGACTTTGGCTTCCTATTTGCTAGAGAATGGATTCCAAAGGGGCAAGATAGATCAGAATTTATTCATCAAGAAGCACAAGAAGGATATCTTACTGGTACAAGTGTATGTGGATGATATTATTTTTGGATCCACAAGGAAGGAAATGTGTGTTGAATTTGAGAAACTTATGCATGATAAGTTTCAGATGAGTTCCATGGGGGAACTTACTTTCTTTTTAGGTCTGCAAGTAAAGCAATCTAATGAAGGCATATTTATCAGCCAAGATAAATATGTGGCAGAGATACTAAGGAAGTTTCAGTTTGCTGATTCTAAAGTGGCAAGCACACCAATTGATCCTGAGAAACCTCTCCTTAAAGATGCTGATGGAGAAAGTGTGGATGTACACACATACAGATCAATGATAGGGTCCTTGATGTATCTTACTTCATCAAGACCAGATATCAAGTTTGTTGTTTGTGCTTGTGCAAGGTTCCAAGTGACTCCTAAGGTTTCTCATTTAACTGCAGTTAAAAGGATCTTCAGATATCTTAAGGGTCAACCTAGGTTGGGTCTGTGGTATCCTAGGGAATCACCTTTTGAATTGGTGGCATATTCAGACAGTGATTATGCTGGTGCAAGCCTAGATAGAAAATCAACAACTGTTGGATGTTTGTTCCTAGGATGCAAACTTATATCATGGCAATGTAAGAAGCAGACAATTGTGGCAACTTCTACAAAAGAAGCTGAGTATGTAGTTGCTGCAAGTTGCTGTGGTCAAGTGCTTTGGATTCAAAATCAACTGCTTGACTATGGGTATAACTTTATGAACACCATGATATACATTGACAATAGCAGTACAATTTGTATTATTAAAAATCCAGTGCAACATTCTATAACAAAACGCATAGAAATTAGGCATCATCTTATCAAAGATTGCAATGAGAAAAAGTTGATTCAAGTAGTTGAAGTTTATTCTGATCAAAACTTTGCAGATCTTTTCAAAAAAGTCTTTGATGTAGGAAGGTTTCAATACTTGGTAGCAAGTATTGGAATGCTTAACCCTTAAAGTTTTCAAACTGTGTGGTTTTGTACATAAAATGGATTTGTACTACTAGGCTTGTCATTAGTACTGTTAAGTATATTTTTGTACTGGTAGTACAAGGTTTGAACTGTTTTGTTAATATTGTTAGTCATATATTTATAATGTTATGAAGCAAGTACTTTGCACTTTGTTTTCTTGGTTTTGGACTAACAATTGCAGGTATGGATATTAAGCACAAAGGATTTACAAGTGCATTGTGTGAGCAGCAGATGGTGGATCAATTGCTGACATAATAGGTCAATGATGGACAGATTTTGGGAATTCATTAACAAAGCTTTATACCTAAGTTAATTAGTTCTTTAAAACTCCTTTCTTGAACTCTTATTATGATGTTTGTACTGAATTGATGGCTTAGTTATTCAGACAGTAATTGACATAACTCACTTTCTACCATTTTATACTCTTGTATAATGAGTAAGTCTAGGGACATCTGGTAGAAAGAACAACGAGCAAGCGTGAATCTAACACTTGTGTTAGAGGCAACAACTGCCACAAGCTGGAAACCATGTCAAGAAAGCTCTTTGAATGAGTTTATCTGATCACAGGCAGTTATTTATAACTGAAAACATTGGTTCTCACACAACCAGAGATTGCATTAAACTAAAATTATGATTAAGTGTCTGTCTTTACACTTAATCCCTTCAAAATGGTTGTTAGCAGTATGATTTTTCATTAAAATCAAGTTCATACTGCTGAGTCAAATTTTTCCAAAAAGTTTGTACTGCCAGGCTTAAAGTTAGTACTGGTAGGCTTAGTTTGTACTGCTGGATCGACGTTAGTACTGGTGCGACATAACAGCTTTTTGAAAATAGCCGTTGAAAGTCAGTTGAGGTTTTTACTGCTCAAATTCCTTGTTTCCAGGGTTTTCCTATTTGGATATTTTCACTTTTAATCTATTATATTAACCTTATCTTCAATCAAAAGTTAACTTTTTCTTGAAGTCGGTCCAATAGAAACCCTAACCAGTCAAATAAAATATCTCAATTCACTTTCTTCTTCTACTTTCTACCCTAAAATTACACTATTCCCACCAGTCAAATCATCTTTTACTGAAAATAAATGGCTTCTTTATCCTTTGTTGACAAACACAATGTGGTCGCTTATTTGGAAAAAGCAGAGGATGATGCTACTTTTCATCAGATTGTGGACTTTTTAAAAGGTACTCAAATAAGTCATTCTTTACTCTTAAATCCCACAATCTATGTCTCCCACATCAAGCAGTTTTGGCAGACTGTTACTGTCAAAATATTTGAAAATGGTGACAAAGATTTAAAAGCTAAAGTGGATGGTAAATCTATCATTATTACTGAATCATCACTCAGGAGGCATCTCTACTCGAATGATGACAATGGTATTAATGATATGCGAAACACTGAGATTTTTGAAAACTTATCCAGGATGGGGTATAACACTGACTCACAAGCTTTAACTTTTCAAAAGAGTCGTTTTGCCCCTCAATGGAGATTTTTAATACATACCATCATTCACTGTCTTAGTCCCAAGAAAACCTCATGGGAACAGTTCAGTAGCAATATTGCAACTGCTCTCATCTGCTTGGCTACTGACAGAACCTTCAATTTTTCTAAACTCATTTTTGAAGGTATGGTTAAAAATGTTGATAGCAAGACAAATTTTTTTATGTATCCCAGGTTCATTCAAACAATTTTGAACATGAGTAAACATCAACTGCTTCCACACAAAACAGTTTATCCAACCCCAAAGCTTACCCAAAAACTTTTTAGCAATATGAAAATAGCTTCCAGAGGGTATAGTGGGGAAGCAGTTCCTCTTTTTGATTCAATGTTACAAGCTCAGGGTGAAGGAGCAACAAGCCCAGTTGTCTCCCATCACACCCCCACACCATCAGAACATTCACAACCATCTTCATCAACCCATAGGACTACATCCAGATAGGACTCTAATGTACCTCAGCACAGAGTTCTTACTCCCATAAATGTAGCAGATGAGGCTGACTTTGTCAGTATGGAAAGGGATACTTCTACTGTCTCAGGCTTAGAAGCTGGACAGGATAGAAGTAACATTGATAAGACCCAATCTATGGCAACACCAATAATACCTAGTACTCTTGGTGGAATCCCAAGCCAACCGAAAACTATGGGTGGCTCAGAAGCTCATCATATGATGGATTATGAGTCTTCGCCCCATGATGCACCTCCCCCTGAAGGTAACACATCAGGAAGTGCTGAGGGCAGCCATACACTAAAGGAATTGATGGTCATTTGTACAACATTGTCTGAGAAAGTTAACTCATTGGAAGCTGAGCTCAAAAGTCACAAGAAGAACTTTGGAGTTGTCTACACCAAGTTAGTTCTAAAAGTGAAGAAATTAGAGACAACAGTCAAGAAACTCAAAGGAAAAAGATCAGCAAAGATGGTGGTTTCAACAAGTTCTTCTTCTTCTAGTTCATCCAAGGGTCCAAGCACAGATGATGGTGAAGAATCTTCCAAATAGGGGAGGAAGATTGCCCAGATAGACCAAGATCTAGATGTTTATTTGGTTCATGAAGAGTATGAGACTCAGGGGAGACAAGCAGAATAGATGAATCAAGGTACTGCTGTCTTTGAAGAAGGTACTGGTAGTGAATGGCAAGGTACTGGTAGTGAATGGAAAGGTACTGCTAGTGTTGAAGATCTTCTTACTGCTGGATATCAAGGTAATGCTACTGCAGTATACTCAAGAAGACCAAGGTTATCAAGAGTAGATAAGGGCAAAGCAATTATGACAGAGCAAGAACCATCTTCTAAAAAGTTGTCCAAGAAGGAACAGACTCAGTTAGCACTTGATGAAGAGTTAGCTCAGAAATTTCATGAAGAAGAGTTAGAAAGAAGAAGAAAGGTTAGCTGAAGAAGAAAGAGTGGCAGCATTTATGATTGAGAGAAAGTTTCAATCCGAAGAGGAAGAGAGAGCTGTTTAGATTCTTTCTAACAAGGAGTTGGCTGCAAAATTACAAGAAGAAGAAAGGTCAAAGTATACTCTAGTGAAACAAGAATCAGCCCTAAATGACTTGTTGTAGGAGATCAAAAGTAAGCAGAGTAAAAAGAAAGCATATCTCAAGAAACCTCCTTCAAGAAGTGAGAAACTGAAGTACATGAAAACTTATTTGAAGAATCAGGAAAATTGGCAAGAAAAACACTTCAAATATAGGTCTTATGAATAAATTGAAGAGATCTACATTAATACACATAAAAGACTTCTGGAGTCTCTGAAAGGTGATACATTTGAAATAAGAGGAGAAAAGAGAACAGCAGAGCAATTGGAGTCAGGGGATTCCAAGAGACTAAGAATTGAGAAAGAATCAGTTCAAGAAGAGTCTGTAGAGGAAGAAGCTGAGAAAGAAGAGAAAACATTGACTGATGAACAAATCTATTGTATGATAGTGGTGGTTCCAGAATCCCTTAACATTGATCCCATTCAAGCCAAGCATCCAATTATTGACTGGGAAGTGTATTCAGATGGAAGAATCAAAGGGTGGAAGATCATCAGGGTAGGAGAAAAAACTGAAGTCTACAAATTTTTTGAAGACTTGATCAGAGCTTTTGATAGAGATGACCTAGACAAATTATGGAGCTTAGTTCAAGAGAGATTCAAGTCCTCAGATCCTATAGATGACAAAGATAAGGAACTATGGGTTAAGCTGAAAAGATTGTATGAACCATGGAGGTGAAGCTATTTGGAGATTTCAAGCTAAAGTTTCAGACATCACATGGAGATTGTTTGATAACTGTGGTGTTCATAGAATTTCAACTAAAGAAGGCTTGGAAATTTATATGTTAGTGGAAAAGGATTATCCACTCAGACCAATAGTTCTAATGGCTATGATATCATCAAGACTTAAAGTTGAAGAAGATTCAGAGATGGCAGATGAACTAATCAGAAAGATATTTCAGCTTTCAGAACAAACAAAAGCTAGAGGACTAAGGTTAACCATGTAGTGTTTGAAAGAATCCTCACATCCTCATTTAATTCTAAGAAACTTGATGATTTAGGGTAAATCACAAGTTTAGGGGAGGATTGTTGGGAATTAAATGTCTAACAACTTAGTACTGCTGAAGAAATACACTAACAGTACAAACTGCTAGTGTATAAGTAAAGAGTGCTGAAGAAACAACTAACAATACAAACTGCTAGGTTAGTATTGCTAGTTATATTGAAGGTATTGCTGCATGGATAACTGTCTTATACGATATTGTAGAGGATACGTATGGAATGGATCTTTTGTATAACTTAATTAGTTAGAATTATATGGTAGAATACTTATCTTGTAAAGGACTCCTTAAGTCTATAAAAGGAGATCCTAGGTTATAAGTTTTTATATATATCAATCATAGAGTTTTTGTTAAGATTCAAGGTCTTTGTAATCCTAGTGATAGCAAGATCACTCGTATTATTCAAGTAATAATATTGAATCGTTTGGTGTTAATCTTACTGTGTTCATTGCTCATACATACATTACTGTTCCATTAAACAAACCATAATTCTTCTAAGTGTGGTTAAGTAGATTTCGCATACTTAACTGCATACACTCAAAGTATCTCAAACACGTTATAAAGGAATAACATCCTGAGTGTTTATAATCCTCTCAGACTTTATCACAAAACTACCTAGAACATCGGGTGGATTTGACACTATTTGGGTCATTGTTGATCGTCTTACCAAATCTGCACATTTCTTGCCCATCAAGGAAACCGACGAGATGAGTACTCTTGCACAGTTATCTTTTAAAGAAATCGTCTCACGGCATGGAGTGCTGATTTCCATCATCTCAGATCGTGATAGCTGCTTCACGTCTAGATTTTGGCAGTCATTACAGAAAGCCTTGGGTACCCGGTTAAACATGAGCACCGCGTACCATCCGCAAACTGATGGTCAAAGTGAGAGAACTATCCAAACCTTAGAGGACATGCTACGAGCACGCGTAATTGATTTTGATAAAGGTTGGGATAAACACTTACCGTAAGCAGAATTCTCTTACAACAACAGTTACCATGCTAGCATCAAGGCGGCACCGTTCGAAGCACTTTATGGTCGGAAGTGCCGATCGCCCGTTTGTTGGGCAGAAGTTGGAGACGTTCAGATCTCAGGACCTGAACTTATTCATGAAACCACTGAGAAGATCGTACAAATCAGGCAACGTTTACAAGCCGCTCGAGATCGGCAAAAGAGTTATGCCAATGTGAGACGAAAACCCATGGAGTTTCAGGTTGGGGATAGAGTAATGTTGAAAGTATCTCCTTGGAAAGGAATGATTAGATTTGGGAAGCGTGGGAAGATGAATCCTAGATACGTTGGACCATTCAAAGTCCTAGAAAGGATTGGTCTAGTGGCATACAAACTTGAACTCCCTGAAGAGCTTAGTAGAGTACACAATACCTTTCACGTATCAAACCTGAAGAAATGCCTATCAGATGAAACCCTTATCATTCCATTAAAAGAAATTCGGCTTGACGATAAGCTAAATCTTATCGAAGAACCGGTGGAAATCTTGGACTGAGACATCAAGCAGTTGAAACAAAGTCGTATTCCCATCGTCAAGGTTAGGCGGAATTCTAATAGAGGACCAGAGTACACCTGGGAACGCGAAGACAAAATTCGTGCCAAATACCCGCATCTATTCGATAAGACAACCCCGACATCTAGCATAGCTTAGGATTCCGGGACGGAATCCAATCTAACGGGTAGGTACTGTAGTAACCTGTAATTTCCCAGTCATTTATTAACAATAATCACGAAGAAACTCAATGTGAGTTTAACTAAACCCCTTTTTACCGGCTTTTTTTTATACATTCTTATGAGGCAATTTATTTTGTGACGTGATTCACATTTGTTTATGAACGATTCACCAATATACCAACACTATATTTATTCTCGGGCTAAGCAAACCCGACAAATCAATTAGGCTTTATTGGGCCATAACTCTAACGAACGCGCTTTAATCTTGGGCTCAAACTAACCCAACACACCCTTAATATATAAGTGGGCTTTGGCCATTCATTCGACAAAACAAACCCACCTCAACTTGGGCTTAATCCATAATAATTCTCTAGCCCAACCCACTTTATTTCCTTTTGTTTTGTGCGGCCTGCTAATGAACGAACAAACACACCTCTTGTGATTTATATTCAAACGCACCATAATATATACATAACACATTGCATTTTAAAACTAAATTCTAAAACTCATAACCTTTTTCCTTGGTCTTCCCATACATCGACTGACCATCAAACGCACCCTAGTATAACATGCATAATTTTTAGACTTAAACTACAATATTGAACAAACTAAATTATTCACAAATACCACCTTACATTGCCGCCCCTCCCCTCTCTTAACCTTCCCTTGTGTTGATTCTAATCACATCAAAAGTACTCCTAGTCACCTCATTGTCTCCCCCTAATAACCTTAACCTTTGTGTATACACAAGATCCACCATATGGTCAACACCCATGGAATTCACCACCCTTCACTCTTCTTTCCCCATGCATAAACTCGACTAAGAAACACCCTGAAAATCTGTATAAGTACACGCTAAGTCCAAAAAGGCTCAAGTCCAAGGATTTATGGATTCTAATCTTGTCATGCTTGTACCCTTGTTCCCCTATAATCCCCTTAATCTAATATGCAAACTCAATATCCTCCATAAGTCAACTAGCATAAAACTCACCACCTTTCTATCATCGATTTCCCATGCAATAGGTCAACAGAACAAGGACGATTTAGACAAGGGTCAACATCCATATTGCATGTATCGACCTCTATTTAAGAGAGGCACTCATCACATATTTCACTACCACAAAAACAAACTAAAGCAAACATATCTCTTTTACTCCTTTTGGTTACTGCAGAGCAAGAAGGAAGAAAGATTAGAGCACTCCAAGTATTCTCTTTTCAAGTTTAGGAAGCATTCGAGTTTAGTTTCTTAAAGGGTTAAGATTGTTGGAAGCTAATTTGGTGATTGAGTACCGTATTTCGTTCGTGTCTTTTTCCCCCTCTCGTACGCCATCACCACCATATTTGGTGTCGTAAGTTTCTCGAACCCATTTCATTTTGTAGGTTAACTTGAGTCTCATTAGTATATTCATATACTCGACATACTCAATGACCGAATTCGAACTTGTTTCACAAAAGAATCACGTACACACTTTAAGCTTGAAACATCCACGCACGTTATATATATATATATATATATATATATATATATATATATATATATATATATATATATATATATATATATATATATATATATACGCACGTTATATATATATATATATACTAATGAGGAATAAAAATCAACACAGTAAAGACTACTAACTCACTGGATCATGGGAGGAAATATGGTCGAAACCCAAATGAGATCCCACGCATGCATACTGTGTCGCATGGAAAAACATTAAACCAGTTTCGAAACTCTTTTATATACGTACGAGATACAAACAAAACCCAAAGGAGCCTATGGCTCAACTCGGTGTGTCGTTCACCCTTACACAACAAACCCAGGTTCGAACCTAGGTGGTCACATCTGGATGCTATATATTTCTTTTTCTTCAAAACTGTTTGTCCCTTTCTTTTTGTTACAAACCAAAACGCCACCTTGTTGGGCCTCAAGGCCCACTAATTCTCTCGTGTAAATGTTTTTCGAAGAAAGCAGATAGTATACGAAACTAAATATGAGAACTTGAAACATAATGAACAAAAAGAAAAGTAAAACTTTAATTTATTTATTTTTGGACTAAATGTACAAATCTTACGAAACGTGGGTTAAAAGTGTAAAATCTGGAAAAAGGAGGTTCAAAACAGAAAATGTAACTTTTGAGTAAAAATTGAGGGTAGAAACTGTAAATAACAGAAAGTTGGTGTAAAAAGAGTATTTTGAAGGTTTTGGACTAAAATTGTAGATATTTTAAACATTGGGTTAAAAGTGTAACTTTTATATAAGTTAAGGGTAAGATTTATAACTTTATAATATTTTTAAAAACTTTTATTTACAAACTAGTTATGTCAAGATTCTTATTTAAATACAACAATATCGAAATATAAATATCGACGTAAATCTCCAACGAATAAATAGAAATCCCTATCGAATATACATAAATAATAAAACCCACACAACACGAATAATACTTAGAAAACTATATTTGTGAACTTTAAGCATTTACCACACAAGCATCGACAATCTAACACTTAATAATGCTTACATCGAGACATGAACCAACGAATCTAAAAACTTGCCATAGTACTCTAGGTCGCAAGCCAAAGCCACTCATTTACATCACCTGATTACTACTTGATTCTAAATCACCAAGGTGAGTTCATAGTCCCACATTTTTGTACGTTTTCAACCCCGTAGGGAGATACATGCTCTAAACATGAACACAAGTATTTTCTGTATGCTATCCTGATTTGATATTGACTAAGTTACCGATATTGCCAAAAGTCCCTCATATCATGAACCATTAATCACTGCGAGTGAATGCGAATATAGTAAATAGATCTATTGGCCTTGACGCCCCATTTATGTTATCCGGAATGGCGATCCAGGTGCACTTTATTTGAGAATAAATAGGAGAATGGCAAACTCCTACTACGAGGGCATTATCACTTACATCATTTTTATGATGTGAGTTATATCATTTTATGATATCACACGATGTTAAAGTTTGCATGTCATGGGGGTCATGAGACTAAGGGCAATATATTACACTGAGATATCACTGTTTTACTACTATTCAACTTGTGTTCAATCTATTACAATTTAAACACTATGGATTCACTCAACCTTTGTTTTGACTTTTTAGCATGTTTTATCTCAGGTAATTAAAGAGCATAAGGCACGGAGTTGGAATTGAACCCCTCGATGATGTTAAATAATATTATCATTCGTTACAAACTTTTTCATATCTCTTGTGAAACCCCAAACAATTTGATCTATGTTTTGTATTCTGAATTTTTAAGTTTTCAATGAATGATAATGCTTTTCAAAATGTCTCTTTCGAGTCGTTTTCTATACTTATAATTGTGATCTAAGAAGTAATACCCCGTTTAGTCTTCCGCTACTACATTGAAATTTACGAGGTGTTACATCATTGACGAGTTTCATAAAAGGTTCACCGCATGGAAACTTATAACTCTCTTTTAAGGTCGGCGTATTTGTCTCATCATGTGTGCTTAGAGCTCCTAGTACTTATTTCTTTTCAATTTTTAAGGAACTACTCTTGTGTTAAAAATACTTGGAGAAATCTAGGCGAAATTTCTTTTGGAGTAAGGTTTGTTCTTCGCCTAAACTTGGGGTCTTGGCATTGATAGCTAAGTCTGTATGCTCTGAACCTTTCCATGCTAATCATATGTTGGTGACATTTTCACATGGAATTGAATTCACTTTGGAAACAACTAAATACTTTCTTTCATGGACCCAACTCAGCCTTCAAGGCAAATAACCACTCAGGGGTGGCTTAGTGGCAAAAAGACTTGTGACTATCACATTAAAATGTGAGTTCTCAAGTTCAATTCATGTCAGGTGCAAACAAGCTAAAATCACCACGCCAACCTTATGAAAAGGGTGGGTTTAAACCCCATGTGGATTAGTCGGCCATGAGGTCAGAAACCATGGTTGCCCAAAAAAAATGCAGCCTTCGGGGCTACTGTGAACTCCTATGGTTGGTTGCCAAACAGTCCATGTGTTGGAATATTAATATCATGACAATCATAAATTAAATACATAACATCAAAGTGTTGCGGAAGCGTAGGAACAAATAACATATAATTAATTAACCAAATAATAAATAGTATGTGTACCTTTTGATTCTAGCCAAACAAGAATCAATCTTCAATTGAATCACCAAGATCCCTAATTAGGGTTTATAATTGGATTAAAGAATTACCCCTTACCGTTTTGTAATTCAATCCAAGATGTAAACAATAGTGTGTTTACACCACGTTCTTATACACACGTACTATTAACGAATTAAAGTAAATGCTAGTTTAAGGAACACAAAACTAAAACCAAACGCTTTGTTTTTGAAGAACAAAAGTCGAATACCCCTTAAAAGAGGGTGTTCGGCCGAGCTTAACAAAAGAGAATTAAAACACAATTTTAGGGTTTATTGTATATGTACAAGAGTTACAAAACAATGACCCCTTGGTTTTGTATTTATAGGATGACAAAACTTGGAGAACAAGTTGGAGTTGGGTTAGGTTTTACCCCTTCCTTTGGTCGATCATATCTAAAGCCCACAAGGGGTTTCTAGATCTTTCTTGTTCTCTATTTTTTCAATCTATAATTTCTCTATTTTTTCAATCTATAATCCTTTCCTTTTATTAGCTAACGGTCGTTAGTCAATTTCCGTTAATTACTAACGGTCGTTATACGTTTTGTGTTATTTAATAATTAAATACAACATTTTATATTTAATTCTCATACGTAAAGTGTGCAATCCCGTGGTCTCGAGTTCGATCCTAACATACGACTACTAAAATAATGTCCATAAACTAACAACTCCCACTTGGACATATCTTAATAGTGTAATCACATCGGTTAGCGTCTAGCAACACTTCGATGCCTCTAATACAACTTGAGTAGGTGTCCTAGAAAAACCTTTAATGATTCATCATTATTATTATCCTTTTGTTACTAATGCTACATTAAATAAAGATATGGATTAAAGTCATTCTTTATTCAAATATTCTGTTTCTCGTTGTTTGTGATTGAGCAAGATTACCAAATTTTCTGAACACATTCAAGGGAGATCTTGGGTGTGCGCACGCAAACATCTTGTCAACCCTACGAGGGGCCCAACAGTATTAAACTTCAAAATAAATTTGAAGGAACAAATTCTATCTTGACTACAAGCATAACCTATGAATTTTGCAACAATTTCGAAAATAATCCTTATGACTACCAGTTACGTATAGCGTTAAATTGTTCCACAGAATGCATTACATTCATAACAGTTATCTAGTATCTCAAGTCTGAGGATAACTATTCATGATTTACTTAATAAAAACATCCATAAAGTAACATCATGTAGTTTGGGATAAGTCCTATATCCAATTCATTGAATATCATGTGAATTTGGCATATCAACGCATCAATATACTTTCAACTATATTATACCAAAACTCATATTTGTCTTAATTCAATGATATTCTCATATCATTAATTGACAACGGACGATTTAGAATAACTAAATTATTCATGGATTAAACATGCAAATATAGGATATAATTTATTAATAATGAAAATAAACGTACCAAGTAATTAAATTCATTACAAATAATAAATGCTTAGCAACCTTTATCCAAATACTAAATAGATCAATGCATGAAAATTCTAGTTGATGAATTATGTATCAAGCTATGACAATCATACTTGTTGACAAGACATAATGAATTGGCTGGTTTAGAAGCTGTTTTGGAAGAAGGTCCTTGGATGATACGTAAATCTCCAATAATTCTCAAGACATGGTCTATGGATACTTGTTTGCGTAAGGAAGAATTGACTAGCATACCGGTATGGGTTAAATTACATGAAGTTCCTCTTCAAGTCTTAGAAGAGGATGGTATTAGTTTGATTGCTTCGTTCATTGGTAAGCTTGTCATGCTTGATCCTTACTCTAGCTCTATGTGTAAGGATTTGTGGGGTAAAAGTAGTTTTGCTAGATGTCTTATTGAGGTCAAGTCTGAATCTGATCTTGTGGAGGCTGTGACTATTGGTTTCCCTTCTCTCACTGGGGAGGGTTTTAATAAAGAGACTATACGTGTTGAATATGAATGGAGGCCCCCCAGATGCAGTTTATGCAAAATATTTGGTTATACGCATGATCAATGTCCTAAAAAGGTGGTGAGTCCTCCTTCTCAGGCGGTTAGCCTTCCTACTGTCTCTACTTCTCATGTAGCTACTCCTTCTGTGGAGTTGGATACTCATGGGTTCCAAAAGGTAGGTAAGAAAAAGAAGAAGGGTAAAGCCAAGTCTTCTAATACGAATCAATCTGTTGGTATTTCAGTTAAAAAGTTCAAATTTGTCCCTAAGGCAGATACTAGTAAACCTAAAAAGGGAGCTTCTACTATGGGTAATGCATCTACATCGTCATCTTAGTTGAAGTCTGCTGGTAATGCTTCTAAGGAAGCTAAGGTTACTACATCTAATCTGTATGCTGCATTGGTGATGGATGATGAAGATGGTGAAGAACATGTTGAAAATATGTTTGATGAATCGGCCAATTTATTTGACTCTTACACAGGGGCAAGTTCATCTCGTACGTTTCCTGCTGGCTAGCTGATCTTCAGTTCATTTTATAGATACATTTTATGTTTCTATAGTTGTAAGTGCTTATGGCATGTCATAAGCACTAGTTTTAGGTGTTTATCAAGCTTTTTAGCTTGAGCTTAATATGGTACTTCAGCCATATTGCATTTGTACTTAATTTTTTCGGTTTAATATATTTACCAGGGTGTAGGATTACTCCCCTTTACACACAAAAAAAGACATAAATCAACCAACTTTGATCTATCAGAATTTTGAGAATACTTATTTCAAGAATTTCAACTGGTGAAGTTCTTGTATGTGTGTATTCAAATAATTGCCACATAATACTTCATAAAATGAGTGACATCCTCAATCACCAATTTATGACTATCAAACTTTCAAACATTTTTAGAGATTAAAGTATTCTTATCTTTTTAATATATAATGCAACTATGCTCTTAGTTAAGCATAACTAGTACACATGGCCATTAACAAGGATGAAATCCTACCATGACTAGTATTGAGTGTCATCTCAATTAAATCAGCATCATTGTAAACAACCAACAATAAGCTCTTTAAAATTCCGTAAACTTTAATATCTATTGTGTAATGTTTGATGTCTTCCAAACTTTCAAGTTTGTTGGCTATGACAATTTGCACAACAATTGACAAATTGTTCATCTATAGAATCTGGAAGTTGTTCCAGGCTGAGGATGTAATTCTATATCCAAACATATTCCATTAGAATATTCATTACACTAGTTATCTAATAACTTTTTTAATTAGATATCAATATTGTCATAACATCTTATAACAATTCATCTAGGTAACATGATGTTCATGAAAAAAATCTTCGAGTCATACTTAGATTTTGTTCATATTCTATCTTTTCAAAAGATTCGTATCCATTTAGATTTCCTAAATGATATATCATGTTCTATTAGATTTATTTACCGCACATGTTTATAACAATAAACATATATTCCAAGGTTATATGTTTTATTTCCTAAATCTTTCAAGTGAAGTTTCATTCCAAGTTAAGACTTAACATTTAACTTATATGAAATGTTACTTCCTATATGTTATCCAACATATATGATTTAAGAAAGTAAACATAATACTCCCACTAGCTTTCAGGAATACTTAGGAGTTATCTTATTTTAAATTATAAATCAAAACTTGGATTTAATATTTAAACATAAGACTCATCTCCTAGATGCATGCATTTATCCATACTTGAATTCTTGCATTTTGTACACTTTCAAAGATTATATGAATTCATAAAACTCTTAATTACTTACCGTCCTCGCTTAAGTAATTATACAAGAAAGAGTTTAATAATCCATTGTCAAATTTCATATTCATGAAAATAAGTATGACAATTACCATCTTTGTATATTTAATGTGCTTAGAAAATAATATTCAATCATAGTTAATTGCTTAAGTATGATTAATAATCTTATCATAAGACATGCATTAAAATATGTGTACAATATTGTCCATATGATTTCTACACAAAGATTTAAACCACTAGGGTTACCTTATCTTTGAAAAAACTCATCTTCATTCTCTAGTCTAACTATTAAGAATTAAAATAAACCAATTTTCCAAAAATTGATTATCTTTATGGACAGCATCTTTAACATTCATAGTATGAGTAATTTACGCAATTCAATATTTGGTAATGCATCATAATATAATCCTCAGCATATTAATCAAATATCTGAGATATCCTTGCGGATCTATGAATGAGAATTCCATCATCTTGAGGTCTATCATTTAAATGTTTAGCCTCATCGTGATTTTCACTAGTGTGTTTTAGAAGATTATGTATCTTGTAATTTTACCTTTTCAAGATAAAACTCCCACTTGCTTTTTGTAATTTATAGACTATCTATAAATACTTAGCAAATAAAGCAACAATACAATGTTCTCTTTTTGAGACATTACAAATAAATATTGACAATTCCTGACATTAGTTTGTTAATATCTAGCTTCATCAGAAGTTTAACAAATTCAGAACTTCATTTTAAGACTTAATGTGATTCATCACATTTCATAATAAATGGTGTCTTATTAATCTTCTAGGTTGGAGTCTTATTGAGTATATACAATCCATACTCAATTTTCTAACCTTGATAACTTTTGGAAGAAAAGAAGATATAGTTATCTTGAATCAAACACTACAACAAGAGTTTGATTTTCCTTAAATGAACATACCATAATCTGGTATTTCATTTGAATTAATATTGTAAGACAATCTTACAATATGTAAGATAAATATATTTCGTTTGGCTTATCTATTTACCAACTAAGTCAACTTAATGGTATAATAGAATTTCCAAGCCAATTGCATGCTATATAACATAAGTACTTTTTAACCAAGTCACTTCATGTCCATGTCTCAACAAGAAGACATAAACTGTTATAATCCCACTATACGTTATAAATCATTGATCAACTCAATGACTTCTTGTATATATCTTAATAAAGAAGACATAATGTAACAATTCATATTTTCTGAGTCATTATTTAACCACTTTCTTTCACTTCTTATTTTAATTTCGCGGAAATTGAATTTTACGGGTAATCGGCTAGGTTAGCCTGCGTACATCGTTAAATGTACATTAAATGGAACCGACCCTAGAAAATATTCATTCTATATGTTTTAGACATTATACACTCATTTCATTCATATTTCAAAAGTCATATTGTTATTTTTACATTATTATGTAAACTTTGCGCTTTTTACGTTTTTCGCGTTTTCGGCTCGCATTTTAAGTTTTAACAGCATTTTAACACTCCGGAAGGCTTCGTAAATACATGAAATACTAAATTTAGTCATTTTAAGCTAAAGGTAATATTTTTATGAAAATAATATGTTTTTGATATTTATTTGACAATCGCGTCTTAAAAACTACATGTTTTCAATTACCGGGATCAAAATTATACATTATAACACAAACTTAACCCAAAATAAACAAAACCACCCCACCCCCACTATCTTGAACGTCCAACTCATGAGACATGTGTCTCGTGAGGCTTTCACAACCTATACATGTGTCCACTCCACCTCTTGATACTTATACTAGCTACTTCTTTCATTCAACATAGTTTCTATCACCACACCACTCTTTATCTTGTTTCTCCACCCCATGAACGACTCAACCCAGCTCCATATACACCCATCATTTGATTTTTACTTGATCTTGTTCATCTCCAATCAAAGATTAAGTGTTCTTGTTGGTTTCTTGATCTTGGTAAGTTCCCTAAATCTTTTTAAACTCATCTCTAAAATTACTAGAGGTTTTTCTATATATAAGACTAAACAAATCTTTCATGCATTCTTTTGGATGATTTGATCAAGTTTTCATAGGAATATTGGATTTAGATAGGTAGTTAGGCTTGATTTGGTTAGTAGATGCAAGAGTTGGTTTGATTTAAAAGGGTTTTGATTAATTGTTAATGATTTCTTCATATTGTTTTGTTATAAAAGTTGATTTTATATCTACAAAATAATTCTTGAGCTCCTGGACTTATTGAGTTCTTGAACTAATAAAATGGTGGTAATTATTAGATTTGAGCATGCATGAGTATTAGACACATTAAATACAATTAAAGGAACACTTGTTATTGGTCCATAAGCTGCCCAGCTTTTTAGACCAACAAAAAAAAACGAATTCATTTCATTGACCTCATTGGGTTTTAAACTAAAAAAAATATATTGTGAGTTAGCCGCAGGTCTTAGGGTTATTTCCCCGAAATCCTTACATCCTAATTCATCACGATGATTTTTCGAGAAAATCTATACTAAAAGTTAGCTAGAAATGCATGTCAGTTTTGAAAGGCCAAATACTCTAAAATGTTGCAAAGAACCTTATGTTGGTCAAAACATAAAAGTTTGAGCTAAGACATGTAGAAAAATTTTCCCACTGGTCTTGTGTATATTAGACATGTTGAACAAAAGATCTATTCATTTTTCTAAGCCTAACTGGATGCTGGAATTAACTGCATAGAGACACAGGGGTAAATTTGTAATTTCACCCATGTTTTGAAGTTCCCAGTTAAGAGAGGCCATGAATTTTGAAAATTACAGATTCATACCTTTCCAAGCATATAAATTTCATAATTTTATCCTTTACGGTTTATAAATGGTAGCCTGTTTAGTACGGTACTTTACCAAAATCCCATCAGCTTTGTATTTAAACTTGTATAGGCACATATAAACATCATTTTTGACCCATGACTTGTTATAAACCTTACAACAAACTTATATTATGACTAAATAAATATAAGATACCAAATAAAACCTGAGTATAAGTGTTACTTAGTATTTCCCCGAGCCTAAGACGTGTTATATTTTCTATATAGGTCCTTAGTAGTTTTCGCGGTTTTCCCGTCGTACTTATATTCCGATCACAATCACTACTTCGTTACTGGTGAGTAATCACAACCCCTCTCTTTTACTATTTTCATTATATTTATGGGGTGAAATGCATGACTTGTGTTTTATTTAAATTCTCATGACTTGCTTTGAAACTTTTGGTACATTTACTTGAACACTTGAAATTGATTTTGAACTCTTGAACTTGACTAGAACTTTTGAACACTTAAACTTTTGAACTTAATGTACCATACGTACTATGACCTAAAGTCTCCCTTGTTTGGAGCATTCTTGACCTAAAGTCTCCCCTGTCTACGGAGCGACAATATAAAATCTCCCCTGTCTACGGAGTAGTTTGACTTAATAATATATAATCGTTTGTGAATGATGTACTGTTCGTACTTCCGCAATTGTTAGTCTCCGACCGGTTTGCCGTTCGCACTCCAGTTTATACGTACCGTTCGTACGGCTTCCTTGTGTGGAGCAGTAGATAGTATGGATAGCGCTATTAGAGGTCGGCTAACCTCTCGTTCCCCTGTCTACGGAACGCATATTATTTATTTTAGGGGCTTTGCCGCATACTTTTTTATATACATAGTGCTTTTAATGCGAACTTGTTAACCATGTATGCTTGACTATAAAATGTACAATCTTCTATGCATTGGTATGTGAAACCACAGGTTACAAGTCTTGTATGGGCGGGACATGTAACTGAGTGGTTTGACATTACCTTTGCCTTTTGGACTTTTTCTCAAAGACTTTGGACTTACTTTTATTATGGAAATGTATGTGAACTCGTATGTTACAAGTCTTGTATGGGCGGGACTTGTAACAGGATGAGTTGACAGGATGTTTGCCATGAAGTGTTTCTCTAAAGATGAAGATTTTCTTATTATATAAAACATGTGTACTCACCAACTATTTTCATAGTTGACCCGTTTTCTCATGCATTTCAGGTGATCGTCAGTAAGCATTTTTATGAAGGCATTTGCATAAAGGGTCTTCACATGTCATCTTTACTTTCATTAAGTTGTCAATAAAATATCTTTCAAGAATTCAAACTTATTTTTATTTGCCGATGTCGGCTAAAACAATGTTGTAATGTTGTACTATTTTATTTAATTAATGATGGCATGTTCTATTATCATGTGCTTGTGCCTTTACTCGTTACATCTAGTGTTTCCGCTTTAGCGGGGTGTTACAGATCAGTATCAGAGCTAGAGGTTATAGAGAATGCGGGTTTTTCTAAAATAAAAATCGCAACTATAACCAGAATAAAGTTTTCTCAAAACACCGAACATCATACGAGTTGACTAGTCCGAGCATTGCACCGTTACTCCTTAATTATACATAACCTGATCACCTATGTCTAATTCAGGAAGAATCATGCAATGATGGGAGTAGTAGTCTCGGATCATGTTTAGTCGGGTCTTAAAAGGTAGTCACCTGAAATTGCATTGGTCATGTGTGTGTGCATCGCATATTTTCATTCGTACTTGTGCATTGAACCCTGTAGGCAGACATCTATCTTTAGAGTTGATTACAAATTATTCCAGTCATGCTTGGCTCATTTTGCTACACTGTGTTCCGAGTGTGCTTGCTAGTCACTCAGTACTTTTGTTATGATATCCCTTGTTCTTATTTGGTATGCTAAGTCTTTGTACATTTTTTTTTGTTCCAGTTACATTAGTTACATCCCGTTGTCTTGTCAGACCTTCACTGACTACCGTCTTATATCCACCTTACTTGCGAAAGACCTCGAGGATCGGAACCTCTGAACCCCAAAGAACAACTTACCAGGCATCGCCTTTCCGTCCCTTACGACCGTTGGAATCTATATACCATTATTTAGGAAGATGCGATATCCATCCTTAGCGACAGCATTGGTTACATTCTTCATGACGTTATTTGTGGTGATCCTTGTACTCCAAGCATAATGCTAGCGTACCGTCATTTTCCCGTTCATATCTCTAGACCATGCATTTCTTTTCAGACTATTGACCACTTCATCAAAAACAGTGAAATTTTTGGATACTGCATCTCTTGCAAAATATTTTAAAAATTTTAATGAAGACCGGAGATGAAACGCCTAATCCTTCTTTACTCGCTAGACACTTGATGTCTACTAAATATCTTAACCCAGTAAAATTATTTACATATATTAGAACTGATTTATTTTATCGCTCCAAATATTTTGAAAACTTTCTTCTAAGCCTATTTATCTAATCTCTTGGACAGAACTTTTCACCGTTACCTTTATTGATTTTCCTCAAAACTACTCATTTACTTTGACGATACCTTTAACCTTATTCACCAATATCATTAACTTATACCTCAAATATCAATCCATTCATTCTTGAGCAACCCCCAAACTTTAACTAAATTTTCAAAAACATTAATCTTTATAGTAACTCTTAACTTAATTTCATGACTGTTCTTGTTTGATGAGTTGTGAGATTAAGTAAAAGTTTCTACTTAGATTAATATTTTAAATGATTTTGCTCAAGAATGGACAATACTTACTCTGTTTAAATCTAGTCACTCGATTTCTACAATTGAACTATCTATCCCATCACACTCAGTAAGACGTATATGGATGAAGTTGTCGCAATTACAACCATTTTATTTTAGTACCATCTGATTTTGGTGCAGAAACTATTTTCGCACCTCAATTTTAAGTCTCCCCTGTTCGGAGCAGTGCAAAGTCTCCCTTGTTCGGAGCAGTCTTGATTAATGTGAGACATAACGTCATAATCCTTAGTTGCATTTCTAGCCTTCTCACTAATCTAAGCCACCATTATTCGTTGATTTGATTGGTTTAAGCAATTCCAAAATCGAGCCAATCTTTCAAAGAACCTCATTCAAAGATGTAAATTCTTTCTTTCTGAAAACTTGTTTTCTAGCTTGATCTAGCGACAGTTCTTATTTGATGAGTTGCAAAAATCAAGCTAAATTCAAGTGGTTACTCAAACTATTCAACTTAATCTCATGACAGTTTTAGTTTGATGAGTTATGAGATTAAGTTAGAATCAACTAGCCAAAGGTCTTTTGAGGACTATGCTCGAGAATTGGAAAGTTTGACCCATCAAATGTAACCACGGGAGTGTAAATCTGTAGAACGAATCAAATTCAGGGACTGAATTCCCTTAACGGGTAGAGACTGTAACAATTCATATTTTTCGAGTCATTATTTAACCACTTTCTTTCACTTATTATTTTAATTTCGCAGAAATTGACTTTTACGGGTAATCAGCTAAGTTAGCCTGCGTACATCGTTAAATGGTTTGCCGTTCGCACTCCAGTTTATACGTACCGTTCGTACGGCTTCCTTGTGTGGAGCAGTAGGTAGTATGGATAACGCTATTAGAGGTCGGCTACCTCTCGTTCCCCTGTCTACGGAACGCATATTATTTATTTTAGAGGCTTTGCCGCATACTTTATTATATACATGGTGCTTTTAATGTGAACTTGTTAACCATGTGTGCTTGACTATAAAATGTACAATCTTCTATGCAATGGTATGTGAAACCACATGTTACAAGTCTTGTATGGGCGGGACATGTAACTGAGTGGTTTGACATTACCTTTGCCTTGTGGAATTTTTCTTAAAGACTTTGGACTTACTTTTATTATTGAAATGTATGTGAACTCGTATGTTACAAGTCTTATATGAGCGGGACTTGTAACAGGATGAGTTGACAGGATGTTTGCCATGAAGTCTTTCTCTAAAGATGAAGATTTTCTTATTATATAAAACATGTGTACTCACCAACTATTTTCATAGTTGACCCGTTTTCTCATGCATTTCAGGTGATCGTCAGTAAGCGTTTTTATGAAGGCATTTGCATAAAGGGTCTTCACATGTCATCTTTGCTTTCTTTAAGTTGTCAAGAAAATATTTTTCAAGAATTCAAACTTATTTTTATTTGCCGATGTCGGCCAAAACAATGTTGTAATGTTGTACTATTTGATTTAATTAATGATGGCATGTTCTATTATCATGTGTTTGTGCCTTTACTCGTTACATCCTGTGTTTTCGCTTTAGCGGGGTGTTACACATAACAAGTTAACGTCTTACTTTATATTTTAATAAGTCTTGTAACAATTAAAAGACTTCATATTTATAACTTTACAATAAAGTATAAACATATATAACTAAAGTAATTATGAACACCACAATTTGGTTTCAATGGTAATTTCAAGTTAATTTATTACTTCATTTATTTATGACATTCCAAGAATACATAAATATTCAAATTTGAAGTAGTCTTGTTAATATTTTGACACATGTTCTAAACAAGGCAATCTTAATCCTTTAAATCATATTGCTATGTGTTGTTTCTTGCACACAATAAAGATTTCTCCCACTTGTGTATGGAACAATCCACATGTAGCAGATAAACAACACGACACACATTTGTTTATGTAATCAATATGATTTGTGTCATATATATTAGTATAACAAGTAAATGTAGAACTTCACTGTTTAGTAAGGAAACGTACATGACTAACTTTTAAAAAAAACATAAATGTCTACAATTGGAAAGTAATTATCTTGAGACATTCAAAAGATAATATGGGTTACTACCAAGACAATAAAGCTTGTAGCTCCCACTGAATTAGAGAACATTACAATAATCCCTTATTCAGTAATAAGATTCAATGCTCCCACTGGATTTGATAACATTGTAAGTGCTTCATAACCAGTGAAAACAAATATCCTGCTTTTAACTTTCCTACATGTTTGAAGGCTCATACGTAACAATTACTTAGGCACTCCAAGAGTGTATTCTACTATGTAGATAATGGACTATCCATCAATATAATTAACTTAAAAATTGGGCATGCAATTTCTTTCTTTAATAGGTCTATCATCCCCACAATGGTATGTAGTACCTATAAATGGTCAAAACAAAACAACTAGATAAAATATACTAGTTTGTCTTTTACCATTTTGCGGTAATTAGTTTAGCTTCTAATTTAATAACTCAGAAAATGTGCAATTTTCTTAACTATTAAAGTTTGTTATGAGTTATTTCTTAGAATTTAGACAATTCTAATTTTGCTATCATACCTTTCTCATTCATGAAAAGGAATATGATTAAGTCTCTCACTTCTCTCATATAAAGGAGACTAGGTTTATCTTTTTAGTAAAGTTGACTCTAGCCAAAAAAACCCCTACGGGTGTAGATCAATTTACCAAAGAATATCCCACGTTTATGGTTTAATGTTGCATTAATACATTTAAAAGAATTTACAAAATTCAATTTTAGTATTTTCGATAATACAATCTTTAAGAAAATTAAATACCCATTGGTTAATATTCACATAAACCATAGAATTTTCTTAAAGCTAGGATCCTAATTGACATAATTCCATTATATCAGTTGATCTGCTAGTAATGAAAGTATTCAACAAGGTAATTGTCAAACAATAATTGGCAAACAATTTCCAATTCCTAGATCTTTATGGGATTTATATTGGCAAATAATTTCTAATATAAGCATGTTTTCTTCCCATCTTATGCCTTGAGTCCAAGCTCTCACTTACTACTCAATTAAGTCATCTAATTAAAAAACTGTAAATTAACATAGTCCTATTACATCAGTTGATCTGCTAGTAATGAAAGTATGAAATTTACCTTTCCATTGTAATCTAGTCCAAGCTCTCACATGACGTAAATCACAACTTCAAGTGTTCTTTTAATTAGATGACATTAACTTAATTTTAAAGGTACTAATTTTGATGTGTCAATCAAAATATGTACGAAGAAGCATGCACACATCTTCGTATCATAAGTTTTTCAAAACCTTTTTATTTACCAATTTAAGTTAAGATTAAATCAACAAAGTTTTAATTGATGTATTGGGTTCACCAATCAAAGAATTACCTACAATTATCGCCCACTATATCCTACTACTACATGAGTCAAAAGACCCAAGTTATTCGGATAATTACCACAAAGTGGCACATGGAATTGAGGTCAATTCACCCTTAAAATAATTTTGTACACAAAAATATTCGTAATTGGTAGCTCCAATTTGACACACAAAGGAGCGGAGAGACAAACGTTAGCACAAGTGCCAATTAAAAACGCGTCTCTTTTGGTTTGACAATTTAATGTCAATCCTCCTTAAAGCCCTCTTATAGTTTGTCAAAACTGGGTGAGCCGTTCTTACTATTGGTACAAAAACTCATCACTCAATTAAAAGTTTATGACTTTAAGTCGTAAAAAACATGTTATAAATTATAACATTGCTAGTCTCGCCTGGGAGCTAATTACCGTGCGAAGCGAACCACTATCAGCACATAAGACTTTGCAAGATTCATAATTTATCACATCAAGTTTCACCATTATTTAGTCCATTTATTTTCTATTCAAAAATTACCCTTTTTTGCTTACAACGTGTCACACAATTAAACAAAAAACAAGTAATAATAAAAATAAACAACTAAATAACGCACATAACTTAACAATTAATTTATGTAAACAAATAGACATATGCAAACTTTATTTGATAAAACCTATTAATAATCATTCTATGTTTAATTATGCATATATTTAACTAAGACTATCACTTACAAATGTAAGTGAGCCACATGCATCGACGTATCGATTGCGTTAGTCATAGCAAATATATACCATATTGCACATAATAGATTCATTAATAATTAATTGGGGTCTTCCCCAATTTTAGATCTATCAAAAATTACATGTGATAAAACAACTTAACAATTAATCAATTATAATCCATGACAAACATGCATATTTCATCATGGATTAACACAAGTCACAAGATACACAACTAAACACATAAGCATGTTATAATTAGGGTTTCAAAACAACAAAACATTTTTTCTTTTTTATAAAATTAGGGCATGCCCCCCCCCCCCCCAAAAAAAAATTAGGGTTTTGATTTTTAAACCCTAAAAATCGACTAAAATACAAACACAATCCAAGATTCATTTTTTATGTGTTTCGGTAATTAATTACATGTTAAAACGGCTTGTGATGCCACTTTTGGAATATTAATATCATGACAATCATAAACCAAACACATAACATCAAAGTGTTGCGGAAGCATAGGAACAAATAACATATAATTAATTAACCGAATAATAAATAGTATGCATACCTTTTGATTCTAGCCAAACAAGAATCAATCTAAAATTGAATCACCAAGATCCTTAATTAGGGTTTATAATTAGATTAAAGAATTACCTCTTACCGTTTTGTAATTCAATCCAGGATGTAAACAATAGTGTGTTTACACCACGTTCTTGTACACATGTACTATTAACGAATTAAAGTAAATGCTAGTTTAAGGAACACAAAACTAAAACCAAACACTTTGTTTTTGAAGAACAAAAGTCGAATACCTCTTAAAAGAGGGTGTTTGGCCGAGCTTAACAAAAGAGAAGGAAAACACAATTTTAGGGTTTATTGTGTGTGTACAAGAGTTACAAAACAATGACCCCTTTGTTTTGTATTTATAGGATGACAAAACTTGGAGAACAAGTTGGAGTTGGGTTGGGTTTTACCCCTTCCTTTGGCCAATCATATCTAAAGCCCACAAGGGGTTTCTAGATCTTTCTTGTTCTCTATTTTTTCCGGCTATAATCCTTTTCTTTTATTAGTTAACGGTCGTTAGTCAATTTCCTTTAATTACTAACGGTCGTTATACGTTTTGTGTTATTTAATAATTAAATACAATATTTTATATTTAATTATTAATCTTTAATTCTCATACGTAAAGTGTGCAATCTCGTGGTCTCGAGTTCGATCCTAACATACGACTACTAAAATAATGTCTATAAACTAACACCATGGTCATCCATTATTGGACTAAGGGCTTTCTATCTTCTGTCATCATCGACTTAATCTCTATTTTCACCAAGATTGTGGATGACGGGGCATATTTTCACCATTATTGGGTACTTCAAATCTTAAATCCTTCTTCCCTCCTTATTTTTTCTAGAAACGTCCAAGCAATGCATTGTCAAAGATAGATGGTTTCTTGTTAAGGGGTTTGTCCAACGTTCTTGGGATCGGAGGCGACCTACCCATTAGAGAAAGTGTAGTGATGACGTATAGTCTATACCCGGGTCACGGACCCGATTAGTAAACAATACTAATATCTAAGCCCACCACGTATGGGCCGCTACGGCGATTAATGGACTACCACTTATACGGTTTGGGCCTACAAGGCCCAAGCCCAAAGCTATTTTCGGATAGGATATGGAGTATCTCCTAAATAAAGGGGATATACACCAAATATCCAAGGTCGGCGAATACGCCGAGGAGTAGGGAACACGAAACCTATTATGGTTTCATGTGTATATAAAGGGCACTCAAGCCCTCGGTAAAGGTACGATCTACTAAAAACCCTAACTCTTCACTAAACCCTAAGTTCGATTACTTACTCTCACGCCGGAGGATAATCGGGGGAGACAATCCCTCGATAAGCCTAACGGTGTCTGCTCTTTTTTCTTAGTGCGCAGGTTCCATCAAGCATTAAGATCTAATTGGTACGAGAATAGAAGCCCTCACAAGGAACGCCCAACTTTTGTATCAACAAGTGGCGCCATCCGTGGGACCCTACACTAAGAATCTTACCAAGAACTAGAATGACGAAACACGGAAGTCACAAGAGTCCGCATGGGAAGAAAGCGCATGATGACTCACTAGGGAAGAAGCATCAAACGGATGCGCCCCCTAAGCAGGCTCCTGGAACAACCAGCACGCCTAGAAGCTTAGGAGCGTATTCAGATCTGGTCTTTCCTACAGTGGAATCACTTACCAAAACTACCCCCGCTATTACAACAAGTACTAGCGCGGTAGAACTGGAGCGCACTCCTATTACCATGCCAGAGGTGAACTTCACTGAACCTCCCAATGCGCCTATCCGAAACAAGGATCCTGCCTTGGAGACAGACTCCATCGCGCTAGAAGGAGTCACTTCCGAATTAGCGCCAAGCGACTTTGTATCTCAAAACTACGAGGCCTTGGCTGCGCTCATGCGAGAGGAGGCAAAGAAGAGGTCAAGCCAAAGTCTGCACGGCAGACTCAACTTTGACCCTGAGCACGAGGCGTCCCCAACGCGCTACCGAAAGGAAAGACGCGAGAAGGATAGCCGCAAGCAACCAGTGTTTACCAGGATCGGAAGGAGGGTGATGGATGATGAAGCAGCCGATCGGCAACATCTGGAGGAGCCTAAAGAGGAGGAACGGCGCGCCAATGTCCACGCTAGGCTTGGCAGTCGCAGGATCCAAGATAGGCTTGGGCGACGATGCTCCCCAAGTGAAAGCCCCTCAAGCTCTGATTCTGAGGATAGTCGGCGCAAGCGCCGCAGAGGAGCAAGCTCAGACTCTGATGATAGTCGACGCAAGCGTCACAAAAGAGTTCGCTCATCTTCAAGTGATTCCTCGGACAACGAGACTGGACACTGGAAGTCAAGAGGGAAATATCGCGACCAGGAAGACGAAGACATGTCTCTTCCCTGGCGTCGCCAAAAGGTTGATGCGTTCACTAGACGCATCAGCGATTTCTCGGAGAACAAGAAAAGGCGCATGCCTGCTAACGTAAAAACATATGATGGGACAGGTGATCCCGATGATCACCTAAAAATTTTCGAATCAGCAGCCACTATCGAAAATTGGCCACAACCTGTGTGGTGCCATATGTTCAACTCCACGTTAGTAGGGAATGCGCGCAACTGGTTTAGCAAGCTTCCACGTAGAAGCATCGGGGGGTTTGAAGAGTTGCGAAGGGCATTTCGCTTAAACTTTACTCAAAGAAAGAAGTGCGCCAAAAACCCTGTGGAACTCGCTAGGGTTAAGCAGCGACAAGGTGAATCCACAAGCGTTTTCATGGAACGCTTTAAGGATGAATGCATGAAAGTCAAGGCGTGCCCAGAGATACTAAAAATATCGGGTTTTATGAATGCAATCAATAACCCGGATTTGATAAAAAAGTTAAACGATAAGGTCCCTTTAACTTTCGACGAACTCATGAAGCGCACGAGGTCTTTCGTCCAAGGAGAAGAAGCCGCTGCGGATAGCAAGAAAGGCTATTCGAACCATAGACCACAAGAAGAGTCAAGGAGACAATCCAATGACCATAGCGGCAATCGTAATAGGAGTTATCGCACTCAAGGTGGTGGAAGGGGAAACGACAAGTACACCCCGTTAACAAAAACTCCAAAGGAAATATTCGCAACGGAAGGGGCGAACTTCCCGAAACCACCACCAATGCGCACCCCAGAGGATCGGCGCACAGGGAATGGTTACTGCGAATACCATGGACAGAAAGGCCACACAACCAACGAGTGCGTCCAACTGCGCCAATTGATTGACAAATTGGTAAAGGAAGGAAAGATGGACCACCTCGTAAAAAACATCAGAGAAGGGAAAGACAAACCGAAACCAGGGGCCAAGAAAGAGACATCAAAAGAAAAGGCAGATATCATCTACATGATACAGCCATGGCAGCGCGCGACAAGACAGAAAGTCAGTCAACGGTTTTCTAAAGGAAATGAAATTTCTTTCCCCTCCCTGACTGCGAACAACGCAGTAGTGGATCCACTTACCATTGAAATACACACGGGGGGTCACGACATCCGTCGCATGTACGTAGACGGAGGTGCATCCGCTGATATCATATATGAACACTGCTTCAAGAAGCTACGACCTGAGATACAGAGTCAATTGATCCCAGCCACAACATCGCTCACTGGCTTCACAGGGGAGAAGATATGGCCCATGGGGCAATTACGTCTATTTGTAGAAGTGGGTGACAAGCCACACTCTACAGTCACCTGGATGAACTTCATGGTAATCAGATCCCCCTCTCCGTACAACGGCATTATCGGGAGACCTGGTATATCATCTATCCGCGCCGTGCCATCCACAGCGCATGGAATGCTCAAGTTCCCAGTGGAAGGAGGTATTGTCACTCTTTACAATACCACCATACCACCCAAAGAATGCAACGCAGTGACAAATGACGTAGGCGATGTTCCAGAACAGCGCGCAACCAAAGTCCCAAACCTAAAGGTCGCCATTCACCCTGACTACCTGGATCAACAGGTATCTATTGGCGGGTCTCTGACTGACAAAGGCAAATCAGCTATATGCGCACTCCTGCAAAATAACTTAGATATTTTTGCATGGGAACCAAAGCATATGACAGGAGTGCCACGCTCCATTACGGAACACAAACTGCAAACCCGACAAGGATATCCTCCAATACGACAGAAAAAGCGCGGACAAGCTCCAGACCGCGCAAAAGCCATCCTGGAAGAAGTACACAAACTAGTAAACGCAGGCATCATGCGGGAAGTGTACTACCATGACTGGCTCTCTAACCCAGTAATGGTAAAGAAGAGCGATGGCAGTTGGAGAATGTGCGTAGACTTCACAGACCTCAATAAAGCATGTCCACAGGACTGTTACCCGCTACCGGAGATAGACTGGAAGATCGAATCTCTGTGTGGATATCCCTTCAAATGCTTCCTGGACGCATACAAGGGATACCACCAAATTCAAATGGCGGAGGAAGATGAAGAAAAAACGGCCTTCCACACAAGTCAAGGGGTCTATTGCTATACAAAGATGCCCTTTGGCCTAAAGAACGCAGGAGCAACATACCAACGATTGGTAGACACTGCGTTCGAGAAACAAGTAGGCCGCAACTTGGAAGTATACGTCGATGACCTCGTCATCAAAAGTCATACTGAGGAAGAACTAGTGCGCAACATGGAGGAAACGTTCAAAACATTGAGGAAAATCAACATGAAATTGAATCCCAAGAAGTGTACATTTGGCGCTACAGAAGGCATGTTTCTCGGGTATCTGATAGAACCCGATGGGATCAAGCCTTGCCCAGAAAAGACCCAAGCAGTCATTGACCTTCCCTCACCGCGCACACTGAAGGAGGTTCAGTCCCTAAACGGCAAACTAGCCGGACTGAACCGATTCTTATCTAAATCAGCGGACAAGTCGCTTCCCTTATTCAAAACACTCAAGAAGTGTACCAAAAAGGGAGACTTCAGGTGGACCGCGGAAGCAGAAGAAGCCTTCCAACAGCTCAAACAGCACATAGCAGCGCTCCCAAAGCTTGTCGCGCCCCGACCAGGGGAAGAGCTGATCATGTACCTATCTGCGACTCAGGGAGCAGTCAGCGCAGTGCTACTGACGGACAGGAACTCCGTCCAGACACCCATCTATTTTGTTAGTAAGGCGCTCAAGAAGACAGAGATTAACTACACTGCAATGGAAAAGTTGGTCCTAGCCTTAGTGTTTGCAGCGAAACGACTGCGCAGGTATTTCCAGGCGCACCCAATAGCTGTTATCACAGATCAACCCATCAAACAAGTTATCTCGAGACCCGACGCATCGGGACGCCTACAAAAATGGAGTGTGTTACTGGGTGAGCATAACATATCGTACAGACCGCGCACTGCAATCAAAGGGCAGATATTGGCCGACTTCATCATTGAGAAGCCAGATACTGACGCTACACCTGCGACAAGCAAGGTGGAACTCCAAGAACCATGGATTCTATTCACTGATGGATCCTCATGCGTAGATGGATCAGGAGGTGGTCTTATTCTCACTAACCCAGAAGGAGCCGAATTCACCTACGCACTGCGTTTTGAATTCACAGCCACGAACAACGAGGCAGAATACGAAGCACTCCTGGCTGGGCTACGCATCGCAATTCAAATGGGTGCACGCAACCTAGAAGCGAACGTCGATTCACGGCTAGTTGCTAACCACGTGTTAGGCGAGTATGTAGCAAAGGAGGAACATATGATCCAATACCTCGAAAAAACCAAATCTCTGATCCAGAACTTCGATAGATTTACCATCAAGCAGGTTCCCAGGGGTGAAAACAGGAAAGCAGATGCGCTGAGCAAGATTGCATCCACCAGTTTTGCACATTTATCAAAACAAGTATTGGTGGAAACCTTGAAAAATAAGTCAATCGAAGAAATGGAAATATCCACAGTGATAGAAGAAGAAGGCCCTACGTGGATGACACCAATCATTGACTTCATTAGCAAGGGCATACTCCCCCAAGAACAGAAGGAAGCTCGAAGAATCCGGCGCACAGCGCAGCGATTCGAGCTTAGAGATAACGTCTTATATAGACGCTCATTCCTACAACCATGGCTTAGGTGCGTTGGACCTCTCCAGGCAGACTATGTACTTCGAGAAATCCACGCAGGCTCATGCAGCATGCACTCAGGACCACGGTCCATTGTAGCGCGCGCCCTAAGGTCTGGATACTATTGGCCAACTATGCACCGTGACGCGCGAGATTTGGTGCGGAAGTGCAGTGATTGCCAAGTTCACAGACCCATTCCGCGCCGACCACAGCATGAACTAACGCCTATTACATCGCCATGGCCATTCTACAAATGGGGTATCGACATCGCTGGACCTTTCCCTATTGCCGCAGGTGGATTGAAATTCCTTATTGTGGCAATAGACTACTTTACTAAGTGGATCGAAGCAAAGGCAGTAGCGACCATAACAGGTAACCAGATAAAACGATTCGTGTGGGATAACATAGTATGTCGCTTTGGATTACCTGGTGAAATTATCTCAGATAACGGAAAACAATTCCGTGATAACCCTTTCAAAGATTGGTGCGAACAGCTGAACATCGCGCAACACTTTGCATCAGTAACTCATCCACAAACCAATGGTCTGGTTGAACGCGCAAATAGAAGCCTAGGTGAAGGAATCAAAGCGCGCCTTGACAGACACAAAGGAAGATGGGTAGAAGAACTATCACATGTTCTCTGGGCGCACCGAACAACCATCAAGGTTAGCAACGGGGACACTCCCTTCTCTTTGGTCTATGGGACAGAAGCTGTAATACCAGCTGAAATTGGAATGCCAACCATCCGTACTGCGGAGGTTAATGCGGCAACCAATGATGATGAACGGCGCATAGATTTAGATCTATTGGAAGAGCGACGTGAACGCGCAGCAATACGCGAAGAAAAAGCCAAGTCAAGAATGAAAGGATACTATGATGCCAAAGTACGCAGCACCTCATTCAGACCAGGTGACTTCGTATACCGTGAAAACGACTCAAGCCGCGCAGAAGACACTGGTAAGCTAGGACCAAAGTGGGAAGGACCTTACGAGGTCATAGAAGCACTTGGCAATGGAGCGTACAAGCTACGCGACAAGGACGGACATGAGCTACAGCGAACATGGAACGTCCGCAACCTTAAGCGGTGCTATCTTTAAAGCAGGCTACGGCCCAACATGGACACTCACGCACTTTAGAAAAGTGCCCCCAATAAAGATCCATGTAATTTTATTTTTCAAGTATTATCTAGATAAGTATTCTCTTTTAAAAACTTGCAAGTATTAATAAAACGTTATGGTTTCTAGCTAACTCCATAACACATTTAACTATATTGTTTGCATCTTTCATTATCGTGTTTCAATATTGTTATAATTTTGCCTACATGGCGTGCATGCACACACTAAGACCCACGATGGCAGAAAGGATGAGTAAACCTAATAAACAACTCGTTGAGTAAGAGGGTTGCAAACCCATCAACTTTGGATCACGAATCCTTGTTAAACACCTTGCGCTCAAGACGTTGGCGCAAGTTCCTAACGCACCCCATGATGGATGCGCACTAGGGCACACTGTGCGCGTTTAACAACTCCGGAAATCAAGACCCTTGATTCCTTAAAGTACAATACGACAAGTAAACTTACAAAAATACATAGACAACTATGATTCTCTCCTTTTCACTAAGTTGGAAAAATTTAATACACGACTACGGTCCATATTTAAGAAAATTCATACATAATGATAATTTTTCTTTTCTAAGTACGCTTAGATACTTAAAGATATCTTCACACAAGGATACATAAGAACTACGAGTTCAAAAGCGCAAATATTTGGAAGTTGTAAAAACACCAAGTACAACAGCAAAATTCCAATATATAGAAATACGTTTATACAAAAGACTTGTACAAAAAAGCTAAATGCTATATGTACGCCTTAGCTGGCTAGAGCCCCCACTCATAGCCGCTTCCTTCGCATCCTCGAGCCGCTTTAACAACCCTGTATCATCAAGGGAAACAGTGGCCACGGAAACAGGCACACCGTCGGATCTAGGCTGATGCGCAGCGCCTATGCCGCACAGAATGGCCTTCCCTTTCACGCCTCTCTTTCTTGCGACCCTGGAAACATGAGCATTTAGCGACCTTTGCAAAGAAATCTCTTTCTCAATGCGGAAAGGATTCAGAATGTCACGAGGCTGAGCAAAAATGGGTACCTTCAACTGCGCTACATCAGGCTTCAAGTAGAAGTCCACTTGCTGATCCGCACCATCCTGCAGATGCCTGGGAAGAGTGAGCCCCGCCATGATCACGCTGATAGGCTGATCCTGATCACGCTCCAAACGAGCGATATGCGGAAGCTCAAGCTTTTTTAGCTCTTCCATGGCAGCAACAAGCTCAGCACGGGCATTCGCCTTGTACCCAGGGACCTCGGCAAGTGACACAGTCAACAACTTGGCCTCATCAAGCTTTTCTGCGGCCAAAGTCTCACCATGCGCAATAGCGCACTCCACAACCTTTCCGAAGGACGTGGTGACTTCGGGATGCTCCAAAGTACACATGGCAGCCAAGCGAAGACCATGACTGATCAACCACCTACGAAATGACACAAGTGTTAATCATAAAGAGAGTTTACAATATATACAAGTCATAAAGAGATAAAGCAGCATATACCTGCGCTCAGCCACGGACTGAACCATATGAGGGTATAGCTCCTCATCATATTCGATGCTGAGCTTGCGGAGCTTCTCTTCTTGCGTCTTCAGCGCAAGCTCCACACGGCTACGGAACTCTTCAATGTTGGCAAAGTGCTTGCTCCTATTCTGTTGCAAGTACTTCAGCGCCCATAAAGAATTACGCTTCTGAAGGTCCGCAGCAGCACGCTCCTGCTCCAGCTCAGCCATCACCAAGAGCTTCCCCTCCGCCAACCTTTGCGCAGACGCTTCTGCGCGCTCCAGTTTAGCCTTGGAGCTCAGCTGCTCAGCTTTAGAGCTTGCTAACTCAGCCTGCACAGACGCCAACTGCGCCTGCAGCCTGGAAACTTCCTCAGACTGGCACACCTTGGCTTGCGCCACCAGCTCGGACTGGCGCACAGCGAGGGAGGCCAGCTCCTCCATCATAGAGTCAAACGAACTTGACTCCCCTCCAACATCCCTGGGAGAAGGCGCCTTATCCAAAGAGGAAGTCGCCTTGGGAGGCGCACTTCCATCTACAACGCCAGCGTCCTCCACAGGCTGTTCACTGCACAAAGGATCAAGAAGCAAGGTTAGCACACGAATAACAGTCAAGTATACGCAAAATCCTAAGGGATTGCTAAAAAATACTTACATGGGGGGAGGAAACGAGGACACGTCCTTCTCCATCTCAGCCGTGGACGTACCTCCACCAGATTTCTCAGCATCCACACTGAAGACACGAAGGAACAAAGTTAGAATAAAGTGTAACTTGACAAAAGTTCATAACTAATAACTACGATACTTACTCCATCTGCACTTCAGTAAAAGATGGGCTTTTCTCAACCTCAGTGCGCGGCCTCTTGGAAGAACTTTCACCACCACTACTAAGCGCCCTCTTGCGCGTCAGTTGGGAGGACTCCTCCACCTCACTGTCAGTCTCCTCTAAATGAATAAGCGTTTTGCTGGGAGGAGACTGCGCAGTATCAGGACCCTGCTGCACAGGAGGAGCCACCCCCTGCAGCGGCTCAGCTGCTACCACATTAGGGGAGCCCTCAGACTCTGGGAGAACCAACTCCACGACGCGCCCAGCCGTCGCATCCAGAATGGTCTGCTCACCATCCCCCAGAGGACGCACCCCCACTGCTACGGCACGCGGATTCTCCAAGTTAACAACCGCAAAAAGATCCATCTCTGCGCAATAAAGTAGACAAAGAAAAGCAAGTTACATAAAGTATGGAAAACAAAGAAACGCTTACACTTATAACGACAGAAAGACGAGAGAAGAAGCACCCACCCGTGCCATCCGCATCCAAGAATGTAGGAACCTCAGTCTCATACTCAAAATAGTTGCGACTGATGCCCATATGCACCAGGAACGCTTCCGGATATGGTTTGATGGGAATACGGTTCTCATCAATGACCGCCGCATGATCCACGTTATACCACGTCTCCGGGGGGCGCTCATCCTTGGGCAGAGTGGCACGGGTGTAAAATGGAAAGTGGGAAGGAAAGACGGCGGCGTCAATCCAAAAGAATTTCTCCCTCCAGTCCTTGAGTTTATCCACCTTCTTCACATAGCATTGTAACTTGCCTACGCGCTTGGAGAAGGTAACCCACCCATTTGACCACGTCGCGTGATAGAACGCGCGGAATAATTGGAGGGTCGGGTGAATCGCTAACAAGCGACAATTCACCTCAAAATTGGCGATCTTCCCAGCACCAATACAGTGCAATTGGGAGATGTGGAGCTCGTAATAATTGAGTATATCACTCAAGAGCACGGAAATGGGTACGCGCTGATTCGCCCACTCGAAAAAGCGCGTATATAGCCCCACCTTCCCATCGGGGAAATGCGCAATGGTGTCATTTGGACCTGGCACCTCTGGGTGCAGATCATAAGAGATATAATAATCCGAGGCGAACTGATTCAGTTCCTCTTCGGTTATATCAGAAGTGAAATCCTGGAGTTGCAACACCATTTTTGTGTTTAAGATTGTGCGCACGCGCTATTACCTTCGAATTATAGTTCTTTGATAGCGGATTCAAAGATGTACAAATGGTGGAAGTAAGATTTTTTAACTGTGGATATCACAGTGAATGGAGGCGGTAGTTTATATACTTTTCCCATCCACCACAGATGACTGACACGTGTATCCCACTAACTCAAATCGTGTGGCTGGGAGAAGTAACGGTACAGGACAAGTGGATAACTTCTCCACTTCCCAAGGTACCCGAAGTGCACATTTTTTGGACTAGATACATCATACGTGCGTTGTTGGCGGTAAATTTTTGAAATCTTCCCGCGTACGCGTGAGGAATAATTTCGACACGACTTTAGTCTAGCATCCGCAGGTATTACCCTGCGCACACTAGACTGGGGGGACATGATGACGTATAGTCTATACCCGGGTCACGGACCCGATTAGTAAACAATACTAATATCTAAGCCCACCACGTATGGGCCGCTACGGCGATTAATGGACTACCACTTATATGGTTTGAGCCTACAAGGCCCAAGCCCAAAGCTATTTTCGGATAGGATATGGAGTATCTCCTAAATAAAGGGGATATACACCAAATATCCAAGGTCGGCGAATACGCCGAGGAGTAGGGAACACGAAACCTATTATGGTTTCATGTGTATATAAAGGGCACTCAAGCCCTCGGTAAAGGTACGATCTACTAAAAATCCTAACTCTTCACTAAACCCTAAGTTCGATTACTTACTCTCACGCCGGAGGATAATCGGGGGAGACAATCCCTCGATAAGCCTAACGGTGTCTGCTCTTTTTTCTTAGTGCGCAGGTTCCATCAAGCATTAAGATCTAATTGGTACGAGAATAGAAGCCCTCACAAGGAACGACCTACCCATTTATCCATTAGAGAAAGTGTAGAAAAGGATCAGTTTCTTGAGCTGTTAAACGTTCCCATGATTATTCCATTTATATCCCCTTAATTATACTTGGTCATATGGTTTCGACAGCTCCAATGGCTACTATATGTTTCCTCTCTTTGCTGACCATATTGAAAGCTACAATCTGGCATCACACTACGTACAATCAGATCAAAGAAATAATTCTACCCAAATTAAAGTTAACATTTTCACATGGTGTCTACGGCTAAACATGTTACCTACACGTGGCAATTTAGATTCATGTGATATTGATATCAATTCGACTAGATGCGTTATTTGTGGTGGTGGCCTTTAAAGATCATAGTATCTTTGAGGTTCAGTGCCCGGTTGCTAGTGATCTATGATGCTCGATAAAAAAGTGGTGGGGCTTTCATGATTACCCAAGATATCTTCCGAACTTAAGCTCATGATTAAACCAGAGATCTTCAAACACACATTAATTGTATGTTGAGAAAAGTGTTGTTGCCAAGTTGCCAATGATGCACAAATGATAACATTTGTTTAACTCAAATTTCTCGTCATGTATGTATATATATTTTTGTATATATATTTTTTTGAGCAGTGGTCATGTATGTATGATTATATTATTGTAAAATTAGGTTTGTGTTTTCTATCTATGCCTAAAAAACTAGGTTTCCCTTAAAAACTGTTACTTTCTGGGTTTTGACTTTCATAAAATGAGTCCAAATGTGTGTTGTTCTAATTCATGTTTTTTTATTTTCAGGCACAACACAGTAATTTTTCATTTCTTTCACTATATATGATCACACGCACTACAAGAAAACATAGCACGGGCGACGAGCACCACGCCGACGACACAATGTCGTCGGCACCATACGCTAAAAGACAAAAAAATGGCTTGACCCAGCCAAGGCTGCGTTGAATTTTTATATCCTTATTATGCCGACGACTTTTCGTCGGTACAATAATTCTAATGTTTGACTTGGTGAAAACCTGGGCGGGAATTTGACCGCCAAAAATATGTCGACGTCATGTCGTCGGCATGGTATAAACCAAAAAATAATTGTGATTAGCGCGGGATTAGCGGATGATTATGCCTTTAGTTTAATGACGCCGACGACATGACGTCGGAACCTATTTAAGTCAAATTTTTTTGACTTTTCCCTCTTGTGAATAATAGCGAATAATTGGGCGGGGGTTTTCCCGCCTTTATTATACCGACGACAGGTCGTCGGTGATATTTCCCGCCAGAATTTCCCTCCACCCCGCCAATTTTTTACTTATATATATATCATATAATAAAGTTATCACAAAACACGTAAATTCTCACACATAACAATGGATGGTTTAACGCCGGAACAGGAATGGTCGAAGGCTTTATCACACGAGCTCCTGTATAATGAAATTATACTTCATTGGGGCTGGGAAATTTTTGATGAATATGGTTCTTATGAGAACTGTGCACCGTGGCAGAGGGACAAGATTCTGGAATGGTTGAGGAGAAAGCCGTACTATAGAGAGTATTTGGAAGAGCTAGATGCTGCTGAAGCTCAACGTGCTGCTGAAGCTCAAGCTGCTGCTGTTGGAGGTGACGATGAAGCTGAAAGCACGTTGGACCTCAACACCGAATTTGGTAATCTGGAAAATAGAGTAACAAATCTCGAAGCTACATTTGCACGTATCAAGGAAATGAGAGCAAGGAAAGGAAAAGATGGTGCGAGTTCCAGCAAAGCGGGAAGTAGCCGCAAAAAAAAAATAAACGGGTCGTTTCGTTTGATCTGTTTCGTTTGGTTGTTTCGTTTGAGTTGTTTCGTTTGGTTGTCGAGTTGTTTAGTTTGAGTTGTTTTGTTTGGTTGTCGAGTTTTTCGTTTGAGAACTCTTGCGTGTTTTAAATAAAATGTGTGCATTCGTGTTTGTTAATTGTGATGTTGTTTCTTCAAATAAGGTCATAAACCAAAACACCCTTTTGGTGCAGGAAATAAGCAATCCTAAACACCCCTGTTTGGACAGCATAAACCAAACGGCTCTTGTGGGCTGTTGTTAAGAAAACAACATAAACCAAACGGCCCTGTTTGGACATCATAAACCAAACGACCCCTTATGGTTGAATCTTGATGGATACTTAAGTTTTCACAACGCCTCCAACATTAAAGCGTACAAATTAAAAATATAAAGCACGTTCGACATCAGTTTTCACAACAACAACAACATTTTATTAAACAACAACAATAACACAACAAACAACGACAACGACAATAACAGCAACAACAACAACAACAATAACAGCAACAACAACAACCTACATACGAAGATTTCCCATATCACCTACCATGTCATTATAAAGGTCGTGAAGTAAGGCAGCTGAATCAGTTGTGTGTTTGTTTGGATGCATATACACTTCTAGCATTTTATTGAGTACCATTATCTGGTGATTCAGTTTGATGCAGTTTGAGCACTCTGTATTTCCAGGACTTGATGTTGAAGGTCCTGCAGTGTATCGAGTTGGAGTTGTGGATGGTCTTGCGGAATGAGTTGGAGGCGTTGAAGCTCCAACAGAAGCGGTCATTTTGGCTAGTCGTTCATCCTTCCACAAAAAAAAAAATCGCATCCATACTCCTTTGTCCCACCCTGTTAAAGAGTAAAAACTATAATTTTTAACGACTAACCAAATTATTTAAATAACACACAAAAAAATATGTAATTGTTAACCTTGGATAAAGGACACGCATAGTATTGTTTACCACGGGAGTGAGGTCGATGCGATTGTCGCAGAATTACGTCTCCTCGTCCACAAGGACAAGCAAAAGCTTCAAATTCCGCCATCTTCACCATGATAACAGTGTGTGTTTGTGGTTGTGAGGATTTGAGAGTGTATAATGTGTTTGTGTGGTTAAGAGCAGATCTGCTAACTATTATATATAGTAAAAAAATAGATCTTTTGGAGGGAAGTTTTGGCGCCATAACATCTGTGTATTGCAAACGTACCGACGAAAGGCTCGTTCGTTAACATCTAAACAACATCTGGGTTTTGTAAATTGGAACCATAACATCTCGGCTCGTTCGTTAAACATCTCGTGTAAACCATAAATCTCGGCTCGTTCGTTAAACATCTCGTGTAAAACCATAACATCTCGGCTCGTTCGTTAAACATCTCGTGTATAACCATAACATCTCGGCTCGTTCGTTAACATCTCGTGTAAAACCATAACATCTCGGCTCGTTCGTTAAACATCTCGTGTAAACCATAACATCTCGGCTCGTTCGTTAATCATCTCGTGTAAAACCATAACATCTCGGCTCGTTCGTTAAACATCTCGTGTAAAACCATAACATCTCGGCTCGTTCGTTAATCATCTCGTGTAAAACCATAACATCTCGGCTCGTTCGTTAAACATCTCGTGTATAACCATAACATCTCGGCTCGTTCGTTAATCATCTCGTGTAAAACCATAACATCTCGGCTCGTTCGTTAAACATCTCGTGTATAACCATAACATCTCGGCTCGTTCGTTAATCATCTCGTGTAAAACCATAACATCTCGGCTCGTTCGTTAAACATCTCGTGTATAACCATAACATCTCGGCTCGTTCGTTAAACATCTCGTGTAAAACCATAACATCTCGGCTCGTTCGTTAAACATCTCGTGTATAACCATAACATCTCGGCTCGTTCGTTAAACATCTCGTGTAAAAACCATAACATCTCGGCTCGTTCGTTAAACATCTCGTGTAAACCATAACATCTCGGCTCGTTCGTTAAACATATCGTGTATAACCATAACATCTCGGCTCGTTCGTTAATCATCTCGTGTAAAACCATAACATCTCGGCTCGTTCGTTAAACATCTCGTGTATAACCATAACATCTCGGCTCGTTCGTTAATCATCTCGTGTAAAACCATAACATCTCGGCTCGTTCGTTAAACATCTCGTGTATAACCATAACATCTCGGCTCGTTCGTTAAACATCTCGTGTAAAACCATAACATCTCGGCTCGTTCGTTAAACATCTCGTGTAAAACCATAACATCTCGGCTCGTTCGTTAAACATCTCGTGTAAAACCATAACATCTCGGCTCGTTCGTTAAACATCTCGTGTATAACCATAACATCTCGGCTCGTTCGTTAATCATCTCGTGTATAAACCATAACATCTTGGCTCGTTCGTTAAACATCTCGTGTATAACCATAACATCTCGGCTCGTTCGTTAAACATCTCGTGTAAAACCATAACATCTCGGCTCGTTCGTTAAACATCTCGTGTAAAACCATAACATCTCGGCTCGTTCGTTAAACATCTCGTGTATAACCATAACATCTCGGCTCGTTCGTTAAAATCTCGTGTATAACCATAACATCTTGGCTCGTTCGTTAAACATCTCGTGTAAAACCATAACATCTCGGCTCGTTCGTTAAACATCTCGTGTATAACCATAACATCTCGGCTCGTTCGTTAAACATCTCGTGTAAAACCATAACATCTCGGCTCGTTCGTTAAACATCTCGTGTATAACCATAACATCTCGGCTCGTTCGTTAATCATCTTGTGTAAAACCATAACATCTCGGCTCGTTCGTTAGACATCTCGTGTAGAACCAAAACTATTTTCATGATGAACGATACATACATGCCATGCATTCTTATAGTCACGACCGTTTATTATCCTTGTACGAGAATGGGGCATAAGTCACTGTAGTCTATGACATTCAGGAGGTACACATCAAGGGCCACAATCTTAACTTATCTAAATGAAGTCTCATGACTGTCATATAATGATGCAACGGTTACTTCCTTATGGACTTCAACAATACTTGGACGCACAGACTTATACACAATTGATCGAGCTTTGTTTCTTCTTTAAGCAAATTTGCGCCCGAACTTTGATGGTCAAAGACATGGTGAAAGCTAAAGACCAGTTGATCAATATTTTGTGCAGTCTCGAGAAAATATATCCTCCTGCTTTTTTTGACATTATGATTCACTTGGTTATGCATTTACCTGAAGAGGCTATTGAAGGCGGACCTGTTTCATTCCGGTGGATGTATCCATTTGAAAGATACATGAAGAAGCTTAAAAACTATGTCCGAAATAAAGCTAAGCCGGAGGGTTCAATAGCGGAGGGTTATGTTGCAGATGAAGCATTAACTTTCTGTTCTCGTTATTTTCGTGGTGTTGGGACAAAATTTAATCATCCCGCTGCATCTCAGGACCGTCCTCGCCCAACAAGTGATTTCCAGGTGTTCCGATCACTATGTACCAATTCTGGTAAAGAGACATTGATTAAGTTAGGTCTCCAAGAAATGAAGAGAGTGATATGGTATGTACTTCACAACAGTCCTGAGATCGACAATTACATGGACGAGTTCGAGAGGTATGCGTTTATATTTTGAAATTTCTGTTTCCCAAGTTATCTTTTCGATTTATTCTAATATCATGAACATTTTCAGGGAATTTCCTTATATCGACATGCAACAAGCATTTCCGAGCTGGTTTGAGACGAAGGTAAACTTATTGTATGTATTTCCATGTATAAATAACGACTATTACTCATCTCCATCTATTCTTATCTTTTTTCATAGATCCGTAAACTTTACATAGCCGATGACCCAAGCTGTACTCCCGACTTATTCGCTTTGGCTTGTGGACCATCACCGACCCCAATCTCAGTCAACTCTTGCGTAGTCAACGGTGTGAGGTTTGTCGTACACAGCCGCGATATAAAACGTACAACTCAGAACAGCGGAATTTGTTCACCTGGTGAGAAGGAGGGAGAAATGTATTATGGTCAGCTAGAAGAAATTCTGGAGTTCGCATATTCCCAGTTCAAAGTTGTGTTGTTTCGAGTTAAGTGGTTCGACTTAAGCAACAAAAACCGTAGAGTCCAACGTTTTACCACTAGAAACAACATGACACAAATTTTGGCATGTAGCTATGCGTTCGAAGATCAACCTTACATTCTCGCAACACAAGCAAAACAAGTCTTCTACCTTGAAGATCCTGCCAGACGACCACTCCATTGGAAGGTCGTCCAAGAAGTAAATCACAACACAACCTGGGATGTCATCGTGGTAGAAGACGATGATGATGTGATACATGGCAACAACTCATCCGATCTCCAACTGTCTGCTAATTTGAATGATTTGGAACTTGAAACCTTAAATATCGATGGTGAATCAACGTTAGTTGAGGCACCACCACCAATCATTCCTGTTGATGACGACGATGATTTTATTGATGATGAAGACGACGATCCTTATGATTTAGTAGATTCTGATAATGAAGTCGCAAACAATTCTGATGATGAAGTTGATGCGACTAATGTTGTTTATGATAGTGATTGTGATTGTGCAGATTGATCTTAAAATGTAACTTGTAAAACGACACTTATTTTAATGAAATTGTTATGGATTGTTTAAAAGTGTATATTTCTTTTGAATGTGTATGTATTTGAATGTGTGCATGCTTATGTTAATTTGTTCCCGAATTTCTATATGTTACTCAACTTGTACTTTTACAGATGGCAGCAGCAGTCGCGCGTGGTCACGGTGGTGACGGTGCCGATGACCCACCTTCCCCTCCCCGTCAGATTGAGGGCGGGCACCGTGCTGGTGGTAAGAATTTCTAGATTACATATATATATGTATATATATACACATATTATGTATATAGATATATGTGTATATATATACATATAGGTATACACATATATGTGTATATATATATACATATATCTATATATGTATATATATACATATATCTATATTTTTGTGTGATTATATATATATATATATATATATATATATATATATATATATATATATATATATATATATATATATATATATATATATATATATATATATATTATATACATATATGTATATACATACATATACATATATCTATATAAGTTACTTTATGACGTTTCCACTCACTCCAATTGCAGGATCAGGGCGACCCCGCCGAGGAGGTCGGGCCAGGGGGGAGGCAGGGGTAGGGGAGATCAGGGTAGGCAGCGCCCACGCGAAGAAAATAAGAATGTCAAGCTCAAGAACGCCGTGAGAGATGGTGGCCCACAGTCGATTGAGTTTGAGATTGGTGATAAGGGGACTTACACTCATGTGGGCCAGCACGCGGCATGGTTTAGCAATTATGTCGGCGAGCTCATTCGGCGGCTGCCGCTCTCCTATGCCTCCTGGTACGATATAGAGCCGGAGAAGACGGCTGACTTCCTTCCACAGCTCGGGGTCAGTTATTTCATTTTCCTTTTATATATATTGTTATGTTATCGTGTTTATTTATTTAAATGTGCATATTTATTTAAATTTGTTTATTTATTTATATATCTATATTTAATTATTTGAATGTGTACATTTATTAAAATTTGTTTATTTATTTATAACTTTATATTAATTTTAACTATATTTGATTGCAGCTTATGTTCGATTTGGAGCGCCACAGGAGCAGACCAGACTGGGATACCATTCGCTCGGCGCTCACATCGTATTTCGCTGGTCGATACCGTGACAATAAATATGATATGAAACTTCATTATTTTACAAAAAAGGGTGGGGCTGCTAGAGTGGAAGAGATAAGAAGAAATCCTCCTCCGAGCTTGGAGATGTCTGAGTGGAACAAGTATGTCGATTTGTACATGTCGGAGGCGGCCCAGAAAAGATCGGCTGTGAACAAAGAGAATCGAAAGAAGAACACGATTCTCAGCCGCCACGGTTCGAAGTCATTTGCGGCATCTCAACACGAATATGTAAGACACATTTTATTTTTATAAGATTATTTAATTTTAATAATATATTGATTAAAATTATTTATACTAAGTAAAATATATATGGTGTTTGATTTGTCATTTTAATTTATTTCATCCTATATGCATGTGTATATATTTATACAGTTTGAGAGGAGCCAGGACCACCAGTATCCGTCCATGTTCGATACATATCTTGACACCCACTTCAAGAATGGTGCATGGTTGCAGGATGAGGCTGGAGCTCGGTTTGTAAGTATCGTTTTTTATTTATTTATTTATATTCCAAACACGCACTTAGTGATTTATTGAAACATAATCTAGTAATTAACCCGACTAATATATTAATTTTCTCATTTTTTTTCAACTACACAGGAAGAGATGGTCCGGCTGAGGCAGCCTAGATCTGATATGCCGGCAGACGAGCCGTGCCTCACGGAGGAGGAGATATTTTCTCGGGTGATCGGGGGAAAGCAGCGTGGTCATATACCCGGCGTCGGCAAGATGGTGCCCTACTTGAAGAGGCCACAGGTAGACATGCCGCCTCCAGCTCCAGAAGGTATGTACAGTTGGATAATATTAAATGACGCATCTTATATATGTATTGAAATGACCGTTTTTAAATTTTGATTATTTCGTTTATAGGTACGTCCGAGCTTAAAGGGAAGCTTGCTGAAGCTACGGGGCAGATTGATGAATTTAAAAAGAGTCTGGCTGAAGCTGAGAAAAAGAGGAAAAAAGAGAAGAAGAAAGCCAAGAAAAATGAGAAGAAGCTCGAGCTTTTGACACGTTATATCTCGAGGAACCCAGACTGGGACTCGTTTCTTACCACGGTTGGTTCTCGAGGTGATGCTGGAGGCTGCAGTGGGAGCGGCGCGGGAGGGAGCGGCTCAGGCGCTCTCCCGAGTGGCTCAGGAGGCGAGAGTAGCTCTAGCAGCGGGAGTGGCTCTAGGAGAGGGAGTGATGATGATGACGAGGATGACGACGATGGGCTGGACATGTAGAGGTATTATTTTGTGTTGTTTTGTCTCTGGAACTATATTTTTGACGACCCCAATCTTATTATCTTTGAACACTTAGGATATTGCAACATTTGTACATATAGTAGCTAGGTTTAGCGATTATAACACCCATTTTGTAAACTTTATGATGTATTTTGAGGGTGTTATAATGTTTATGGCCGTTTTGTAAAGTTTATGGCCGTTTTGTAAAGTTTATTAAGTGTTTAGTGGTTATATATAGCCGTTTTAGCCGTTATAAACTTTATAGCCGTTTTAGCCGTTGTTTGTATTGGAATGTGGTTTATAACAGCAGGTGTTGGAAACTGGAATTGGTAGATTTTTGCTGCACATTTTTGCGGCAAAAATCTGGGTAGTGCAGCTGCGCAGGCTGCTGTGCAGCTGCAATATAACTTCCATACCGACGTCATGTCGTCGCTATAATATATAGATTCATATAGTACCGACAAAATGTCGTCGACAGAATAACGAAAATGTTTATATTTTAAACCGTACCGACGAAAGGGCGTCGGCATCTTATTTCAATTTCTTGACTTTTTTGACTATTATAAACTGTACCGACGAAAGGTAGTCGGCATCATTTTATAATTTCTTTTCTTTTTTTGACTATTATAAACTGTACCGACGAATCGTCGTCGGTGTGGTTTACGTTAATATTTGACTTTCGTTGACTTTAATTAGTTAATCTAATTAAAACATTAAATATTTATTATCTTACCGACGACTTGGCGTCGGCAACAAATAGTCGAGCAAAAACAAACGTTTGACCGAAAATCATGTGGGTCCCACTCTGTCGTCGGCGTTATTCGTCGGTACGGACGTTGCCGACGTGGCTCTGTCGACTATTCGTGCCGACGACGTGACGTCGATAAGGTATGGTGCCGACGTCATGACGTCGGCACGGTTGAAAAATAGTCGTCGCCGGAGGTGTCGATTGTACTAGTGACGTACTTTATTGCTTTTTAGTTAGATTTTTTTCTCGCGCATGGGGTGAAACTAAAACTATGCCACATAAGATATTTGGTCTTGTATCAATCTCAAACACAGATAACCTAGTTAGGGGTAAAACAAATATTTTAGTTTAGTGATTAGTGTGGACTTAGAGAATAAAATGTAAAAAGATAATAATATTTAAGTTTAGTAAGAGAGCTAGGTGTAGCCGAACTTAACAACATGTCATAGGTTGCCAATTCCAATAATATCACTATAACTAAAATACCCTTTTTAGCTATAAATGTTATAAGCACAAGTGAGTCTCATAACACACCACCAAAATATCCTCTCATTCACAAATATAAAAAAATGGATGGCGAGATGTGAAATGCCTAACGATGAACCAATAACATAATGGGTGCGGTGCAGGTGCAAAAATTGCCTCATAAATGTTATTAGTGCACTGTATCGGACTCTCTAACAGAAATCTATCGACTTATTAAAAGAAGCTTTTTGCTGAATGAATACAAATTGATTCATGTGATTGGTTAATTATAAAATGGGTTGTACAATTAGTGCCGCTTTACTCCTCCTTTTTTTTTTATATCCGCTTTATTAACATGACAAGATATTTTTTTTATTATCTTTTGTTTTTTATCTTTTTTCTTTTATTGTTTTTGACTTGACAAACTTTATATTTTATATTTTGCACTTTTTTTTTGACAGTTTTATCCATTTTATTAACATGACTGGACAGTTGTTTATAGGTTTCTGCTCCATATTTTTTTTGTATTACTACTTTTAACTTTTTAAACTTTATATTTTATGTTCCGTAATTTTTATTTCGCAATTTTATAATAAAAACAAAATTATAAAAATATTAAAAAAAATTAACATTGTATTACTGGTAAATTTGGGGGTACCAATATACAAAGCCTTATAAGATTTAGGGTACTACCATCAAATTATCAATACTCTTGGCCCACATTTGAACTTTTTTTTTTTTTTTTTTTTTTTTTGTCAGTTTAGTATTTTTGACTTGTTAAATTTTATAGTTTTTGTTATTTACTTTAAGTTTTCTAGCTTTATAATAAAATATTATTAGAAAAACTTTAAAAAAATAAATAAATAAAAAAACACAAATAGAGAAAACAACAAAAAAGAACAAAAGGTGTTACTTGTGTTTTTAGGGTACTAATATCTCTATCTCTATGAGTAAGTCTTATCATGTATGAAAACATAAACTGCCAAAACTCCTTTTCCCATCTTACTCACTGATTTTTGTATGTGTCAGTACTTGTATACTTGTGTAATGTTTCTCTTTCAATCTTGCAATGTATGATGACATGAATTATGCAATTTTTGTCTCTCTCCTACCCACTTTTTGCCATGTATCTGTGTAGAGACCAAGAATCACGTTTGGAGGCGGAGGAAACATGATAAACTCGAACTAAAGATTAAACTTTGAATTTTCGGTTTATTGATTGCCGAGGTGTGTATGTATTCTAGAGAGAGAAGTCTAGAACACACACACACCTCGTGTGTTACAAATGAATCCTCAAACCCTCCTACACAACTAGGAGGGTATTTATACAAAGATATCTATGCCATATTGGCAAGACTAGTCCTCGTATTTACAAACTATGCAATTCCCTACATATGACAAAACTTTAAAGCTAACAATCTCTCCCCAAAGTGATGTCATACGGGAATTGCTTACAATGTTCCCTACAAGTAAAATTCAATACAAAAACATGAGAAAGATCTTCAAACTTCATTACTTCGTTCAGCTTGCATAATCTTCTCAGCCGCCATTTCTTTACTTGCAGACGAACTAAGTGAGCAAATCTAATTAGGGTTTAATTCAGAGTGCCCTGTGTGCTCTCCCCTAATTAGCGCTCTCCCCCAAACGGACAACCTCATAATTTGAATGCCCTGAGTGCCCTGCAGTTCGGGGGAATATGGTATCAACATCTTTATCTCACCAAATGCATCCCAGTTATTTTTCCCATGAGAGATCAACCCGTACATTTTTCTCCCCTGCTGGTTGCGATTAATCGTAATCAGCATACTGATGTGTACGTGAAATACAAACTGGAAGCCCTTTATAAGGAATCATATCAGCCCGTGAGAAGATGTCGATATACCCAATCTAACCTCCTGAATCAAAACAACGGCTTCATGTAGTGACTACTGATGGAGAAAACCCACTATTACGAACTTGAGACTGAAGTAGAATAACCCAAACTTGTGACTTAAACTTGCACGATAGTGTGACTAAGAACCTATATTGAGCACTACAACGTAACTCCTTAAAGCATATAGGTCGTTTCATATACCCATCCATCCTTCCTTAACTGTATATGAACATCTCTTGAATTATCCACATCTTTGTGTGACACTGAGTACTACAACGTATCTCCTTTAAGTGATAGTTAACTAGGTCTTTGTCCATCCTCCCCTTGACCTATGAAAACTAGATAACCCAAGACTTAATCACTATTCCCATGAGTGCCCAAACAAGGATCTCGAAGAATCATGCATCCAACCAACCCCGATATCTTCAAGATACTAAGTACACGTACCCGAGATATTCCACTTCAACTTCAAATAAGTAATAATGAATCATCATCCTTGTAGCCACAGCTGATAATTTGACCATTGTCATCTGATTGTGAATCTTGATCAGGATCTTTTTGGCTATACGTGGTGATGTTGAAGGTGCCGTCCGACAATTTCAATTGTGATTTTGATGTGAAATATGCCATAAAATGCAATTCTAATGAGGCCCGAAAAATTTGAGTTTAAGAAATTTTTACGCCGAAAATTCCCCGAAAAATTCGAATTTTGGCCAAAAAATTTGAATTTTGGGCCAAAATTTTCACTTTTGTACCAGAATTTGAATCTCGCGTAAAAATGGACCGTAAAGTCTCCTGTGAAAAATAAATTTTACTCAACTTTTCCCGCCAAAAAACTCTTTTTTTTTTTTTTTTTTTTTTTTTTTTGCAAATGCGATAAGATTGTCCAATCGCGATAACAGTGAAGATGGTCAACTGCTATAAACTTCAAATGCGATAAATCTCAACTGCGATAAACCTCAAATGCGATAAATCTCAACTGCGATAAACCTCAACTGCGATAAAGCTAAACAGCGATGCCAAATGCGATAAGGCCAAATGCGACACCTATCGCATTTCTCGTACAAGAAATGCGATAATTACTATGAATTGCGATAACCTCGCTGCTTTTCTTCAATTGCGATAAAACGCAACTTTTGCCCACTTTTGTTGACTTTCTTCCACTTGCAACCTTATCACATAAGATTTTCTACTGACAATCTTTCACCAACTAGAGCAACTTGACCAATAATTCATAAACCAATGAATAAGATATTCAATATATTCCAAAACACAAATCTTATACAAAGATAATGTGATTTTCGATCAAAGAAGCTTAGAACACACAACTTTCTGCCTTTGTTCATGCGTATGAATCCAGAAAGACCATAAAAGCTCACGTTTTTTATGATAAAAACGCATCAGTTGGGTTCATTAAACACACAACGAACATAAATATAGCACTAAACTCGGCTGATGAAGAAAATGAAGAAAAAACCGAGATAAAACACAACAAAAATCACCTTTATCACCTTAAAAACACCACGAGCAGCCACCCGGTTAGCTCTTGATACCAATTGTAGAGACCAAGAATCACGTTTGGAGGCGGAGGAAACATGATAAACTCGAACTAAAGATTAAACTTTGAATTTTCAGTTTATTGATTGCCGAGGTGTGTATGTATTCTAGAGAGAGAAGTCTAGAACACACACACACCTCGTGTGTTACAAATGAATCCTCAAACCCTCCTACACAACTAGGAGGGTATTTATACAAAGATATCTATGCCATATTGGCAAGACTAGTCCTCGTATTTACAAACTATGCAATTCCTTACATATGACAAAACTTTAAAGCTAACAATCTGTGTACTTGTAATTTCTCTTTTACAATATGAGATGGGCTTTAAATCATATGTACTCAGCCTAACGAAGTTATCCTCATGACTGTTTTTGAATTCTTTTAATTTCTCTGTGCATCCTAAAGTATTTACCTAGTGAGGTACAAACTTGAAACCTCTTATTAGAATACTACGTTTGCTGTCAACTAAGCCACATTGACGATGATTATCGTTTCTAGCTATTTGTGTGTACATATATATTGATCATATAAAAAAATATTAAAGCAAGGGTAAATTGTGTATGTAAAATGACAAAAATGAGTTCATTTGTCAACAATGCATTCCTGTAATCGACAATGCATTCCTATTTACAGGAATGCATTGTGGTTTGGATGAGACCAGTTAGACGTGTATATGTATTTAATTGTAATAAATTTTTAACAAGCAGGCCACTACTAGGCCACTTTATAGACCAACATGAGAATATATTATTGTCTGGTTCCTTTACCAAATGAAGCTTTAAGAACATGGTCTACCTGCAATTATTTAATCTGTCTAAACAAACTTGCACCTATTGTTTGACCAATTTTTTTATATGAAGAAAAGAAAGACAGGAACATGGCATAAAATTAACATGGAAATGTTTGTTTTTAACATAAAAATTTATACTGAATTAACTAGTTTTGCAAATGTATATAACATGTACTGTAAAATAAGTATGCTATAACTGCAAGTCGATAATCTCATCCTAAACAAAGCTGATGCAATGCCCTCATTCACACTGCAACCTGGATCATATGAGATATAGGTATCGAACTTGTTTATTTTGAATCCTACTAGAAAGGATACATTGAGTGAAATACTCAAAATCTAATAAATTCGCTAGATTTGATTAGTGATTCAATGAATGCTTGCATAAACTCTTTGTAGTCCTCTTTTTTCTCTTGTTCTTGCTATTAGTGTTTATTATATATTGCTGTTAAAGTAACAAAGACTAATTAATAATTCTTTTAAATTATGTTAGGACGTCATGTCGACAGAAATTAAGCTCTTCTAATTTACATAAGAACTAAGCATATATTAATATATTTAAGATTTGTTTTAAAGGAGATATATTTTTTTATATGCTTTATCGATGTTATTGATCCAAACGCATGGTTGCCCGATCATGAGGCGACTTGTTGCATATGAGGTAGAAAGCACTTCATAAATAAATGATTGCAATTCTAACTAACATCGTATTTTTATATCAATGATAATGATTTTTAGTGCACATCATGCTTTCAATGATTAGCTACTACATTCCTTTCCATCAAGATAATATTTATTATGTGATCGTTTTTTGAAAGGAAGAAAAAATGTTAATGCTAGTATGAGAATTTGCACATCTTATCGTAGATATAAATAGAATAGGGAACAAGTTCCATTAACCTTCTTGTTATTGAGGTTTAATCTAAGAAATTTGCTATTACACCCTCACAGCCAACACAGTAAAACATAGATTAAATATAGACTACAACAAAGACTTTTCTTTCTCATAATTTCCGCTGGCTTCTACATTGTTCGAATCAAGAAACGCATTCATGTTATACTCAAATGTTTCGACAGCACTCTTGGGTAAGGATACAAGCACTCGAATCGCGTTATAATCACCAACGACGGGCAAAAACAAACAGTAGATGTCGCTTGTAAGAGGACCCATATGCAAAGGCGTTCCATGTCCAAAATCCAAGTCCTCCAACCCCAATTTAGACCATTGAGATATAACTAAACTTTTAGTAAGATCAGTTTTCATATTTTTGTCCTCCAATAACTCTAAGATACCACTTATGCTGTCATCAGTAAGACTTGACTTGGCTTCTTGAACTAGTTTTACGACGTGGTGCAAGTTACCATCAATCAACTCTTTTACAGTTGTCTTAGCACATGCCAACACAAATCCATTAGCATAATATCCTTTAGGAATTTCTGGAATTACTTTCTTTCGTATGTTCATGGAAAATAGGAGCTTCACCTCTAGCGATGGCTCTAGATTGAGCGATTTCACCCATGAACGCCATGTATGGGCTGCTAAGACTTCAAAAGTGGTACATTTAACTAATGGCACACATTGAGTTTTGAGACAAAGGATGTTAGAAGCAGTGTATGTCAATGATGAGGGAATAAGTGGTTGAGATTGTAAATATTGGTTAAGAGGTACGCTATTGTCGATCATAGGGTTAGTATGAGTTTTGGTAAACGTAGGATAAACTAGAGGCAAATGTGAGCAGGGGGATCTTGGTTTGAACACATGACGAGAATGGAAAGGTGCTATCGGTACATCACTATTATGTTGCGTGGTAAGGTGAGCCCAAGCATGTAGAAACTGAGATGTACCAATGCCGTCACATAAACAATGGTTGATGGCCGTGCACAAAATTATTCCACCGCAACGGAGTTTTGTCACCTACAAAGCAATTAAACGTTGGTATTTGTCTATTATCAAAAAGAAAATTAGCTATATTACCACTTATCGATAGAATAAACCAAAAAACTAATTACATATACAATAAATAAAAGCACGTAAATGTAAAACTGCATGTAAAGATGAAAAACAATGGTAAAATATCGAATTTGACAAAAGAAAAGAAAAGTATTTTGGTTGCACACGGTCATCTTCTTTTCAAAAATAAAATGTCAAATACAATGATTAAAAATGCTAATCATCTTAATAATATTACATATTATTATTCCTCTCAACTTCTTTTAATGTTGATGAAATTAAAACTTAAATTAAAAGTGTTTAAAGAACTCTAAAATATAAGTCGCATATTATACGCATTTATATTTGTATTGCAACAAATTTGAAGGAATATTTAGGCATCACGTTACGTACTATGTTGCCCAATATTTTATTTGGATCCTATAAGAGATTATCCAAAGTAAATCTTACCCCATTAATATCCAACTTTATTCGCGTTCATTAGCAAAAACTTGTAGTTGATTAATATCCAAATTAACGAAAATGATTTACGTTAATAATCTAGATGTACATTTCGGATTGCTAACAAAGGTGGTGCTGTGACGAAGCCAAATGCCCCTGAATTAATAATGTTAAGAGTATCAAACCCCACAGATTAGTCGGTATCAAACCCCACAGATTAGTCGGTCAAAAGGTCGAAAACCATGGTTACCCAAAAAATAATGTTTAAGAGTATCAGTAAGAAATGATCAACTACATGAAATAGTAGTGAATCGGGTTTCATTCTCAAAGTTTTCTAATTCCGATACTAGCTACACGTATTCTGACAAAGGTCAGTGTCGTCGGTTATCAACGTTTTACGAAAAGTATTGTGAAATAGAACTTACTTGGACAACAAGAGGAGGAGTATCTACGAAAGTGGGAGCATCAACCCTAAAAAGCAACTTTCTCCATGACTTATTTGGTTTGTGGGAAACTTGAAGAAACTCTTCAACACTCATATCCATGAATGCTTCTGCAAAAACAGCACCTTCACCGTTACAATCAACCTCAAGCTTATCATCATTTTCATGTTCATTATCATGATGAGGTGATGGTAGGGTTTTCTTCAGTCTTCCTGCCAAAGGGTAGTAATGAACAAGAACTTTAGAAAGAGAAAGTTTGAGGAGATCAACGGGTACAGATTTTTGAAAAAGATAAAGATATTTGATTGAGAATCTAAGGAACTTTTGATCGTCAAGATTGGAGAGATAAAGCATGTGATTTGGGGTGGGGCTTATTGGTTTGATCAAGCTTGGTTGTTTATCTTCATAGCAACAATCTGGGAGTTCTTCGTCCCATGTTCTTTCCATACTTCTTGCTTTTATTATTAATGATCACAAACACACAAAACACAAAGTTATGGAGAGGGATTTGTGGAGAACTAGGAAGTGGTAAGGAAGATCTAGGGCATATATATGCCACATTGCAAGAGTGTAAGAGGTGGCTAAATTATGGATTTATGATTATTCTTTAAAGAGAAAAGACTCACACGTCCCACCATTATAATACTAATACTAATGCCACACTAAGTCAAATATCCCTTTACACATAAATGATTCATTTATATAAACCGGATTCTCTTATGTTAAATCAAGCTTATAAAAATTGAAAATGTTTTGCTAAGCAAAAACAATCCTGATTCCTGAATGTGTCAAACATGTTGAAAATTGACAAATACGCATGAGTTTTTCTAAGTTGTGCCCCCTTGTCTCATTGGTTTTTTTTTCATATCATTGCGTCGAGTGTCTATAAGATGAAAATATGAAAAACAAGAATGGATAATTCCAGTTAATTAGTTGATCTGGATCTAAAAGCTACACCTTTGACTAGTTTTAGATCTGCCTTTGCTTTATTTCACATGTTGTATTTAACTTAATTGAAATTTTATATGTATGTTTAATCTAGAATTAATTTGTGTAGATCTACTCCGCATACATTTCAGTACTTTTCATTTAAATTAATTTCTAATTTTTGGGATTGTGGCGGGATAAATCCCCCGGCCTCATGGTTTCTCCTTTAAATTCATAATTGCCTATATCAAGGAATTTGAATCTTCCTCCTTCATTCCTAAAGGATGTAACTCATCATTCATCACTCTCGCTCCAAAATGTGATGACCCTAGTCATAAATGATTATAGTAGTCTCATCGGTTGTCAATACAAGATTAGCCGTTTTACACATAAAAATTCTTTCATATTCTTTTTTAGGAAAATCATTATAAAAACCATTTTATCCTCATTATTTTTAGCAAGTTTTTTCTTTAATTCGCCGCCTTGATGTTCATAAGGAACCGGCTCATCTCTTTGAGTAAGAATGTTTCTAGCAATGAGTTTAAAGTCGCTCTCAAGGATAATATGCCAAAGATTGATATCTTTTGATTTCACGTAAGTTTCAAATCTACGTTTCCAATAAATAAAACCCTCGCTTGTGAAAAGTGATGGTTTTTGTATAGATTGTCATTCTTTGTAGTATTCGAAACCCATAAATTGATTCAAGTTTTAAAATACAATTTATTTTAAAAAATTTGGTAACATAGCTCTGGTACCAATTGTGAAAAACTAGAAGTGGGGTTGAATAATTTTACCATTTTAAAATCTTATTTTCGACATTTATCATAAACTCAAGCAACAATAATATGTAAAAGTAAATGAAAGATAATAAGTAAATAAAAGAAAGATCAAACCACAAAACAAGGATTTATAGTGGTTCGGTAACGAAGCTCCTTCCTTGCCCTACATCACACCCCGAGTTTTCGATTCAAGAGTTTACTTCACTATGTCAACAAGCTCCCTTCTTGGCGGAGAAAACCGTACAACATCGCTTACACTTTTACCGATATAAAGCTAGATATCGAGTCCTAATCTAGGTAGAACCTCTCTCTCTCTCTCTCTCTCCTTCTCCTCTCTCTCTCTCTCTCTCTCTCTCTCTCTCTCTCTCTCTCTATGTGTGTGTGTATTTGTATTTTGAGTACTAAAACAGTAACATAACTCTTTATGTTTGGTGTATGGTGGCCGTTTATGAACATTGAAGTATAGTAGGTGAAATATGATAACACAATAATGTTGCAAGTACAAAAATTAATGAGTACAACACAAAAGACTTGAAGATCTTCTTTGTGTTATTCCCTTGCTAGAAAAAATGATTAGTTATGTGGATTACTTTTATTAGAGCACAAGGTGTAGTGAGTAACTTCACCTCCTCATTTGGGGCCCACGGGGTGTCATATTACATTAACAAACATCCACAACAAACCCCCGCTCACTAACAACTAAACTCAACTTACTCATTTGGGGCCCACCACTTACAACTTTATTTTTTTATTCAAATTTCCAAATAAACTAAATTCATTTCATTAAAAATAAAAAATACAATACAACACAATAAAAAACATACGAAACGTAAAATAACGATACGGTAAAAAAAACGCAACTTAAGAAATACATCAAATTATAACGAAACTAATTATTCGGATTCTGTTGTTGAATTTGTTCCCATTGATGTCGTTGCCAAACATGCTCGATGAGACATCGTTGAAGCTTTGCATGTTTGCGTTTATCATGTAGTTCTTTGGCTTTTCTTCTTTGCACTGCGCAACGCTCAATCCATGTCTGTTGTAAATTTGGTTGCGGTGCGGAGAAATATACATTTCGCTAGCTTCAGATATCGCAAATTTTTTATCTTTCAAAATCATGTTATGCATTATGATGCACGAGTACATGATTTTCCGTAACTTGCCACAGTAAATGCACGCGCCGGTTGGGCAATAATATGCCAACCTCCTTGGAGGACACCAAAAGCTCTTTCAATATCTTTTCGAGCACTTTCTTGTTTCGCTTTAAATACGGCATTTTTTAGGTTATTTGCAACCGTAAATGATTTGACAAAAGATGCCCACTCTGGGTAAATTCCGTCAGCTAGATAATACCCATGGTTAAATGTACGCCCGTATACTTCAAACGGAACCTCAGGGGCGATGTCATCAAGCAGGTCATCGAATAACGAAGAATTATTCAAAACGGTAAGATCGTTATTCGCACCTGATACCCCAAAAAATGCATGCCAAATCCACAAGTCGTATGACGCAACGGCTTTAAGCATTATAGTTGGATACTTTTTATCACCTCTGTGAAATTGGCCTTGCCATTTTTTCGGACAATTTTTCCATTCCCGGTGCATACAATCGATGCTTCCCAACATTCCAGGTATCTTATGAACCGCGTTATGTGCGTGATATAAGTTGCGAATGTCATTCTCTTCTGGTTTTCTTAAAAACTCCTTCGTATACAACTGGATTATGCACATAGTAAAAAAATCTAGACAATCGCGTGCACAGTATTCCCCTATTTGTAAATACTCATCTAATGCATCAGCTGCTAGCCCGTAAGCCAATTGGCGTAGGGCACATGTGCATTTCATAATCACACTAAAACTCATTACACCCGCAGCATTGCGTCGGACTCTAAAGAAATCAAAATGCTTGGGAAGAGGATGATGAGTTTGAATATATGTTTCAATACCTTGTACTATTTCTAAAAATAGTTTACGGCTCAAACGAAAGCGACGCCTAAAATTTTTGTCCATATATTTTGGGTTGTCACCAAAATAGTCAGCCATCAGACGTTCTTCAGCAATTTCACGTTCACGGGGGATGTATCTACGGTGGCATGAAGGTCCGGCTTCTTGTTGTTGGCACGATTGCTCGAACTCAAATTCTTGGAGAATCATCTCTAGCTCCGCTATCTCTTCAAGGTCACTTTCACCGGAGTAGGATGAATTGCTCATGTTTCTTGCTTATGTGTAAGTGTTTTGAAATAAAAGTTGTGTAGAATTTGATTAAAATGTATAATATTTATAGTGTGTAAAATATGTGTGTTTAAAAAAAATAAAAAATAAAAAATAAGGGTACATTTTGTAGGACTCGAGCTCTATCTTTATCACACTAATATATGTCTCGTTTAAGCACGAGAAAGATGGGACAAGATATATGTATGTGGATATGATAACTTAGAGAAAGAGATGAGATGATAAATTTTCTTACATTAAAGTACACACACATTACACACACTTGCACCACTTACAAATGAGGTATAAAGTGGTTTATATAGTACAAGAGATGATGCCCTAAAGGGCTTCCTTTGGGCCGGTTGGGCTTTTGATTGGATTGGACATTTATACAATATATGAGCTAGTATTCTTAAACTACTAGATGCTTAGCCTAGTCCAAGTCCACACGCCCTTTTTCTATTCTAGCATATAGCACACGACACAATTAGAAAGATGTTAATTATGGAATGACCATCACTTTAAATCAATGCTAACAATCTCCCCCTAAGGGATGGTCATTCAACTGATGCACCATGTGATTAGGTCTTTAGACTTCTGGGTCTTGAACTTTGTGTGCCGTTGCAGAATAGACTTGATTCTTTGTTCCTTCATGCATTGATCTTCAAAGTATCGTCTTTTGATTGTTCTTTGCCTTGATTAACATCTTCATGTATTCACAACGTTGTTTCTTCCAATGTGGATGTTGAGACATATGATGATGGAGAATGAACTTTCGTCAGTACCTGCATAAAAACAGTTAGCAATAAATCGTCCAGCACTTGTAGGTTCAGATTTTGAGATCGTTATCAGCATAGTGTGAGAACTTTCTCTAATCTTGGCCAAGGCAGTTGAGAGCCGCTGAAGTATACCAAGGTATCACTTCACGACTGTAGACGGTTTGAAGCACGTAACCATCATGATATAAGGCAAGATCCTTAGATCTCATTAAGGCTCTTACAACTTGTGTCCTTTTTGGTAAACACAAGTGCATTGTACGGAAGGTGTTCCTAAGAGATCTTTGATGAATCTCATGGCTCTAGACTTGATTATGTGCGTTTTGGTTTTAGTCATCGGAGGCATGGAGGAGAGTGCCACCTTTTCAATATCAACACATCTCGGAATGAAAGGCCGATAGATTATGCAGTGTTCTCAGTGAGAAATGAAACAAATATCTTTTAAAAGATATCTGAGTGGCTAGGAGGGGTGGTGCATCGCGTCACTAGGTCCATGACGTCTTGTCTTCAATATCAGTATCACCTAAGTGAATACCAATAGCAGATGTATTGACCAGGTTTCTGACCTAAGTTTTCATGGAGGGATATTTCTTTTCACCCTTTCATTAAACTTTTCTTTTTAATTCTTCAACCCCTTCTTTCTCCTTTCTCATTTACACCTTTTTGCAATCATACCTAGGACTTCTAATTCTAATCTATTGGAATTATCCTTGGGTAGATCCCTCCGGCTCTGGCGGATCATTGGACATAAACCTAACCATAATCACCTTATTACTCCATGATTATCCTAGATTTATTGATCACTTGCCATAAAACCTTTTGTGAAAAATCTCTCAAAGTGTTTATGAATAAAACACATTGAGAGTTTTGCATTTTTGAAATACCCCCCCCCCACATGTGCTCATGCATTTTTGAAATAGAATGCACATGTTAGGTAGAGTTCGCACATTTTGAATTGATCGATTTTCAATTAATATGACCATTGCGAGACACGTTTACATCACTAGTTAGACTAGCTTGAAGTTATTACCCGTCCCGGTCATATTAAAAGATCATCTCTCGAATTGGTACATTCTACTCGGACAAGTTCTTTGCGAGACACGTTTACATTACTGGATAACCGGCTTGAAATTATTACCCGTCCCGGACAAGTCTTTTCGATAACGGACATTTAGTTTCGTCAATTCGAGTGTTAATACTGAGTCGAGCTCTTATTGAGATTCAGTCCACGATCACATTTTAATCACATTTCTCCCCCTCAAAAATAGCATTTCGATGGTATTTTTGATACCAATTAATTAAAATCGCTGTTTTTGCAAAGCTAATAGGGAGAAACGGATTTGCATGAACTTTTTGGAACAAATTTCTTTTTGAAATACTCCCCTTCAAAACTTGCATCGGTTTTGATATTTTTAAACTTTGGAGTGAATTGGGGAGTAAAGATTTGAAAATCTTAAGCAAAATTTTTGAAAAGTTTTGAAAAACCTTTTAATAAATTGTGAATAAAATTTTGCTTAAAATTAAGAAGTTTGAATAAACATTTCATGAAAACTTCTTTTCTTGATAGGATTGTTGTAATAAAACGTAAAACAGGGTCCTTTCTTTGAAAAACGGGTTATGCACTGTTATGTGTGCATAAGCCAAAACGTTAAAGCCCGGGTTGTAAGCTGAAATACTTACAAGCCATTGAAATTTTTAGGATAAGTGCTCGAAAGTTTTGATTAAGCATTTTCCTTTCTTTAAAGCACGGGTCCTGAACGGATGTGTCCAGAAGCCACTTGTAGGACTCGAGCTCTATCTTTATCACACTAATATATGTCTCGTTTAAGCACAAGAAAGATGGGACAATATATATGTATGTGGATATGATAACTTAGAGAGAGAGATGAGATGATAACTTTTCTTACATTAAAGTACACACACATTACACACACTTGCACCACTTACAAATGAGGTGTAAAGTGGTTTATATAGTACAAGAGATGATGCCCTAAAGGGCTTTCCTTTGGGCCGGTTGGGATTTTAAGTGGATTGGACATTTATACAATATATGAGCTAGTATTCTTAAACTACTAGATGCTTAGCCTAGTCCAAGTCCACACGCCCTTTTTCTATTCTAGCATATAGCACACGACACAATTACAAAGATGTTAATTACGGAATGACCATCACTTTAAATCAATGCTAACACATTTGCATTTCCAAACGTTCCACAACGTATACCTGCAACTCCATCTGAAAAAAGTACAAATTTTACCCTCGCCGTGCAGACGACGAGGGTTCAAGTGGTGAGAAAAAACAAGGGGGCGGTGTGGTGGCGAGGCACAACGAGTGTGCCAGGGTGGCACGGCGAGCCACAACGAACGCTACACCTTGTACTCTTAAGATAAATTCGTAGGGTACAGATCTCAAGGGGTACAGATCTCAAGGGGTACGGATCTCTTAAAGAGATTTGTTCTTGGTGATAGATTTGTCGCCTTTACTGAGGCTATTTTTCATATCCGTTTTGCATGGTCATTCATGTTTTGTTTGGCATCTTTCCTCTTTGATGATACCTTGAAAAATGGCTGAACTAAAGTACTAATATTACTATCTTGATTGCATTTCACTTAATCTCCTAAAATGGTTAATTATGGTTTCCATGCAAAAATGCTTTACATGCTTACCACTTTGGTCTTTGATTATTACCAAAGTGACTAATCCTTTCTCAATGCAAGCTTGCATTGGAATTTATTCCCGATGGGGAAGATTTCTTTTTTTTGGAAGGCGACTTTCAATTTTTTGGATTAGAGAGTCGTACCTGCCACAAAGGCAAGCCCTCATCCACCATTTACCAGACTATGTTGTCTGAACTGGGTCCAGGCTGGTGAAGTGGGGACAGAACGGCTTCCGCCCGGAAACCGTACTGCCTCCACACGAGAATACTCGCTGGAGTAACAGCCGGATGAAAACCGGAGCCGGCTCGGATTTGAGTCTGTGACATTACTTGCTCACAGACTCTCCTCTTCATTGCCTATGATAACAACAGTGCATGTGGCCCGCCCTCATGTAAGGACTTCCCGGTTGGTCACCCAACCGGTACTACTCCCAAAGAGGGCTCCTTAACCCTTTAAACCTTCCACCACTAGACCACATACAAGTTGTTGGGAAGATTTCTTTCAGATGGTCAAAAATGAATAAAACATTTTGTTTAAAATGAAAGTAATATGTTTAAATCAAAATGTAAGCAAACTTTTGGTCGAAGTTTATAAATATGTGTGAGGTTTTATAAAATGGTGCAAGAGTTTCATGCATTGTGTATGATAAAACTTTCTTTCATCATTATGCAAGTTTTAGGGATTTATATCATACCTTAAGTGATTATTGACAAATGATAACTTAAGTCTAAAACTTGTTTACTTGAACTTTTACTTAATGCGTTTTTATATTTGTCCTTAACAAAACGTAGCGAAATCGTTAAATAGAAATAACGTTTTTATACTATTATTTGTATTAACAAGCTCAACATTTCAATTTTTTGAGACTATCATGATTTTATAAAACGCATAATAGAATATAAAAATATAATACGTCGGTAATTTGTAAGATATAAAAAGAAGAACAATGTATACCATTAAATATTTGCTAGTACCAAAGAAAGTTATAAATAACACAAAATTATGAAAGTCTGTAGCAATGCACTATATCTGACCTAGTTTTATACAATTAAGATCTCAATTGATCAACTATATATGAAGGTCATTGCCTTTTCTTATCAGTCTCGTGGTAAAAGGTTCGGGAGTTCTAATGAAAGATTTAAAGTTCAGATTTTGTTAGATGCAAACTCTTTAGAGCTACTCACCCGGTCATATAATTCACAACTGTACGTGGAATGCTAGTGACATAAAAATTCACGGATTTCACGGGTAATAGTCTATAGGAATATGAGGTTTTACCTAACCACATCACTAAAAGTGATTCAAGTAAATAGATTAGTAAAAACTGTAGGAGATTGTGGTGCAAAAGGGAAAAACAAAAGTTTCGTTTTTGATGTCGGAATGTATTAGTTACACGTCTTAATCATCAAGATTTCATTAGATAAAGGATGAGACGTCTATTGGCAAAGATGAAAATTAGGCAATAATAGGCATCACGTTCACATGATGATTTTTTTAAATCGAATCTTATCGGTTTGTTAAAGTTGCTGCCTTTATTATTTATGAGCAATGCGATATTCATATAAAGATTTTATAAAATTATATCACAAAATAACTTGGCATGTATAGTGGTCGAATAATTTTGGATAATAATCTCTTTCTCGTTGTCAAATAATTATGTGTCAAATAATTATGTGAATATAATTTTGTAAACCTTTTGTAAATGTAGCATTTCTCATTATTTATATTGAATTTGCAAATATTATTTATATGGGGTAAATAAAAACTTACAAGCATGCTTAAAATGCAAGGTGTGGGAGTGACGAATAACCCATTATTCGTCTGCCGCCTCAATGTCATCTCATCAGCTTCTCAATGACACATTAACAACTAAAATACCTTCCCAACAAAAGAACAAATAACACTTTGTAGGTCTCAAAAAATACCTTACCAAAAATACCCACTCACTCACAAAAAAAAATAATAATAATAAATAAATAAATAAAAATGACGAATGCCACCAATCATTGCACCCACTAATGTACCAATAACACACGACTGGCATGATACTCGGTGCAGTACAACACGTTGTTCATACATTTTTTATGCTCTTGGAGGACGAATACTACTCCACACCGAACATTCTTAGGTATTGTTTGTTTATTAAGAGGCTCTTAATCTAATTCGCACATCTGAATCTAAATATGTGGCTGAAGTGTCTGAATCTGATTCTATCTTAATGTGGATAACAGGCCAAGAAATCTGAATTTGACTGGTAAAGTGTTTGTTTTTGTAAAAAGTTGTCAGAATTTGCTAGATTATCATGGAAAATTTTCACCTATTACAAAATACGACTTGACATCGACACAACAATAAACGAATTATGGTTGTGGTTACATGGGTGGTCGACATGGGTAACTCGTTTAATAAGGGGGCATGGTTGGGTTGACATTCTCAATCCGTCAAAATGTGTTTGGATTATGTTATACCATATTAGTACGGATTGCAACCATAACTTTTATCAACTTGTAACATTTTGGTGAATTTCTTTAAAGATATATATGAATGGAAAACCCGAAACAAGAACAGAAAATACATAATGAAGAAAAAAAAAATATGAGGCATTAAGAAATGTTAAGACACCCTTCAACATCTAGTTCAATAAAAGTTTTTAGCCTCTTATTGGCTCTTGATGAGCACAAAAAAAAAATAAACACTCTAAATCTTAACCGCCTCTTAATGAGAGAAAATACAAACACACTTTTTGGTCCAAACCTATTACTACATCTGACCGAATTATACTAAGAGACTATTAAAAGGTTTTTTTTTAAAACAAACGCAACCTTAGTTTTAATATTTATGCTTATCAAATTTAATGACAATTTAATAATATTGTCACTAGAAGATAATTAGTTCTAGTAATGATAGAATTATTACAGTCTTATTTCAATTCTTTGAAAATACTTGCATCGTTTTAAGGTTGTTGCAAGTATCATAATTCATTTGAAAAAGAGTATTTCTTTTTAGGTTATTTTCAACCATGTACTTTAAATTTGAAAGAAATAAAAGCATCTTTTTAGTAACATTATCTTTCATAACTTATTTCTCTCCAACCGTATACTCCAAATACAGAGTATCTAGTGCAAAAGTTTAAAGATATCTAACATATTATATAGAAAAAAACTAGATAAATAACATTATACGGAGTAAAATATTTTAAGGGTCAATAATGATGCTCCAAATATGAAAGAAATCTCTAAATATGAATGATGGTTGGAGATGTCTTTTATGTCTTCATTATTCAAATACGAAGAAAATAGGTATTTGAAGGAGAAGCTTGGAGGTGGTCTTAGTCTCATGTACTTTGCTACTTTTAGTAAGTCGAGATATGTATAGATTTTTTTTCTTTCAAATAGTAAGCGATAAGCAAATTTAAAGGTTTTCCTAAAAGACCCTTGAAATGCTTTATGGTGATGATCATATCATATTTTATTAATTATTTGAGTAGGCCCTTGTAGTGGTATATGTCATTTGTCATGGGGCTAAAACAAGTGCAATCTTTTGTGGAAACCATGATCACACAAAGTCACAAACAATTACAATTTGTTATCTTTAGATATTACAACAAGTCGATAACTAATTTATATTCCCGTGTCAATTAAACAGAGGGTCAGACGAGTATAAGATTTTTAACTTGCATTATACTTTGAAAAGATTAGTTGTGATAATATTATTTATCCTATTACAATAAGATGATAATTATATGATTTCTAGTCACGCTTAGGATATTGGCATCCGTTGCGTCTTCCCAGCGTCTTGGGGAGGACGCCGGTGAACACCGCCGCCAACCCCCAGAACGCCAGAATCGTGTGTTTTGGAAGCATGTTTGAGACGCTGCGTGAAGGGAAAGAGACAAAATGTATTTCGACCGTTTGGAGCAAAATATAGCCGTTTGGGTATTTAATTTTTTGCCCGTTTGGGCTTTTAAACATAACCACTATATATATACACTTCATACTAAAACTAAATATCACACAAACATTTCACTCCAAAAAAAAACACAAATCTTCACCATGTCGAGTTCAACCTCTGATTCGTACACACTGACAGGCTCGTCGAGTGAACAAGAGTTATCCGACGATAGTGTCGAATTTATGTACAAAGTAATCAAACAGTACAAGGCGATTCAAGACACTGCAACGTCGTCACGAGGATATGTTAGGCGTGATCGCAACGAAGCTGAAGAAATGTTGATGAGAGATTATTTTGCCGAAAATCCGACCTACAATGACGCAACCTTTCGCGAAACGTTTCGTCTTCCAAAGAAACTATTTTTAGAAATTGTCGAGCGAATCAAGGCGAGTGGCAATCCGTATTTTCAAGAATGGTATGATGCAAGGAGTCAAAAGAGTTTCACGGCGATACAAAAATGTTTGTCAGCGGTACAACAGCTCGCCGACGGTGGTGTTGCCGCTCAAAATGATAAATATTATAAAATGGCAGGAAGAACGGCTCGTGAATGTCTTCAAGAGTTTTGTGATGCGGTTAATGATTTATACAGGCGAGAGTTCTTACGTAAGCCGACTGCGCACGACATTGCCACTTTGCAAAAAGCTCACGAAGAGCTGCACCACATACCGGGGATGATCGGTAGCATTGACTGTACACATTTCGAGTGGAGGATGTGTCCTAGGCGCTTGCAGGGTCAATACAAACGAGGTTGCTACAAACACCCGACGATTATGCTTGAAGCAATGACTTCATGGGATTTATGGTTTTGGCATGCGTACTTCGGTCCTCCTGGCACAAACAACGACATAAATGTCTTAAACACATCTCCACTTTTTTTGAGAGAACGGAATCAAACAGCGCCTCCGAGTTCATTTGACGTGAATGGTAGAAACTACAAACGGGGTTATTATTTAGCGGATGGAGGCTACCCAAGTTGGTCAGTTTTTGTTAAAGCATACAAGTACCCGGTGGATCCGAAGGAAATAAAATTCAAGCGACTACAAGAAGCGGCAAGGAAGGACGTCGAGCGAGCTTTTGGAGTTCTCAAATGTAGATGGGGTATACTTAATCGCACACTTCGGCCTAAAACGAAAGAAAGGATTTCAAAGATCGTGTACACGTGCATTATTTTGCACAACATGCTTATCAAAGTCGACGGTCGTGCGATATCTCCGGTTCATATTATGGACCCACCAATCGAACCGCAGTTTGACGAAGACGCACTTATGGAGTTGCGAGACGAAGAAGTTAATTCACGACTACGAGTTGACCTTACCGAGCATGTTTGGCCTCAAGATTTGGAATACCTCGATGCACAGGAAGCGTAGTTTGGTTTTATTTGTCGTAGTTTGGTTTTATTTTTCGTATTGTCATTTTTATTATTTTCAGTATTTGTCGTTGTAACTGTTTTTATTAATGAAATAAATTGTTTGTTTTTATCTTTTATATATACATAATAAATAGTTTTACATTTAATTTTTATTATTTATAACATTATACATAAATAATTTAAAAAAAAAAATTGAGACATGATTCCGAATCCTCCAGAATCCTCCCACTGCCAACAGTTTTGTCTTCAGAATCCTCCTGCCACATGGCACTCTGTGATTGGTCGGTGGGAATCCTTCCATGACTCCGAGTGTTGGGTTGCCAATACCCTTATGGACATGTTTATAGCCTATTGCTCATAAATGGCATGTAATTATAGCATATGATTTATAAATCACGTGCGACTATGATTGATCTTTTTTCTGCCATGAGCCACATGTGATTTTATAATATGAGATTTGATATACAATGACTACGGAGCAATGATTAAGATAAATATAAAAAGAAACTAACAACTTGAGAGAGTTTGAAAAAATTTCTTTTGAGGGGTTGTGGGTGATAAAAAAAATTGGCTTGGGTTAAATGGGATACTTTACTAGCCTCACATGGGGATGTTGGGTTAAATATTGGGTCATTACGGGCAAAAATTTTAGGACTCCTAAGAAAATGGTGGTGGAGGTTCAAAAAAGACGGGGGCTCGTTATGGGTTAGGATCATTAAAAGTATTCATGGTGAAAGTGGGGGGCTCGGAGAGGTGAGAGGGGTGGGTGGGGGGTCGAATTGGGAGGGAGGGGTATGGCGGGATATTAGTAAGGTCGGAGAGGAATTAAAGGGGTTGGGTATAGATTTTGCCTCTTCTTTTAAGGGTGAGGTGGGGGATGGTAGTCACATTAGGTTTTGGGTTGATAGATGGATTGGTGATGTAAGGTTGTGTGATAAATTTCCTAGGCTTTATCATTTGGATAGGAGAAAAGAGGGTAGGGTGGGGGATAAAGGGAGATGGGTAAACAATGAGTGGCGTTGGGAATTCGATTGGGTTAGGAGTATTAGAGGGAGGGTTTCCAGGGAGTTTGAAGACTTACAAGATGTTTTGCAAAGTTTTGTTGTATCTAATGATTGTAGGGATCGTTGGAAGTGGACGCTTAATGATGACGGTGAATTCATTGTGAAAGAGCTAACAAAGATGGTCGAAGAGAAGATATTAAGAGTGGAGAATGGCGGTCAAGCAACTTTGTGGAATAAATGGGTGCCTAAGAAGGTCAACATCCTCATTTGGAGGGCTTTGAAAGGTAGACTATCGGTACGTGAAGAACTTGATAAAAGAGGAATAGTTTTGGAACACAAAAAGTGTAAATCATTAGAACATGGACTTCTATTTATACTTTGTATAAGTCTAGGGTATGTTGTATAAGATTGTAATATGTTGCGACAACATATTACTCTCGCAACACTTGTATAGTTGCAAGAGGATGCTTGGCTATGTATGGGTATAAATACCCCCTACCTCATGGGTTATGAGGTGCGTGTTTCTCTCACTATCAATGCGAGACTTTCTTTCCTTCTCTCATTCCTCTCTCTAGACTAAAGTGTCAACACCCACTTTATCTTACTAATATTATTATAGTAGACGTGATATTATTAGAACAACGATTGGTATCAAGAGCCAAATATGATTCGTTGTTTCCTTTAGTAGTGTTTTAGTCTTGTTTCGATCTTCATTAGTAATAAAAGTTTGATCTTTGTAGATTTTAAAAACTTTCTCTCTCTAGAATATATTTTACTTTCATACGTATTATCAAGATTACTCTTAAACGTGTTCAATCTTATAAAACGTGTGTTAGAATAACATATTTAAGATTATGAAAGAGTTGTTATCATTCTATACAAAAATTTTATGAATTTGGTGAAGATTTGGGTTGGAAATCATGGTTTAAGGTTTTAGAAAAAGTGTAATTTTTCTCGTAAAAATAGGGTTTTTGAATTTTTCTCGCAAAATACAAGGTTTTTGTTGCAACAGTTGGCTGAGAATTGGTTGTGATAGCTGTGGTTAGTAGCAATAGGTGCTACGATAGCTGTTTATTGCAAGTTTTGGGTTGTAATAGCCTTTGTAATTTGGGTTGCGATAGCAATTCTTATGATACTAGCTTTGCGAAGCTTTTGGTTACCCACTGTTTACGAAAGAAAACTATGTCCAACTCGCAAGAAGTAGTTGCGGTAGCTCCAAGTATTGTTGTGATAGAAGAACTTTACGACACCTGATCTTACGAGACTTACTGTTTCCCACATTTTGTGAAAGAAAACTCTGCCCAATTTTCAACAGAAAGTTGCGATAGTTACTGTTTGAAAGACTTTGTTGCGATACCTTGATTAAAATACTTTTACTCAATTTTAAATCCTTTAAAGATTGAAAATTATTAATAGACTTTAATCATTTAAATATCACAATAGCAAATTCCAAACACTTAACCATCTCAATTCAAACAAACTAAAACACCATTTTCAAACAAAAACAACATCTCATATCAAAGATCCACCATCACAATGTCTACTCCCTTTGATACTAGCTATGCTACAATGATGTTAGGTACAACAACTAGACCACCCATGCTGCTCCGAGGAACCTACACACTTTGGGCATTCAGGTTTAAGGCATGGCTAACACACTTTGATGATGCAGCATACATGATCAACTCAATCAGAAATGGTTTGTATTTCATGAAACAAATCGCTGACCCAAGTCATCCAGAATTTACAAAACCTCAAACATAAGATGATTTGAATGAAGATGAGCTTAAACAATACAAGGTTGACTTTCGGGCAAAGCACTTCATCATGTTGGCTATTCCAGATAACCTTTACTTGCATGTGGACCACTATAACAATGCTCATGATATGTGGCAAGCACTAGCATCATTGCATAACAAAGAAGAACATCAGCTCATCGAAAGAGATATCGATAATGGAACTTACTTTCATATGGCTCATATTCAAAACATTCTCTCTGAATCATCATCACCAGATCTGCCACTTCCTCCTCACACTGATTCACAATGAACCATAACATTCAAGAAGGATGCAATCTTTTTCAAACCTAATTATGATAAGAATGATAGTGAGCAATCACTAATAGAAGACTTGGTCAAGCTTGGAAATGACCTTCAGCAGTACACTCTCAATGACAAAGGCAAAAACAAAATGAGTGATATCTCTGAATGCTCAAGCAACAACACCAAGTGTAAGATTCGTGACTCTGAATATTTTAGGAAGAAGATGCAAATTGCCCTAATGATGGAATCCGGCTGTGAGCTAGAGAAAGAGATACTCAATTTCATGGAGGACACGAATGATGAAGCAGAAAACTTAGGACCAAGCATGGCATTCATGGCATACGTTGAAGATGTGGAAGGTATGGAAACTACAATGGAAGATGACTTTGAAGCTATGACACTGATGCTGAAGACGATGACACACTTGTCAACAATGTACACACATCAGATGCTTGTGATGATGATGATCTTGATGAATTCATACATGGTCACATTCATACCATTAGTAAGACAACTGAAGTTAACATAAGTAGTGAAACACCTACAAGTGCTACTACTCAGTTATCTACTAACAGTATAGATTGCAATAATGCATCAACAAGTCAAGATCATGTTGATATGCTTCAAAATTATGCCACTATTCAATCTTAAATTCAAAATTATGCTAACTTGATAAAACTGGAACAAGATAAAAGTGTTTTTTTAGAAAAGAAAATCAAGGACATGTTATATGAAGAGCAGTCTGAACGACCACTAGTGCTTAAACGTCAAATTCAAGAGTTACAAAATGAAAATTTTCTTTTCAAAAGAAATATTTCAAATTTTGAAAACTTTAAAAAGAATTTTGAAAATGAAGTTTCCAAACTTAAAGAAGAAAAAGCTAATTGTATTCAATGATTAACTAGAGCTGAAACAAAACTTCGCACTACCGATCAGACTTCTCAGACTATGTACATGTTAATGCCCAAACCAGATTCATTCATGGATCTAAAACAGGGTCTTGGTTATACTAAACCATCTTATCTTGACATGGTTAAACGTCAAACACCAAGTTTGTATAATGCTGATTACATGAGACGTGATACCTTCAAAGATTACATGTTTGTTCCTAATGACATCTCTCAAGAGGAAATCCAAAAACGTTTAAACGTTAACCAAAAGAAAACCAATTTCTCCTACTTTAGTGCCGATTATGGTTTGATAAATAAGGAAAATGCTCTTTCAAAAAAACCAACAAATGTTAAACATCATGTGGATCAGATTTCTGACAACCCATATGATTCAAACAAATATGAGAGCTTAGCGAATCTCAAAAATCAAATAAATGGGATTTTAGCTATTATTCGTGGAAAGCAAGAGTTTCAATTGGCTGAACTTTTGAAATCCAATTCTTATGAAATGGATATCTTAAGGGAAGTCAAGAAACTGGTAAAAACATTTATCGAGCCTCCCATGAATAGAGTTAATGATCAATTTAAAGCCTTTGAAGAGGCATTGATTTCTGAAATGCAAACTGATTTAACTTACGTCACATCTCTTGAAGATAAATATGACCTTCTCAGCTTAAACTCTGACATTCAAAAAGAATATTTTCTAAATCAAATTGAACTAATCAAACCACAATTTGCTATAAATGAGGAGAAAATTAAAGAATTGGAAAATAAACAAACGTCTTTAGAAATGGAAAACCTTTTACTCACAGAGAGTCTAAGAGAATGTTTGGAAAATAACGTTGAGTTGAACAAGGAATTGTCTTGTCGGACTGCCAGATTTGAAACTTCTTTGAAATTAATCTTAAAAGAGAACGAGCTTTCCTACGAAACTTCTTTGAAATTAATCTTAAAAGAGAACGAGCAACTCAAATCTAAAGTGCTTGATTTGATGAAAAACAAGAATCATGAGTTTGTTACTTCACGCCAGTTGGAAAATCAAAATTTTTCAAAATTTTCAAACTAACCAACTTTTTTGGCAAATCAAAAACAAAAAACTCATATTCTTGAGCCAAAACAAAAAGAGGTTTTGTCTAATCCTAAAGTAATTGCTCCTGGTATGTATCAAATTTGATCTACTTCTGTTAGAGAACCATATGGTTCAAATGATATGATTCATAACAAGGAATTCGAAATAGCTAGGAAGCAAGTATTACTTAGTAAGGATATGCCTCTAGATGCACCAATATGTTCTTTGACTCCTCCCCCTATAGAAAAGAGACCCAAAGAGTCAATGAAACAAAAGAACAAGAATCGTAAGAAACAGAAGTTAGCTCAACATGATCAAACTACACAATCTCCTAACACAGATTTGCTTTTTGTTGGGAATTAAATGTTTTGAAGATTAGTATTGGGAATTAAATGTTCACAAGGTCAGTATTGCTCAAGTAAATACAATAAGTGTTGATTCTACTGCTAGTGTATTTCATTCTACTGCTAGTGTTAGAGTTTCTACTGCCGCAAGGATACTACTACCAGTGTATCAGATACTGCTGTTGGAGTTACTCATCCTGCTGCTAAATGGATAATTGTCGCGTATACTACTTCTGGATAGATAAGTATGTATAAGATATTTGTGTATAAAAGTCAAATATATATGGTAGATAATATCTTAGATATGTGTTCAGTCAACATGTTGAATACACAAAACAAGTTGTATCTTAGGGACTGACACACATAACATGTAAGTAGTTCGACAAGACTTATCATTATTGTAAAGATCTCCTTTGTTGTATAAAAGGGAGATCTTATCTTAGATATAAGTGTGCTTAATGTGTAACTATTAGATATTGACTAAAGAGAGTTAGTTGAACATAACAAGAAATAATTATCTTTGTAATAAAGATTCAAGGTTTGTAACCCTAGTGATAAGTGAAGATCACTCGTATTATTCTCAATAATATTGAATCGTTTGGTGTTATACTTTCTGTGTTCATTGTTCATCACACAAGCATCACTGTTCCATTTCCATAACCAATATCCTTCTAAGTGTGGTTAATTAGATTCCGCATACTTAATCATATTCACTCAAAGTATCATATACACACGTTATAAAGGACTAACATCCTCAGAGTGTATTACAATCCTCTCAATTGGTATCAGAGCAAGGCTGATATCTTTGATTTAGAAGAAAGAAGAAATGGATATGGAGTCTATTCAAACGAATGTTGCTGCTAAATTGCCAATGCTCAAGCAGAATGAGTTTGATATGTGGAGGCTAAGGATAGAGCAATATTTCCAAGTGCAAGACTATACACTTTGGGAAATTATTGAAGAAGGCAACTCTTTCAAGCCTACAACTACTACGTCAACAGTTGAGGGTAAGGTAGTCACAAATGTGCAGACCACTCCATCAACTGGAGAAGAGTGGGTAGGGAAGAAGAATGACCTCAAGGCCAGAAGTATGTTGATGATGACCATTCCAAATGATCAACTTTTAAATTTCAGCAAGTTCAAAGATGCAAAGTCATTATTTGAGGCCATTGTTGCAAGGTATGATAGGAATGAAGCCACCAAAAAGACCCAGAAGACTCTTCTCAAGCAGAATTTTGAAAACTTCTCTTCAACCAACAATGAATCACTAGATCACATGTTTAACAGGCTTCAGAGAATTGTGAGCCAACTTGCTATTCTTGGGGTGGATATACCTCAAGAATATCTAAACTCAAAATTTCGGAGAAGCTTACCTGAAGAGTGGGCTATGCATGTTGTTGTCTGGAAGAACAAGCCAGACATTGACACCATGAACTTAATGGACTTGTATAGCAACTTCAAAATTGTGGAACAAGATGTGAAGAAGACTGGAGAATCTAGTTCAAGCACTAGGAACATGGCCTTTGTGTCATCTCCTAGTACCTCAAATCCAGTTGAAGATGTGAAGGTTGATGTGGGAGTTGGTACTGCTAATTCATCAAGCAGTACTATTGGTATTATGTATGAGAAAACACGTTGTGCTTTTCTCACAAGCCAGAATGATGGGTCTATGCTTACACATGAAGACCTCCAGGAAATCAATGATGATGATTTGGAGGAGATGGACCTTAAATGGCAAATTTCTCTTCTTAGCATGAGGGCTAAGAAATTCTATCAAAGAACAGGGAAGAAAATCACTATCAGCAGCAATGATACTGCTGGTTTTGACAAATCAAAGATAGAATGCTACAACTGCCACATGATGGGGCACTTCTCAAGGGAATGTAGAAGACCAAGGCATCAAGATGGCAAAAGCAAAGGTTTTAGAAGTAAGTCCAAAACAGGGGAGGTTTCTGAGCCAAATTCAAAAGCTATGGTAGCTATTGATGGCTTAGGGTTTGATTGGAGTTTCATGGCTGATGAAGAAGAAGCTTCTTCTCAGATGGCACTTAGCAAATCATAAGAGAGGTTTAGCTATCCTAGAGGAGCAGATCATACACTATCAGACCAATGAATCTACTTTTACTGATGCCAAAATACTTCTTAACAGAGAAATAATGTTTAGAGATGCTGACATTAGTAATTTGAAAGCTGAGGTTGATAGGCTTAACAAGACTAAAGAAAACATTCAATTAAGTGTAGAAACATTAGAATATGCCTCTAAAGGTGTAACCAAAATAATTGAATGTCAAGTAATCAACAAAGCCAAGTCTGGGTTAGAATATAAGAATGTCCCACCTCCTTACAGAGGAATCCCTGCACCCTCAGGGATAGACCTAGAACACACAGGCTTGTCTGAATTTCAACTACCAAAATTACAATATGGTGTTCAGCCAAAAGAAAATGTAGTTGTTGATAAGCCTGAAGAAGTAAGTGAACCCCTTAAGAGTTCATGTGATACTTCACTTCCTGAGGACAAGGTGTCCTCTAGTAGGAATTCAGATGGTCCAATCATTGAGGACTGGACATCTGATGATGATGAAGAAGAACAGGTTATGTCTAAACCTGATGTTGTTAAGAAAGCAGGAACAAGTGTTCCTAAGGTGATCAAAAATGATATTGTTAGGCCTAAAACAAACATTAAACATGTTAGGCAACCAGTAAGATATCGTGAGCAATATAGAACCACAAACAAGCCCAGAGGTAACCAAAGAAATTGGAATGACCTCAAGTCTCACCAACTAGGTGATGAATTTGACTTCTATAACAAAGCTTGTTTCATTTGTGGAGAATTTGACCATCTTGCAGCCTTCTGCAATCTAAGGGTATCTGGGAATTCAAATCATAGGGTGAATTTAAAAATGCATACAACTAAAAGTCACTCTAATTCTACTAGAACAACCCCCAGAGCAGTTTCATTAAAGTTTGGCCCAAAACAAGTTCCTACTGCTAGACAAGCAGTTAGTACTGCTAGACCATTTCAGACTGTTTACCCAAAACCAGCAGTTCAAAATGCAAAAAAGAAAACTTATAAATATGCATTTAAAACTGCTTACAAGCCTTTTCAAACAAAAGCAGTGGTCCAAAAAAAAATTAGGAAACTAAAGGGTACAACTGCAAAGCCAGCAGTTTCTACTGCTAGGCAAGTAGTTCATACTGCTGCTAGGAAAATAAGGGCTTATGCTGTTAAGGCCTTAGCATGTTGGATTTGGAGACCTCTTAAATCCAATGGTGCATCAACTGTTCTCAAAAGATTTAATTACATTGATGCACGAGGCAAATCCAAGTCAGTACTGGCTTGGGTTCCCCAAAAAATCTAATTTTCTCATTTATGTGCAGGGACATTCACAAAACAGATGATGAAGATCAAGGATATTCAGATAGTGGGTGTTCAAGGCACATGACAGGCAACATGTCTTATCTTTCAGACTTTCAATCATTGGATGGAGGATATGTTACCTTTGGAGGGGGAATAGGAGGAAGAATTACTGGTAAAGGTACACTTAAAACTGGTAAATTGGATTTTGAAGATTTATACTATGTGCAAGAACTTAAGTATAACATGTTTAGTGTCTCACAAATGTGTGACAAAAAGAACAAGGTTCTTTTTACTGACACTGAATGTCTTGTGCTTTCTTCTGATTTTAAGATGCCTGATGAAAGTCAAGTACTTCTTAAAATTCCAAGAAATGGCAACATGTACAGTGTTGATATGAAGAAGATTGTTCCTAAAGAGGCACTTACTTGTCTTGTTGCAAAGGCCACATTAGATGAATCTATGAAATGGCATAGGAGGCTTGGTCACATTAATTTCAAAACCATAAATAAAATTGTCAAAGATGGTTTGGTAAGAGGCTTGCCTCAGAAAAGATTTGAAAATGACCAAACATGCATTGCTTGTCTAAAAGGCAAACAACATAAAGCCACTTGTAAGCCCAAACTTTTTAACTCTATTGATCAATCATTGTTTATGCTTCATATGGACTTATTTGGACCTACAAATGTGAGTAGTATTAAGCATAAAAGAATTTGTCTAGTTGTTACTGATGACTATAGCAGATTTACATGGGTTTTCTTTTTAGGTTCTAAGGATGAGACTTCTAGCATTCTTAAGACATTCATTACAGAAATAGAAAACCTAGTAGACAAGAAAGTAAAAGTCATTAGATGTGATAATGGGACAGAGTTTAAGAATAGAGTTATGGATGATTTCTGCAAAGAAAAAGGTATTAGAAGAGAATTTAGTGTTGCTAGAACTCCTCAGCAGAATGGAGCAGCTGAGAGGAGAAATAGGACACTCATAGAAGCTGCTAGAACCATGTTAGCTGACTCTAAGTTGCCTATCACTTTTTGGGCTGAAGCAGTTAGTACTGCTTGCTATGTCCAGAATAGGGTTTTGGTTGTCAAATCTCACAATAAGACATTTTATGAGCTTTTTAGAGGTAGAACTCCTGCAATAGGATTTCTTAGACCTTTTGGATGTCATGTGACAATTCTGAATACCTTAGACCATCTAGAAAAATTTGATGGTAAAGCAGATGAAGGATTCTTGGTTGGATATTCTCTTAATAACAAGCATTTAGAGTATACAATTCAAGAACTAGGAGAGTTGAGGAAAACCTGCATTTGGAATTTTTAGAGAACAAATCCAATGTAGCAGGTGAAGGTCCCAAATAGATATTTGATCTTGAGACACTAACCAAATCAATGAATTATATACCTGTTGTTGCAGAAACTAATGAATTTTCAGGTTCAAAAGCTCATGATGCAACAAATGAAGCAAGGTTAGGAAACGAGACAGATCAAGATTATGTGATGATGCCAATATGGATAAGTGTGGATTCAACTTCAATAAATGATGAACCTTCTTCTGATGAAGCTAAAGAAGGGATTGAAGGTGAAAACAAGGAAGATGGAACTGAGGAACAAGAGAATCCAGTTAACAGTTCTAATGATGATAGTACTGCTGAGACAGAGCAAGCTACTGCTAGGCAAAATGTTTCTACTGCTAGGTCAAATGTTTCTACTGCTGGCCCATCAGACTCAAATGAAGTAGATTTCTCAGAAAATGAGGTGGATTTCAACAATCTCCCACCTGACTATCATGTTCCTTCTACACCACACACAAGAATTCACAAAGTCCACTCCCTAGACAATGTGATTGGTGATATACAATCTGGTGTGAAGAAAAGGAAGAAACTTATGTCTTCAGACCAACAAGGGCTTCTTGATGCTCTTTATGTATCAAAGCAGTATGAGTATGCAAACTCTTGCTTATTTGTATGTTTCCTCTCACAAGCAGAACCCAAAAATGTTCTCAAATCCTTAGATGATTCAATCTGGGTAGAAGCTATGCAAGAGGAGCTTCTCCAATTTAAAATTCAAAAGGTTTAGGTGCTAGTTGATTTACCCAAGGGTGTAAGGGTAATTGGTACTAAATGGGTTTTTAGAAAAAAAAGGGATGAAAGGGGCATAGTGATAAGAAACAAGGCTAGGCTTGTAGCCCAAGGGTACACACAAGAGGAAGGGATAGACTATGAAGAGGTTTTTGCACCAGTAGCAAGAATTGAAGCAATTAGGCTATTCTTGGCTTATGCTTCATTTATGGGCTTCACAGTTTATCAAATGGATGTCAAGAGTGCTTTCTTATATGGTACTATTGAAGAGGAGGTTTATGTCTCACAACCTCCAGGTTTTACTGATCCAGACCATCCATACAAGGTGTACAAGGTTGTCAAAGCTCTTTATGGAATTCATCAGGCACCAAGAGCATGGTATGAAACACTAGCTTCCTATTTCATAGAAAATGGATTCCAAAGAGGCAAGATTGATCAGACATTATTCATCAAGAAGCACAAGAAGGATCTTTTGCTAGTTCAGGTGTATGTGGATGATATCATCTTTGGATCTACAAGGAAGGAGATGTGTTTAGAGTTTGAGAAGCTTATGCATGATAAGTTTCAGATGAGTTCCATGGGGGAACTTAGATTCTTTTTGGGTCTGCAAGTTAAGCAATCAATTGAAGGCATTTTTATCAGCTAAGATAAATATGTTGCAGAGATTCTAAGGAAATTTTAATTTGCTGATTCAAAAGTGGCAAGCACACCAATGGACTATGAGAAGCCTCTTCTAAAAGATGTAGATGGAGACAATGTGGATGTACACACATACAGATCTATGATAGGCTCTTTGATGTATCTCACATCATCAAGACCTGATATCATGTTCTCTGTTTGTACTTGTGCAAGATTTCAAGTAACTCCTAAGGTTTCTCACTTAACAGCTGTCAAGAGGATCTTTAGATATCTCAAAGGTCAACCTAGGTTGGGTCTATGGTATTCTAGAGAATCACCTTTTGACTTGGTAGCATATTCAGACAGTGATTATGCAGGTGCAAGCTTGGATAGAAAGTCAACAACTGGAGGATGTCAATTCCTTGGATGTAGACTCATTTCATGGCAGTGTAAAAAGAAAACAATTGTGGCTACTTCAACAACTGAGGCTGAATATGTAGCTGCTACAAGTTGTTGTGGTCAAGTACTTTGGCTTCAAAATCAACTTCTTGACTATGGGTACAATTTCATGAACACTGTCGTATATATTGATAATAGTAGTACAATTTGCATAATTAAAAATCCAGTGCAACACTCTAAAACAAAACACATTGAAATTAAACATCATTTTATTAGAGACTGCAATGAGAAAAAGTTGATTCAAGTAATTAAAATTGATTCTGATTACAACTTTGCAGATCTTCTCACAAAAGCTTTTGATGTTGGAAGGTTTCAATACTTGGTAGCAAGTATTGGGATGCTTAATCCTCAATGATTTAAAACTCTATGTTTTTGTACATAAAATTAAGTTTGTACTGCTAGCATTGTAAATTGGTACTGTTATTGAAAAGTTTGTACTGCTAGTGCAAATTTTGATTGTTTGGTTCTTATTGTTAGTCATATGATTCTACTGCTATAAGACAAATGCTCTGCATTATGTTTTCTTGGTTTTGGACTAACAATTACAGGTATGAACATTTGAGCACAAAGGAAGTTTCAAGTGAAATATATGAGCAGCAGAATGATGATACAAGTTGCTGACATAATAGGTTCATGATGGACAGAGTTTGGGACTTTATTAACAAAGGTTTACACCTAAGTTAATTGATTCTTCAAAACTTCTTATTTGAAACCTGATTATGATGTTTCACATTGACTTGATGGGTCAGTTGGTCAGATAGTAACTGACACAACTCACTTTCTATCATTTTATACTTTAATTAGTATAATGAGCAAGTCTAAGGACATCTGATAGAAAGAACAGCGAGCAAAAGTGAATCTAACACTTGTGTTAGAGGCAACAATTGCCACGAGCTGGAAACCCTGTCAAGAAAGCCCTTTGAATGGGTTTATCTGTATAGGCAGTTATTTATAACTGAAAACATTGGTTCTCAAACAACCAAAGGTTAATTTAAACCGAAATCTTGATTAAGTGTCTGTTACTACACTTAATCCCTTCAAAATGGTTGTTAAGCAGTATGGCTTTTTAAATTAACATCAAGTTCATACTACTAAGTCAAAAGTTTCTTAAAATCTTTTGGATTCATAATGGCTCAGAAACCCATCTAATGATGGATTATGAGTTATTGCCCCATGATTCACCTCTCACAGGAGTTAACACAACTGGAAGTGATGAGGGCAGCAGAGTGAAATTTAAGAAATTGATGGCTACATGTACAACATTGTCTGATAAGCTGTTCTAAATGGAAGATGAACTAAAGAAATTTTCAAAGAAAAAGTTCAGATGATGGTGAGAGATCTTCCAAACAGGGGAGGAAATATTGTGGTACATGGCATGAATCAGGGGAGGAAAATTGATCAAGTTCAAAGGGAGGAAAACTGATCAAGTTCAAGAAAAGATAAGAGCATACAAGATGATGATGGATGCTGGGAATAAGCTCTTTCATCTCTCTTCTTCATGTTCGGACATCTTTGACTTAAAATGATAAAGCTCTGTCTCGAGATCATGTTGGAAATTTGGACAAGATTCTGGAGTATTATATATATTCAGAAGGGATGAAGCAATTCAGTTTCAATTTCAGTTCACTACGTTTTTTCATCACTTGCATAGCTTGCTGAGAGATGACTTGACTTCTTAGAGCAATGTTTGGAGCATAAGCAAGGTACTGTTAATGTTCAAGACAAAGAAGATGATGTTATTGCTGAATGTGATACACAGATGGCAGATGAGTTAGTCAGAAAGATACTTAATCTTACAGAACAAAGGAAAGCTCAGATCAAGAGTCTGACCATGTAGTGTTTGAAAGATCTTCACAATCCTCATTTAATTCAGAAGAAACTTGATGATTTGGGATAAATCACAAGTTTAGGGGAGGATTGTTGGGAATTAAATGTTCTGAAGATTAGTATTGGGAATTAAATGTTCACAAGGTCAGTATTGCTCAAGGAAATACATTAAGTGTTGATTCTACTGCTAGTGTATTTCATTCTACTGCTAGTGTTAGAGTTTCTACTGCCGCAAGGATACTACTGCTAGTGTATCAGATACTGTTGTTGGAGTTACTCATCCTGCTGCTAAATGGATAAGTGTCGCGTATACTACTGCTGGATGGATAAGTATGTATAAGATATTTGTGTATAAAAGTCAAATATATACGGTAGATAATATCTTAGATATGTGTTCAGTCAACATGTTGAATACACAGAACAAGTTGTATCTTAGGGACTGACACACATAACATGCAAGTAGTTCGACAAGACTTATCATTATTGTAAAGATCTCCTTTGTTGTATAAAAGGGAGATCTTATCTTAGATATAAGTGTGCTTAATGTGTAACTATTAGATATTGACTAAAGAGAGTTAGTTGAACATAACAAGAAATAGTTATCTTTGTAATAAAGATTCAAGGTTTGTAACCCTAGTGATAAGTGAAGATCACTCGTATTATTCTCAATAATATTGAATTGTTTGGTGTTATACTTTCTGTGTTCATTGTTCATCACACAAGCATCACTGTTACATTTCCATAACCAATATCCTTCTAAGTGTGGTTAAGTAGATTCCGCATACTTAATCATATTCACTAAAAGTATCATATACACATGTTATAAAGGACTAACATCCTCATAGTGTATTACAATCTTCTCACTTTTTGATCCAGGTTTGGACAATACTTGTGGCAAGGAGAGACCACCTAAGAAATGTGCGTTGAAGACTAGTGCCTCTCAGCATACAATTGTAGAAAAACCTAGACATTTTAAGGCTTTCAATAAAAAACGCTCTAAGCGAATAGATGACTGTAATGACTTAAATTTGCATGGATCTGTTGCTTCTAATAGCAAGAATGCTTGTTTTAATTCTGTTGATGCAAATAATGTTCTAAAAACGTTATTTATATCTTTCGATTACTTCACGTTTTGAGGATGACAAAATGTGAACTCACGTTACATTAAAATTAACGTTAACAAGTTTTTAATCGGAAGATCCCGTTTCTACGCAAATCACTCTTGAATAAAGTTACAACTTGAACTAGTGATCAAAGAAGTGAATTCATGTTTTGAAAATTCACATTTTAAATGGGACAAAACATTTTTTTCAAAAATACACATGACAAATTATTTTTGAAATATTAAGAAATGTTTTAATGGAAAAATAAGTTTGAAAATCACAACAGCTATTTTTCCCCCCAAAATCAGCTCCAACCTTCCCCAAATAAGTTTTCACCAGAAAAGACAAAATTTGGAGCGTCCTAGTCTACCACGGCTCCACGGTACCGTTAAATTTAACGGAGCCGTGGGTCATTTAGTGGAGCCGTCCGTACCATTTTGAATTGTAACGTTCAGATTTTCTTTGCCTATAAATACCCACCTCTTTCACAGTTTTAGGCACCCTTCACACACAGAAAAATCCCTTAGTAAAATCCTCTCACACCTTTCACTTCTTAGGGTCATTTAGATTAGTTTTTCTTTGTTTCAAGAGTGATCCAATCATCCTTCAAGTGATCCTCTTCATACCTCTTCACTAGCAAGAGAAGAACACAAGTATCCAAGTTGATACAAGGTGTTGTCATCCCTCTTCATTAGCAAGAGAAGAACTCAAGTAATCAAGAAGATACTAGAGTTATAGTTGATAGGTTTTTGTAACACTTGTTACAACCTTGTTGTGTCTTAGCATACATCAAGTTTATTTTCTTTTTGTGAGTGAGAGTGAAGATCAAGTGTGATCTATAGAGATAGTGAACATCTCTTGAAGCCATTGGGCTTGTGTGATTGATCAAGAAGATCAAGGGTCATTAGGATAGTGTTAGTCGAGTAGAGTGAAGTGAGTGTTGATCATTGTGATCGTGTTGAGATCTTGGTGATCTCTTGAAGCCATTGGGCTTGAGTGTTTGGTCACGTAGACCTTGGTAGATTGGTGCTAGCTAAGATTAGCACTCGACATCTAGCTTAGTGTCGGAAATAGGATAAGCGACGTGTACGGTTTTCTCCGCCTGAAGGGAGGTTGTTGATATAGTGTTTGAAACTCTCGAGTGTGGTACTCGGGGAGTGGAGTAGGGCGAAGAAGTGCTTCGTAGCCGAACCACTATAAATCCTCTGTCTCGGTTTGATCTTTCCAACTCTACTCTTTACTTTTATTTGTTATTATTACGTAGCTTAGTTTGTAGTTAATATTGGTGTTGTTTGATTACACATAGAGTTCGAATCAAAGTTTCCAATAGCATACTTTTAAAACAAGATTTTTAAAAGAAGTTTTTAAACCGGTAAACTATTCAACCCCCCCTTCTAGTTTCCCACAACTGGTATCAGGAGCCACGTCAGTCAAGTTTTTAAAGTATATTGTATTTTAAAGCTTGAACCGATCAATGGATTCCGACAAATATCTAGAAGGGCAATCTATGCAAAGACCACCACTTTTCGAAACCGATTGTTTTATTTATTGGAAAACAAGATTCGAAACGTATGTGAAATCAAAAGACATTGATCTTTGGCATGTTATTACCGAGGGTGACTTTCAACCTATTCAAAAGAATCCGGAAACTAAAAAGGATGAAATTGTTTCTTATGATAAACAAAGTGATGAACTAAAAAGGAAATTAGCCAAAAATAATGAGGCTAAAATGATGATTTATAATGCTTTGCCTAAAAAGGAGTTTGAAAGAATTTTCATGTGTAATACGGCAAAAGATATTTGGAAAACCTTGTTAGTCACTCACCAAGGTAATAACCAAGTCAAAGAGAGCAAGATAGATCTTCTTGTTCAACAATATGAACAATTCTCCATTTCGGAGGATGAGTCAATAGATAATGCTTTTGCTAGATTTAATACTATTATCACTAGTCTTAAAGCTCTTGATGAAGGTTATTCTAGTAAGAACTATGTTAGAAAGTTTCTTAGAGCTCTACATCCTAAATGGAGAGCAAAGGTCACCGCCATAGAAGAGTCAAAGGACTTGGCGGCATTGTCACTCGATGAACTTATTGGAAACTTGAAAGTTCACGAGATGATCATCAAGAAGGATTCCGACATTGTCAAAGGCAAAAGCGAGAGAGTTAGATCTCTAGCATTAAAAGCCAAGAAGGAGTCTAGTGATGAGGAATGTTCGAGTTCCGGTAGTGAAGATGAAGAGTACGCACTAGCCGTTAGGAACTTTAGAAAGTTCTTTAGGAGGAAAGGTAGATTTCCTAGACAATCTCGAGATGAGAAGAAGTCATCCCAAAGAAATCATGATGAAAGAAAAGGGACAAGTGATAGGAGATGCTTTAGATGCGGAGATCCTAATCACTTCATAGGAGAATGTCCTAAGCCACCAAAATCCAACAACCAAAGAGCCTTTGTAGGAGGTTCTTGGAGTGATAGCGGTGAAGAAGAAGAGAAGAAGCCTAACGATGAAACGTGCCTAATGGCTCAAGCTTCTAACGAGGTACACTCCGACTCTTCTTATTATAGTGATAATAATTCGTCAGTAGATGACAATGAATTACATGACGAATACAACAAACTATGCGTAGTTAGTACTAAGATCTTAGGTAGAAACATAAAGCTAAAATTAAAATTAAAAGAACTAGAACTACAAGTCTTAGAACTAAATGATCAAGTCAAGAGACTTGAGAAAAACAAGGAAGTAGATTTAGGATGCGGGTCATGTATTAGTCTTCAAGTAGAAAATGAAAAACTTAAAGAAAATGCTTTAAGAATCATTAGGTTTGATGAAGGAACTAAAAAGCTTAATGATATACTTGAAAATATTAGATATAGTGAACATGACCGTTCGGGTTTAGGATTTGACCCAAATCAGGCTTCTACAAGTGGTACTAAACAAGTAAAATTTGTAATGCCTGAAAATTCCATGTCTGAAGGTGACGGCACCATTAAAGATACAGACGACACCACTAAATTTAGTGGTACCGTGGTACCGTGTGGTGCTGAGGACAAAACTGGGTCAATTCTGAAAAGTAACTTAAGTCCTAAACCAAGTCAAGTAGTTGTAAATAGAACTAGAGTGTCTATTCCAAGTAGAGAGGAAACCAAAGGCTTCAACAAACCATTGTCATCTCCCGAACATGGTTTTGTAAAGCGTGACACTAGGTCAACTACTCCTCCACCTAGAAAGGTAAACTCTCCCAAACCTCGGTCTAGAACTCCTCTACCGAGAGGTAACTTTAGAAGACAAAATCATCCAAGTAACTTTCCCGTAACTTGGAATGATCGTCCACCACAAAGTTACTTACCATGGGAAATGTGTCCTCCATTCTCACATCCTAAACTAACGCAACAAATGCGTAGGATGTTTAACTCTAACAACTTTGGACCCATGAGATATTGGGGACCAGATGTTTGAACATTTGTTTTGCTAGGAAAACATGAATGTAAATAAACTTTGGAGTATAACAGAAGGAGTATGATGCGTTATCAAGCATACCCGGTGACGCAATAGTCAAGTCGTGTCTTTCATGCTTAACATTCAACAAAGGTACCCTAGTCTTCTAGTTTTAAGAGCAAACACCTCAGGCACAGGTACGCTTTCTTAAAACACCCTTTGTTAGTAGTAACGTTTGGCATGAAATAGTGTAGTTAGAATCTAACATGGTAGGCACTATAACACAAAAACTCTATTAACATTCATCATGCCAAATTCAACTTGTCCAGAAATGTTCGATGATCGCTTGAAGATCATGCGTGACAAGTTTGAATTAAGCATCGATAAGTGAATCAAGTTCCCTTCCTTGCACATACGTAATCTTGCCTAAATGAAGTATCCCTGTAAACTTATGTATACTATATGTATGAGATACATAGTTTAAGTAATAGTCTTTATTGACAATAACGCCCATATCTGCAAATGCAAAACTCACAAGAGACGAAGAAGGTGAGTGCGCGGATATAACTAGGTTAGGGGCATAATAGGTAAAGTAGTTTACCTAACGGCAAGTAGGTCCATTATCATGAATAGTGTTGGCTTTGTGCCCACTTGTAAGAAGTATCCCAAAACTTCTTACATCAAAGTGTTTAATGTATCATACCATACATTAAAGATACTATACACTTGAGATTACGATATCTTGAGGAGATTGATGTAGAAAATGTTTCTATACCAACTCTGATAATGTGAGAGTTAATGTGGGTTGAAACATAATGAGTAATGTTTGTACCTTATAGGTTGATTAACAAACATCTTGGTTCCCCAAGAAACAAACTACTCTTATTGTCACCACGACCGAAACCGAGTACGCAAGCGCCAGAAAGGCATGACAACAAACACTATAGATGAGACAACTCCCTGTGAAGAGTAGCAGTCAAGATGCCATTAGACTTGTCCGGGAACCCTATAGTTTGCTCATGAACGAAGCTCGTCGAAGTACGTCATCTCCCCGCGAAAAGACATCTCCTCCGTCATGATAACGTCGAATGAGAAATCTTTTCTTTGAAAAGTATTTCTTCTCACCTTAACCTTTACATTCTCGTCAAATGACCTCTTAATGCTCCATTGGAATTATTAATGTCATTTCTCATGTCTCATCATATGACTTTTCAAGTCATTCCTCATATCCCGCTCATGACTATTTCAATATTTCTATGGAAATATTAAAGTCATCTCACACATCTATCCTATTCTCGACTCATGACTCTTGAATATTTCATTGGAAATTTCAAGTCATTCCCTAAGCCTCATCCCATGACTTCGTAATATTTCACTGGAAATATTAAGGTCATTCCTCGCGTCTCGTCATATGACTTTTCAAGTCATTCTTCTCATCCCGCTCATGACTATTTGAATATTCCTTCGGAAATATTAAAGTCATCCGTCACGTCATACCTCATAACCTTTCATCCCTTCTATGACCTCTCGAAAGTTTCGCGGGAAACATTGAAGTCATTCTCTACAAATCGCTCATGACTTTTTAAGTCATATCTTTCACTCGTCACATGACTCATGAATATTTCACGGGAAATATCTAGTCATTCCTTGTGTCGCGTACTCCGACTAATTAAATATTTCATGGGAAATATTATAGTCATCCTCCTAAACACAACTCATAAATTCTATTTATTTCACGGGAAATACTAGAAGTAAATCCTCATCCAATGACATCTCAGTCAATTTCCTCGGAAACACTAAGGTCATTTCCGATCATCCCATTTAATCATCTTTCGTCAAAAAGTTTATTAGGTATAAACTTTTTCCTCGTGTCAAAAAGTCTTACTAAATAAGTAAGATTAATCAGTCAAAAGTCAAAACAGAAGAAAAACTAGACCATCAGACATACGGCTCCACTAAAGAGCCACAGCTCCACTAATGTTTAGTGGAACCGTGGAGCCGTGCATCTGAAAAACGCGCCCAGTTACTTTTCTCTTCTGCACAAACTTTCCAAACACACAAAACCACTTCCACTTGCTGTCAAAACCGAACCATAACAACATAATTCAACTAAACTCTTACAAATCAAGATTGAGGCATTGGAATCAACAAATCCTAATCACAACATCACTCATTGTAAGTAAATCACTCTTAACTTCATTTAATTTGAGTCTAGGGTTTGTTCTTGAGTATAAATCCGAATTGGGGGATTTTCAAAATTAGTTAAACCCTTGTGAAATTAAGACTAGGATTAGACAATGTAGTATTCACATGATTCCCTAAACCTAGGATTTCCAAAAACCCATTTATGTTACAAAACCTAATCCGAAATTAATCAAAAAATTCGGATTATGATTGATTATTTGTAATGGGATCATGTTTAGGATAATTAAAATTGGATTAAGAACGTTCTGCATTAAAGCTTTTCAATCTTAAAGCTTGTTGGCACCATGTTGAGGCATTTGCCAAACACCCCAATTCGATCATTTTTCGAAAAACTTCACAAGTTTAGGATCATGAAACCTTTTTCATACATTGTTGATGCAAATTAAAAACGTTTTTGCATGCATACATGAACTCTCAAATATGGCTCGAAGTACATAATTGATATGTATTGTTCGACATATTTGATTGAGCAAAAGTGAAGTTAGGAGCGTTTGGGTAATCTCTTTAGGATAATTTTAGAGTCGAGATTGCCGCACCTCCACATTGTTTGCATTTAGGCACACACACTAGAAGTGTAATCATTAGAATGCAACGAACTAACATATACAAAAATATTTTTTGTAGACAAACAATGCCTCGAAATGATTATCAAGATACCAAACCCTACATTCTTAGCACTCTTGAAAATCTAAACATTCCTGATGAGCAAAGAGCTTATCTCGCTAAAGTCCAAAATCGATACATACACGAAGGGCGTGTAGTCGATGCACTCTATGTCACGACAGACAACATAAATGCCTGTTTCCCTTCTATCGAGTTCGATTGTTTATACAAAATAAACGATCAAGTCTGTCCCCATTTTATTCTCGAGTTCTATAGTCGTGTCCGTACCTACACCGATCTTGACGGAAAGGTCTTCCTTGATTTTTGGATTCGACACCAAAATATCATATTGTCTGTCACCGAGATTGGTCACATTCTCGGTATTCCCTCGTATGGTCAGTGTGCATTCACTAAAGACCATTCTCTAGAGTCTCTTTACTACAATCTTGAGAACGAAGGTGCCTATTGTACCGAAGTTCCCGACATTGAAGTAATTAAACAAGTAATTCAAATCCCTCGAGTCACCAACACCTATAAAAAATGTTATGGTTCCATCGTCTACCTCGACCCAAACAAAATATACCTCAAAGAGCTCCATTCCGATATTAGAAATTGGGAACTTCTTCTGCGTGAGAACGCGTTAAGCCTTGCAGGCAACCGTGATCACGTTCCGGCAAGTCTTGCCCACATGCTCTACTGTCTTAGTATCGAGGAACCTTACAACCTCGCATACTACATGGTCAAACGGATGGCCAGTATTCATCGTCGTTCTGATGAGCTCATGCCATACGGCATGTTGCTTACTCGTTTGTTCAGGTGGGTTATGGAAACCTACCCATCTCTCAATGATGTCGACTATGTCCTAGTCAATCCAGTTATGAAACCTCTTGGTGGACCACAACGTCGCACAAAGCAATGTAAGGACAAAGGGTCCAAACATGGTCGTAAATCCACTTCCGATATTCCCCATTCATCCTCCTCCTTCAGTCACGAATCATCATCTGAACCCATGGATGAGGACGATGATGAGGTGAACGAAGAAGGAACGTCTAGTTCTCAAATCCCTTCTCCCGACACCTACTTTCGTAACCTTGATACCTCATCATTTCGACGTACAACCGACGTCGAAAACGGGATGGTCAACCTATCCTACATGATGAGAAGGCAAACTACAATGTACAATAGACAAGTGGAGATGCATGAGCAAACTGTCGGGGGTTTCAAGTCTATTGGGAAGGCGCTAAAAGGGATCGGGAGCAAGCTGAAGAAGTTGGGGAAGAAACGAGACTAGTTAGGATTAGCTTAAGTAGTACTATTAACTTAAGTATTAGTAAGCTATTATAAATAAAGAGATGGCACTAACTTGCTTGGAATGTTCCCTTCTTAACATTCTAACACTTCAACATGGTTAATTTTCTTGTTAATTAATCCTCATGTTGTTTTATCTTGCCTAAACCATGCATGTTAGCTTATTTTATTACATGCACTAGATGTTAAAAATGCTTGAATTCATGCATGCTTAATAGTTGCCTAAATACATAGATGATCACATGATCATGTTAGTTGCTAGTTGAAACTAGCTTTAGGAATTCTATGTGTTTAGTAATTTGAGGCTTTGAGATTTGCAGCCAATGGATTCCCCAGAAATTTCCCCATTTAGGCTGCCTAAAACCTGCAGACCTGGAAAGAAGGTCAAAAGAGCCCACGGCTCCATTAAATAGGCCACGGCTCCACTAAATTTAGTGGTGCCGTAGCACCTTTAATGGTGTCGTGCCTCTGGAAGACGAAAACTGCTATTCTCTTCCACTTTTTGACTATCTTTTTCCAGAAAATCTGCAACCAAAACCTGATTCCCATGCACCCAAATCCCCAAATCCAACATTTCAAACTTGCATGCTTATGTTTTGGCTATTTAAGCTAACATTATGCATTGCCATTCTTACACACATCCTTCCACCTTCACATTCACCATACCATCATCATGGGATTAAGAGTATTCAAGAAACCTAGATTCAACATCAAACCAACCAACCAAACCTCTCTAGTTGATCAATGGATCAAGAATATCAACACACCCCAATCATCAACTAAACCTATCACCAATGACATTCCCCTCATTGATCTCACCTTGGATGATGAAGATGAAACCCATACACCCATAACCTCTACCAAATCATCATCTTCTTTCACTACACCCCAAGCTCCATCCAAGGCAACCTCTATTCAACCTACATCCTCATCCTCTACAACAAGAATCAACACACACTTATCTCTACCTAGTCCCATTCACCCTTTAACCTTAACACTCAACTCATCACCATCAACTTCCCTTGAATTGGGAACTCACACAACACCCTCATCACTTTCAACATCACCACAACCTCTAACTCTCACCCTTACCCTTTCACCAAACACTCCCTTTGAATTTGGGAGCAACATATCATCACCTTCACTATCACCATCACCTCAACCCTTAATGGGTTATCCAATCATGTATCCCCTTCACTCACACACCTTGAGTTGCCCTTGTTGCAACTACAACCTTGAACTCATCATGAACCTAAGAGATGAGCTTAGCTTTAGGTTTTCATATCTTGATGCAAATAATGTTCTAAAAACGTTATTTATATCTTTCGATTACTTAACGTTTTGAGGATGACAAAATGTGAACTCACGTTACGTTAAAATTAACGTTAACAAGTTTTTAATCGGAAGATCCCGTTTCTACGCAAATCACTCTTGAACAAAGTTACAACTTGAACTAGTGATCAAAGAAGTGAATTCATGTTTTGAAAATTCACATTTTAAATGGGACAAAACATTTTTTTCAAAAATACACATGACAAATTATTTTTGAAATATTAAGAAATGTTTTAATGGAAAAATAAGTTTGAAAATCACAACAGCTATTTTTCCCCCCAAAATCAGCTCCAACCTTCCCCAAATAAGTTTTCACCAGAAAAGACAAAATTTGGAGCGTCCTAGTCTACCACGGCTCCACGGTACCGTTAAATTTAACGGAGCCGTGGGTCATTTAGTGGAGCCGTCCGTACCATTTTGAATTGTAACGTTCAGATTTTCTTTGCCTATAAATACCCACCTCTTTCACAGTTTTAGGCACCCTTCACACACAGAAAAATCCCTTAGTAAAATCCTCTCACACCTTTCACTTCTTAGGGTCATTTAGATTAGTTTTTCTTTGTTTCAAGAGTGATCCAATCATCCTTCAAGTGATCCTCTTCATACCTCTTCACTAGCAAGAGAAGAACACAAGTATCCAAGTTGATACAAGGTGTTGTCATCCCTCTTCATTAGCAAGAGAAGAACTCAAGTAATCAAGAAGATACTAGAGTTATAGTTGATAGGTTTTTGTAACACTTGTTACAACCTTGTTGTGTCTTAGCATACATCAAGTTTATTTTCTTTTTGTGAGTGAGAGTGAAGATCAAGTGTGATCTATGGAGATAGTGAACATCTCTTGAAGCCATTGGGCTTGTGTGATTGATCAAGAAGATCAAGGGTCATTAGGATAGTGTTAGTCGAGTAGAGTGAAGTGAGTGTTGATCATTGTGATCGTGTTGAGATCTTGGTGATCTCTTGAAGCCATTGGGCTTGAGTGTTTGGTCACGTGGACCTTGGTAGATTGGTGCTAGCTAAGATTAGCACTCGACATCTAGCTTAGTGTCGGAAATAGGATAAGCGACGTGTACGGTTTTCTCCGCCTGAAGGGAGGTTGTTGATATAGTGTTTGAAACTCTCGAGTGTGGTACTCGGGGAGTGGAGTAGGGCGAAGAAGTGCTTCGTAGCCGAACCACTATAAATCCTCTGTCTCGGTTTGATCTTTCCAACTCTACTCTTTACTTTTATTTGTTATTATTACGTAGCTTAGTTTGTAGTTAATATTGGTGTTGTTTGATTACACATAGAGTTCGAATCAAAGTTTCCAATAGCATACTTTTAAAACAAGATTTTTAAAAGAAGTTTTTAAACCGGTAAACTATTCAACCCCCCCCCCTTCTAGTTTCCCACAACTGGTATCAGGAGCCACGTCAGTCAAGTTTTTAAAGTATATTGTATTTTAAAGCTTGAACCGATCAATGGATTCCGACAAATATCTAGAAGGGCAATCTATGCAAAGACCACCACTTTTCGAAACCGATTGTTTTATTTATTGGAAAACAAGATTCGAAACGTATGTGAAATCAAAAGACATTGATCTTTGGCATGTTATTACCGAGGGTGACTTTCAACCTATTCAAAAGAATCCGGAAACTAAAAAGGATGAAATTGTTTCTTATGATAAACAAAGTGATGAACTAAAAAGGAAATTAGCCAAAAATAATGAGGCTAAAATGATGATTTATAATGCTTTGCCTAAAAAGGAGTTTGAAAGAATTTTCATGTGTAATACGGCAAAAGATATTTGGAAAACCTTGTTAGTCACTCACCAAGGTAATAACCAAGTCAAAGAGAGCAAGATAGATCTTCTTGTTCAACAATATGAACAATTCTCCATTTCGGAGGATGAGTCAATAGATAATGCTTTTGCTAGATTTAATACTATTATCACTAGTCTTAAAGCTCTTGATGAAGGTTATTCTAGTAAGAACTATGTTAGAAAGTTTCTTAGAGCTCTACATCCTAAATAGAGAGCAAAGGTCACCGCCATAGAAGAGTCAAAGGACTTGGCGGCATTGTCACTCGATGAACTTATTGGAAACTTGAAAGTTCACGAGATGATCATCAAGAAGGATTCCGACATTGTCAAAGGCAAAAGCGAGAGAGTTAGATCTCTAGCATTAAAAGCCAAGAAGGAGTCTAGTGATGAGGAATGTTCGAGTTCCGGTAGTGAAGATGAAGAGTACGCACTAGCCGTTAGGAACTTTAGAAAGTTCTTTAGGAGGAAAGGTAGATTTCCTAGACAATCTCGAGATGAGAAGAAGTCATCCCAAAGAAATCATGATGAAAGAAAAGGGACAAGTGATAGGAGATGCTTTAGATGCGGAGATCCTAATCACTTCATAGGAGAATGTCCTAAGCCACCAAAATCCAACAACCAAAGAGCCTTTGTAGGAGGTTCTTGGAGTGATAGCGGTGAAGAAGAAGAGAAGAAGCCTAACGATGAAACGTGCCTAATGGCTCAAGCTTCTAACGAGGTACACTCCGACTCTTCTTATTATAGTGATAATAATTCGTCAGTAGATGACAATGAATTACATGACGAATACAACAAACTATGCGTAGTTAGTACTAAGATCTTAGGTAGAAACATAAAGCTAAAATTAAAATTAAAAGAACTAGAACTACAAGTCTTAGAACTAAATGATCAAGTCAAGAGACTTGAGAAAAACAAGGAAGTAGATTTAGGATGCGGGTCATGTATTAGTCTTCAAGTAGAAAATGAAAAACTTAAAGAAAATGCTTTAAGAATCATTAGGTTTGATGAAGGAACTAAAAAGCTTAATGATATACTTGAAAATATTAGATATAGTGAACATGACCGTTCGGGTTTAGGATTTGACCCAAATCAGGCTTCTACAAGTGGTACTAAACAAGTAAAATTTGTAATGCCTGAAAATTCCATGTCTGAAGGTGACGGCACCATTAAAGATACAGACGACACCACTAAATTTAGTGGTACCGTGGTACCGTGTGGTGCTGAGGACAAAACTGGGTCAATTCTGAAAAGTAACTTAAGTCCTAAACCAAGTCAAGTAGTTGTAAATAGAACTAGAGTGTCTATTCCAAGTAGAGAGGAAACCAAAGGCTTCAACAAACCATTGTCATCTCCCGAACATGGTTTTGTAAAGCGTGACACTAGGTCAACTACTCCTCCACCTAGAAAGGTAAACTCTCCCAAACCTCGGTCTAGAACTCCTCTACCGAGAGGTAACTTTAGAAGACAAAATCATCCAAGTAACTTTCCCGTAACTTGGAATGATCGTCCACCACAAAGTTACTTACCATGGGAAATGTGTCCTCCATTCTCACATCCTAAACTAACGCAACAAATGCGTAGGATGTTTAACTCTAACAACTTTGGACCCATGAGATATTGGGGACCAGATGTTTGAACATTTGTTTTGCTAGGAAAACATGAATGTAAATAAACTTTGGAGTATAACAAAAGGAGTATGATGCGTTATCAAGCATACCCGGTGACGCAATAGTCAAGTCGTGTCTTTCATGCTTAACATTCAACAAAGGTACCCTAGTCTTCTAGTTTTAAGAGCAAACACCTCAGGCACAGGTACGCTTTCTTAAAACACCCTTTGTTAGTAGTAACGTTTGGCATGAAATAGTGTAGTTAGAATCTAACATGGTAGGCACTATAACACAGAAACTCTATTCACATCTCATCATGCCAAATTCAACTTGTCCAGAAATGTTCGATGATCGCTTGAAGATCATGCGTGACAAGTTTGAATTAAGCATCGATAAGTGAATCAAGTTACCTTCCTTGCACATACGTAATCTTGCCTAAATGAAGTATCCCTGTAAACTTATGTATACTATATGTATGAGATACATAGTTTAAGTAATAGTCTTTATTGACAATAACGCCCATATCTGCAAATGCGAAACTCACAAGAGACGAAGAAGGTGAGTGCGCGGATATAACTAGGTTAGGGGCATAATAGGTAAAGTAGTTTACCTAACGGCAAGTAGGTCCATTATCATGAATAGTGTTGGCTTTGTGCCCACTTGTAAGAAGTATCCCAAAACTTCTTACATCAAAGTGTTTAATGTATCATACCATACATTAAAGATACTATACACTTGAGATTACGATATCTTGAGGAGATTGATGTAGAAAATGTTTCTATACCAACTCTGATAATGTGAGAGTTAATGTGGGTTGAAACATAATGAGTAATGTTTGTACCTTCATAGGTTGATTAACAAACATCTTGGTTCCCCAAGAAACAAACTACTCTTATTGTCACCACGACCGAAACCGAGTACGCAAGCGCCAGAAAGGCATGACAACAAACACTATAGATGAGACAACTCCCTGTGAAGAGTAGCAGTCAAGATGCCATTAGACTTGTCCGGGAACCCTATAGTTTGCTCATGAACGAAGCTCGTCGAAGTACGTCATCTCCCCGCGAAAAGACATCTCCTCCGTCATGATAACGTCGAATGAGAAATCTTTTCTTTGAAAAGTATTTCTTCTCACCTTAACCTTTACATTCTCGTCAAATGACCTCTTAATGCTCCATTGGAATTATTAATGTCATTTCTCACGTCTCATCATATGACTTTTCAAGTCATTCCTCATATCCCGCTCATGACTATTTCAATATTTCTATGGAAATATTAAAGTCATCTCACACATCTATCCTATTCTCGACTCATGACTCTTGAATATTTCATTGGAAATTTCAAGTCATTCCCTAAGCCTCATCCCATGACTTCGTAATATTTCACTGGAAATATTAAGGTCATTCCTCGCGTCTCGTCATATGACTTTTCAAGTCATTCTTCTCATCCCGCTCATGACTATTTGAATATTCCTTCGGAAATATTAAAGTCATCCGTCACGTCATACCTCATAACCTTTCATCCCTTCTATGACCTCTCGAAAGTTTCGCGGGAAACATTGAAGTCATTCTCTACAAATCGCTCATGACTTTTTAAGTCATATCTTTCACTCGTCACATGACTCATGAATATTTCACGGGAAATATCTAGTCATTCCTTGTGTCGCGTACTCCGACTAATTAAATATTTCATGGGAAATATTATAGTCATCCTCCTAAACACAACTCATAAATTCTATTTATTTCACGGGAAATACTAGAAGTAAATCCTCATCCAATGACATCTCAGTCAATTTCCTCGGAAACACTAAGGTCATTTCCGGTCATCCCATTTAATCATCTTTCGTCAAAAAGTTTATTAGGTATAAACTTTTTCCTCGTGTCAAAAAGTCTTACTAAATAAGTAAGATTAATCAGTCAAAAGTCAAAACAGAAGAAAAACTAGACCATCAGACATACGGCTCCACTAAAGAGCCACGGCTCCACTAATGTTTAGTGGAACCGTGGAGCCGTGCATCTGAAAAACGCGCCCAGTTACTTTTCTCTTCTGCACAAACTTTCCAAACACACAAAACCACTTCCACTTGCTGTCAAAACCGAACCATAACAACATAATTCAACTAAACTCTTACAAATCAAGATTGAGGCATTGGAATCAACAAATCCTAATCACAACATCACTCATTGTAAGTAAATCACTCTTAACTTCATTTAATTTGAGTCTAGGGTTTGTTCTTGAGTATAAATCCGAATTGGGGGATTTTCAAAATTAGTTAAACCCTTGTGAAATTAAGACTAGGATTAGACAATGTAGTATTCACATGATTCCCTAAACCTAGGATTTCCAAAAACCCATTTATGTTACAAAACCTAATCCGAAATTAATCAAAAAATTCGAATTATGATTGATTATTTGTAATGGGATCATGTTTAGGATAATTAAAATTGGATTAAGAATGTTCTGCATTAAAGCTTTTCAATCTTAAAGCTTGTTGGCACCATGTTGAGGCATTTGCCAAACACCCCAATTCGATCATTTTTCGAAAAACTTCACAAGTTTAGGATCATGAAACCTTTTTCATACATTGTTGATGCAAATTAAAAACGTTTTTGCATGCATACATAAACTCTCAAATATGGCTCGAAGTACATAATTGATATGTATTGTTCGACATATTTGATTGAGCAAAAGTGAAGTTAGGAGCGTTTGGGTAATCTCTTTAGGATAATTTTAGAGTCGAGATTGCCGCACCTCCACATTGTTTGCATTTAGGCACACACACTAGAAGTTTAATCATTAGAATGCAACGAACTAACATATACAAAAATATTTTTTGTAGACAAACAATGCCTCGAAATGATTATCAAGATACCAAACCCTACATTCTTAGCACTCTTGAAAATCTAAACATTCCTGATGAGCAAAGAGCTTATCTCGCTAAAGTCCAAAATCGATACATACACGAAGGGCGTGTAGTCGATGCACTCTATGTCACGACAGACAACATAAATGCCTGTTTCCCTTCTATCGAGTTCGATTGTTTATACAAAATAAACGATCAAGTCTGTCCCCGTTTTATTCTCGAGTTCTATAGTCGTGTCCGTACCTACACCGATCTTGACGGAAAGGTCTTCCTTGATTTTTGGATTCGACACCAAAATATCATATTGTCTGTCACCGAGATTGGTCACATTCTCGGTATTCCCTCGTATGGTCAGTGTGCATTCACTAAAGACCATTCTCTAGAGTCTCTTTACTACAATCTTGAGAACGAAGGTGCCTATTGTACCGAAGTTCCCGACATTGAAGTAATTAAACAAGTAATTCAAATCCCTCGAGTCACCAACACCTATAAAAAATGTTATGGTTCCATCGTCTACCTCGACCCAAACAAAATATACCTCAAAGAGCTCCGTTCCGATATTAGAAATTGGGAACTTCTTCTGCGTGAGAACGCGTTAAGCCTTGCAGGCAACCGTGATCACGTTCCGGCAAGTCTTGCCTACATGCTCTACTGTCTTAGTATCGAGGAACCTTACAACCTCGCATACTACATGGTCAAACGGATGGCCAGTATTCATCGTCGTTCCGATGAGCTCATGCCATACGGCATGTTGCTTACTCGTTTGTTCAGGTGGGTTATGGAAACCTACCCATCTCTCAATGATGTCGACTATGTCCTAGTCAATCCAGTTATGAAACCTCTTGGTGGACCACAACGTCGCACAAAGCAATGTAAGGACAAAGGGTCCAAACATGGTCGTAAATCCACTTCCGATATTCCCCATTCATCCTCTTCCTTCAGTCACGAATCATCATCTGAACCCATGGATGAGGACGATGATGAGGTGAACGAAGAAGGAACGTCTAGTTCTCAAATCCCTTCTCCCGACACCTACTTTCGTAACCTTGATACCTCATCATTTCGACGTACAACCGACGTCGAAAATGGGATGGTCAACCTATCCTACATGATGAGAAGGCAAACTACAATGTACAATAGACAAGTGGAGATGCATGAGCAAACTGTCGGGGGTTTCAAGTCTATTGGGAAGGCGCTAAAAGGGATCGGGAGCAAGCTGAAGAAGTTGGGGAAGAAACGAGACTAGTTAGGATTAGCTTAAGTAGTACTATTAACTTAAGTATTAGTAAGCTATTATAAATAAATAGATGGCACTAACTTGCTTGGAATGTTCCCTTCTTAACATTCTAACACTTCAACATGGTTAATTTTCTTGTTAATTAATCCTCATGTTGTTTTATCTTGCCTAAACCATGCATGTTAGCTTATTTTATTACATGCACTAGATGTTAAAAATGCTTGAATTCATGCATGCTTAATAGTTTCCTAAATACATAGATGATCACATGATCATGTTAGTTGCTAGTTGAAACTAGCTTTAGGAATTCTATGTGTTTAGTAATTTGAGGCTTTGAGATTTGCAGCCAATGGATTCCCCAGAAATTTCCCCATTTAGGCTGCCTAAAACCTGCAGACCTGGAAAGAAGGTCAAAAGAGCCCACGGCTCCATTAAATAGGCCACGGCTCCACTAAATTTAGTGGTGCCGTAGCACCTTTAATGGTGTTGTGCCTCTGGAATACGAAAACTGCTATTCTCTTCCACTTTTTGACTATCTTTTCCAGAAAATCTGCAACCAAAACCTGATTCCCATGCACCCAAATCCCCAAATCCAACATTTCAAACTTGCATGCTTATGTTTTGGCTATTTAAGCTAACATTATGCATTGCCATTCTTACACCCATCCTTCCACCTTCACATTCACCATACCATCATCATGGGATTAAGAGTATTCAAGAAACCTAGATTCAACATCAAACCAACCAACCAAACCTCTCTAGTTGATCAATGGATCAAGAATATCAACACACCCCAATCATCAACTAAACCTATCACCAATGACATTCCCCTCATTGATCTCACCTTGGATGATGAAGATGAAACCCATACACCCATAACCTCTACCAAATCATCATCTTCTTTCACTACACCCCAAGCTCCATCCAAGGCAACCTCTATTCAACCTACATCCTCATCCTCTACAACAAGAATCAACACACACTTATCTCTACCTAGTCCCATTCACCCTTTAACCTTAACACTCAACTCATCACCATCAACTTCCCTTGAATTGGGAACTCACACAACACCCTCATCACTTTCAACATCACCACAACCTCTAACTCTCACCCTCACCCTTTCACCAAACACTCCCTTTGAATTTGGGAGCAACATATCATCACCTTCACTATCACCATCACCTCAACCCTTAATGGGTTATCCAATCATGTATCCCCTTCACTCACACACCTTGAGTTGCCCTTGTTGCAACTACAACCTTGAACTCATCATGAACCTAAGAAATGAGCTTAGCTTTAGGTTTTCATATCTTGATGCAAATAATGTTCTAAAAACGTTATTTATATCTTTCGATTACTTAACGTTTTGAGGATGACAAAATGTGAACTCACGTTACGTTAAAATTAACGTTAACAAGTTTTTAATCGGAAGATCCCGTTTCTACGCAAATCACTCTTGAACAAAGTTACAACTTGAACTAGTGATCAAAGAAGTGAATTCATGTTTTGAAAATTCACATTTTAAATGGGACAAAACATTTTTTTCAAAAATACACATGACAAATTATTTTTGAAATATTAAGAAATGTTTTAATGGAAAAATAAGTTTGAAAATCACAACAGCTATTTTTCCCCCCAAAATCAGCTCCAACCTTCCCCAAATAAGTTTTCACCAGAAAAGACAAAATTTGGAGCGTCCTAGTCTACCACGGCTCCACGGTACCGTTAAATTTAACGGAGCCGTGGGTCATTTAGTGGAGCCGTCCGTACCATTTTGAATTGTAACGTTCGGATTTTCTTTGCCTATAAATACCCACCTCTTTCACAGTTTTAGGCACCCTTCACACACAGAAAAATCCCTTAGTAAAATCCTCTCACACCTTTCACTTCTTAGGGTCATTTAGATTAGTTTTTCTTTGTTTCAAGAGTGATCCAATCATCCTTCAAGTGATCCTCTTCATACCTCTTCACTAGCAAGAGAAGAACACAAGTATCCAAGTTGATACAAGGTGTTGTCATCCCTCTTCATTAGCAAGAGAAGAACTCAAGTAATCAAGAAGATACTAGAGTTATAGTTGATAGGTTTTTGTAACACTTGTTACAACCTTGTTGTGTCTTAGCATACATCAAGTTTATTTTCTTTTTGTGAGTGAGAGTGAAGATCAAGTGTGATCTATAGAGATAGTGAACATCTCTTGAAGCCATTGGGCTTGTGTGATTGATCAAGAAGATCAAGGGTCATTAGGATAGTGTTAGTCGAGTAGAGTGAAGTGAGTGTTGATCATTGTGATCGTGTTGAGATCTTGGTGATCTCTTGAAGCCATTGGGCTTGAGTGTTTGGTCACGTGGACCTTGGTAGATTGGTGCTAGCTAAGATTAGCACTCGACATCTAGCTTAGTGTCGGAAATAGGATAAGCGACGTGTACGGTTTTCTCCGCCTGAAGGGAGGTTGTTGATATAGTGTTTGAAACTCTCGAGTGTGGTACTCGGGGAGTGGAGTAGGGCGAAGAAGTGCTTCGTAGCCGAACCACTATAAATCCTCTGTCTCGGTTTGATCTTTCCAACTCTACTCTTTACTTTTATTTGTTATTATTACGTAGCTTAGTTTGTAGTTAATATTGGTGTTGTTTGATTACACATAGAGTTCGAATCAAAGTTTCCAATAGCATACTTTTAAAACAAGATTTTTAAAAGAAGTTTTTAAACCGGTAAACTATTCAACCCCCCCCCCTTCTAGTTTCCCACAAATTCTGTTGCTTATAATTCTGTTTCTTCTAATTGTGTGCATGTTTATTTCAATTGTGATAATGTGAATGCCATGTAAAACCCTAAATTTCCATTCACTTGAAATTCCCATTTTGCCCCTCTAAAAATTTGAATTTATAAGAACATACAAAAAAAAATTATACAAGAGCATTATACATTTTATCCCAAGTATGAAGTATAACTACATGTCATTAAAAACTACACCTTATAATTAATATACATATTATAATTAAAACCTAAACTATATGACTAAGAAAATAATGATATGACTTAAGTTCTAAAAGCAAATCTCACACACATTAAATGTTACTAGGTACCTATTGTGTTAAACTTTTGCACACTCACACCTTTGATATTGAAATATGGAAACTGTATATTCGGTCTTATCACACTCCAATCATCCCATGATTTTCGGTAAATTGATCCACAATCTGTGCCTAACAAATCGCTAGCCATCTCCCCATATTACCCGACTAAATTGATAAATTGCACCATATCAATATTTAACTATTTCCCTACTTCTAATATTGTCCCACGCATTTCCTTTCTTAGTGAAGATCTAATTATATATCTTGCCTTTATCTCAAAAGCTAATATCTCACCATTTATGAAACACGCTCATACCACACAAATTCTTCAAACAAAGTTCTAAAACCTCCATCACAAAACTGGGTGTGTGATTGCATGAAGGTTGGGTTACGACTTGCGTTTTGGTGCGTGTGTAGACTAAGAGTTTGGTACGTGATTAGTACGTGCACAAACGGTTCGTGTACGTGTGGCTATTTTACGTTGGGTTTGGGTTCGGTTGTGTTCCGTCAAATCTGGTGTGGTGTTCGCTTTGATTTTGAGTTTGACATATGGTTCTTTTCGATCTGTACTCGTTCATCTCAGAGGTATATCTTCCACCATGTCTTTTATTATGTCTTGCCCATATGACTAGTCCTGACCTTTAGAGGCGTACATCATCCTACAGTTGAAGTCAACTATCCATGCGTATATAGAATCAAACTAAATAGAATTAAATCTATTATAAAGAGTAATATGATCATGCACTAAAGACTACACATGCTTGATTCTACACGTAACATGCTAATACCATGTTAAATATTCGAAAAGTCTACATGGAAATCATCAAACTATTACACCTAAGTGACTTCTTTTGTGTCGTGTACATGTTCTATTTTCGTAATATAAGTGGTATTATGAAGTCGTGTTTATGGCTATGTTTGTGTCGCGGGGTAAAACAACTTGGTGTCGAGTCTTATGGCTACTTCATGTCGTGTCTTAAACAGTTCCATATCGACCCTTAAATCACATGTGAACCCTTCAGTTTGATACCCGATCCAAGTTCGTTTCCTAGCCATGAAGGTAACATAGCCGTGTCATTGATGCACCAATGGCATGACTCTAGTGTGGTTGAGTGATGTTCCACACCGTCCCATTTTTATTATTATATGTGCACATTATATTTGTTATGGCCAATATGATTGTTCGGGGGTGTATGGATGCATCCTAGGTTCGATTTGTATTTGATTGGATATGATATGATATGATATGATATGTTCGGTGACTGATGCTTGTGTGCAATACACGTCTTTCACATGTTCGGGAGCTAGCTACTCCATGGTTACTATGATATTTGATTTTATTTATGTTCGGGCTCGCGGTAGATTACTGACCTTTCCTTACACTTTGATAACCATTTGTCTATGCCTTCCATTTCCCCAATGCACTATATGATATTCTTTGTTCCTTATCTTTTGCTTTGTTTGTATATATCTGTTCACTGGGCTTTTTAAGCTCAGCCGCATTTTCTTTTCATGCGGCAGGTTTTAGTTGGAAGCTGGGTTATGAGTGGAGAGTACTTTGGACTTAGAAGACTATACTTTGATAGCTATTCTGGATTAGAGATTACTAGAAGTGATTACATTTTTTAGACTTAGAATTTATTGTTGTTCTCATTTGTAACCTTGTATTACATATTTTTCCTTTGTAACCTTTGAAATTCATTTGTATTATTTAAGTCATATACTTGTGTTTGCTTTGATATGTCACCATAACGTAATACTTCTACCCTTATCGGGTTGGGGTGTTACATGCCAGCACTACTAGGACTGCTTCACCAAATCTAAGAAACCATAAGCATAAAGAAAAATGGCCATGGATCCCAACGGGTAGGATATTTGAGTATCATGAATTATTCCCTAGATGCTGCTTTAAGTGGAAACCCATCGGAAGAGTGTTCAAACACGTAGATTATAGATGGCAACCGGTTAAGAACAAATCCGGACCTAGTACCACTATAATAGAAAAGTTCAACCCACTAGGTTGGCAATCTATATTGTCTAACTACGTGGTACCACTTTATCAATGGGTTCCAAATTTTATGTTTCTTGCTTTGATGTGCAGCTTGTCCAAGTGTGCCTTTGGTACTTCAATTCGGGGTGCACCCGACATATGACAGGGAACAAGGCACTGCTCAAGAACTTTGTGGCTAAATTCTTAGGTATAGTGCGTTTTGGGAATGACCACATTGCTAAAATCACCGGCTATGGGGATCTCATTCATGATAAAGTTACAATTCAAAGAGTCTACTTTGTCGAAGGGCTAGGTCACAATTTGTTTAGTATTGGCCAATTTTGTGATAGCGGTTTAGAGGTGGCATTCAGAAAACATTCGTGTATTGTTCGTACTCTTGAAGGCGTTGATATTCTCAAAAGCTCCAGGGATTCGAATCTATACTAAATTGCACATAAAGAAATTACATCACCAAAACCGTTTTGTCTGCTTGGAAAAGCTACATCATCACAAGCCTAGCTATGGCATCGTCGATTCTATCATTTGAACTTCAGAACTATAAACGACCTTGCTCAAAACAACCTAGTAAGAGGATTGCCAAAACTATCCTTCAAGAAAGATCATCTTTGTTCAGCGTGTGAATTAGGAAAGATGACACGTGCAACACTCAAATCCAAATCCGAACCTAGTTTGGTTGCTCCTTTGCATTTATTGCATATGGATTTGTGTAGCCCAATGCGCGTTATCAGCCGAAATGGAAAGAAATATATTTTTGTTATTGTGGATGACTACTCACGTTACACTTGGGTTCATTTTCTTGCTTCTAAAGCTGAAACTCCAAATGTAATCATCAAGTTCATCAAAAGAGTACAAGTTGGTCTACTAGCTCAAGTCCGATATGTAAGAACAGACAATGGAACGGAGTTCACGAATCAGATTCTTCAGAATTTCTTTGATTCTACGGGCATTACTCATCAAAGATCTGTGGCTTACACTCCTTAACAAAATGGTGTAGTCGAAAGACGAAACTATACATTAGTAGAAGCTGCAAGAACAATGCTAACCTCTGCAAATCTTCCATTAAATATGTGGTCTGAAGCAGTGTCAACCGCTTGTTTCACACAAAATCGATCTATCATTCATAAAAGATTCAACAAAACTCCATATCACATCATTCACAAACGCAAACCCGATGTAAAATACTTACGCACTTTTGGTTGTCGGTGCTAGCCTCTTAATGATCGTGATGACCTTAGCAAGTTAAAAAGAAAAATGGGATGTAGGAATTTTCCTTGGATATTTTACACAATCAAGTGCATATTGTATTTACAACCGGAGAACAAAGTTGATACAAGAGACAATCCATATTCACTTCGACGAAGTAGAAGAGATGGCTTATGATCAAGTCAGTTCAGAAACCGTGCTAAAGACTATGACCTGAACAAAACGGTTCAGGACTCGTACCAAAACCAAAATCATCAACACCAAAACATAAACATATTCAAAAGGAAGAGTTAGATGGTTTGTTTGAGAACTTCTAAGATGAATCATGTGGAGGAAATAAGATGAAGATGTCTACAATATCCATTGCAACTCCGATTATCGAAGTTAATCAACAAGAAGACATGCCATCTCCCGTATCAATAATTAGAAATACAAAGAAAAAGTTTGTCACAAAAGACAACCCTAATAAATGAGTGAAAATGTTCGTTTTAACAGTATAACTATTTCGGGTTGGGTTGTGTTAGGGGTACACCCTCTACTATGTGGGGCCCTCTATTTTGGTCAAATTGTACAATCCGTAAAGCAGCCAGTACAAGCGACAGCAGCACCCAATCATTGAAACACCCCCTACAGGGGGTGTTAGGATAACATCACCCTTTCGGGTTTATAGATTAATTGTCTTTGAGATTTTTTCCCTAATATGACATTTAATTGACCGGTATTAAGGCTATGTTTGGCAAAAGTAGCTGTAAGCAGTAGCTGTGAGCTGTAGCCACAACTCACCGCTCACAGCTTCTTAAAGAAGCATTGGAAAAATGAGTTTTCCTAAAAATAGCAAAGCTCATCGCTCTTTTACCAAACGAACACTAAAAATCAAAATGCTCATTGCTCACCGCTCATCGCATAAAAAAGCTCCAAAAAGCTCTGCGCCAAACATAGCCTAATTGTTATTAGAATTTCTTTAATCTACGTATCGCAAAAATTGAGTTTTTTGTTACTTAGTACTAGTAATATGATTATCAAATACTAGTAGATGGCAGGTTTTTCAATTGATATTTTTGGATGTACAAGATTTTGATTATCGTCAAAAAAAAGGTTGCAAGTTAATTATAGCTTTCATAAGAATCACACTTAGGTTCTTGAAAAAAAAAAAAAAAAAAAAACAAAACAACAACAACTTCAACTATGATTGTCTTTTAAAAGCCACAAAATGGTTATCCTCTTATGACTGCTAAAATCTCTTGGTATCTTGGGAAATCTTTTCAAGAAGATCAAAGAAATGTCCAACGGAGTTCATCCTAGTTTAGCCAACATGTAATAAACATCAAGGGAGAGATATGAAATTGCCAAAAAAAAATCACAATTGTATTTCTCTTTAATGACCAGGCATTCAAACTGAAAGACAAAACAACCCGAAGATAAATAGAGTTAAATCCATCTAATAATCTAATAATACGTCCTTTCCTATATATTGAATTACTGTATTATACATGAACTCAAGTTTACTTTTAACCTACAAAATTGGGGTATTAACACTTGTACCAACAACGTAGTAGTCACGCCATATTCTGGTTATCTTTTCCAAATTTTTCAGGTAATCATCCACAATCTAAATGGTTACCATGAATCCATTCTACAAACCCCAAACCATTACTGCTCTTATCCAACTTCACCAAATTTAAAAACCTAACTCTAAAAATGGTGGACGGTGATGGTGGTGGATATGTTGATGGTCGTCGGGGTGCACGGTGGTAGCAGAGATGGTGATGGTAGAGGATGATGTCAGATTTTGTGATGGTGGTCTCTGATGGCAGAAAATCCGTCGTCTGTGGTGGTGGCTAAGATGGTGGCCGCTGATGCAAGAGATGGTGGTGGCCGGAGATGGTGATGGTGGTGGGGTATGATATGAAAAAGATAAGTTGAATAAAAAAAATGACATCTGCGCTAAGTTTAACGGAGTAGCAAGTGGTAAAAAAATAAAAATGGTTATGACATGTTTGCAAATAATGAGTTTGTGATGATATTGACACAAAAATGTGAAGTTTGAAAGATATCGTGGTAATTTTTTGAGTTCACGTCTAATATTTAGAAATTTGAAAATACATTGCTATCAAATGAATTTAAGGGTCCGTTTGGATTTGAATTTGTATTTAAATTTGGATTATGATTTGAATTTGAATTTGATTTATTAGAGAGAAAATAATATATTTAATTAAATATAATTAATATATAAAAAAGTAAATACATTTTAATTTAAAATTAGTACTTTTATATTGCTAAACAAATGAAATAAATAGAAAGAGACAAAAAAAAAGGTAATAGGCCTCACAAAAAATCAGAAATCCTATCATGGTACTCCACTTTTACCAAAACCCATAATTGTAGGTCTAATCCCCAAATCCTAATCCACAAAATCGAACCAAACAATTGCTAACAGTCAAATCAAGACAAAATCCACCCAAAATTTGTATACCAAAAAGACCCTAAATCTTTTGAAAACATATAGAATTATGTGTGGTCTAAGTCGATCACTTAATATATTTCTTTAACAAAAAAAAAAAAAAAAAAAAAAAAAAAAAAAAAAAAAGTGTGACTTGCTATCAATAAAATACAAAATGAAATTACTTATTTGAATAGAAGCGAGTTGAAGTTATCACATCTAACTAAGGGTCCGTTTGTTTTGTAGATAGGTTTAGGATTAAGATTTGGATTTGAATTTGGATTAAGATTTGGGTTTAGATTTTGATTTAATGTAAGAGAGAGAAAATATATTATTAAATTGATAAGTTATTATTTTAAAAAGTTTATATATAAATTTGATTATGTAAAAAAAAAAAATGTGAGTGAGTTATAAAGATGGGACCCATTTATATTTAAAAATGACAAAAATAAATGAATTTTATTTTTGATACCACCTTAAATTCTATGGTTTCAAATCTATCACTTTTTTATTTCTTAATTCCTTAATTGTGGGCCCCCAATGTCAACCAAACAAATGATTCATCTTTTCTTTAAATGAACCCACACCAAACCATCAACCAAACACCACCAAAAACCAACTATATCATAAAACGTAGACGTGAATGGCACTGGCTAACCTCAATAGACACTATGTTGCACTAATTAATTAATCCTATGACCCTATATATCGTTCACTAATCACTAATCTCTAATCACTAATCAATAAAGTAGTTTGATATTTGTATGCTTTTTGATTGAAACTATCTTCGTTAATTTATGTCAGAGTTGGTTATACATACCCCTGAATGGATATCGGCACCTCTCTTCATGTTTTAATTTTCTTTTCTCTAAATTTTAGCCTGGGGGGGGGGGGCACTAACTATTAGGGGTACCTCTAACATCACCCTTTTACGTTTTATAAAATAATTTCATGCTGAAATCCTGAAGAAAATAATCACTTGAAAAGATAGTTTGGATATTTTTATTGTTCACTTTACATTCCCCTTTTGACTTTCTTTCCTTCATACACAAAGTCAAAGTAGGACTTTTTTTACACCATGGTTTGTCATTAGTATACTTTCATAAATAAAGGGAATTTATCTTAACTTTAAAGGATTGGAAAATTTTCAATTACTCCTTCATTTTATATTGAAATTACCACACACACACACACACACACACACAAAAAGTGAAGATATAGGTTTGAGAGGAAAATTAGAAAAGAGAAACAAGGTAGAGGAAGGCCACAAACATTTACACCCTAACGATTATTGGAGGGTGTTTTTGTAAGCTTATTTGAGCAACTTATTAGGTTAGTTTTCTTTTTCAAATACAGTATATTGTTTCGTTTTGAGCAGCCACACAGCTTATTGCTTAACTTATTTGTGCCAAATAAGTTGTTATATAGAATCAATGATGAAGGAACTTGTCTAAAAAAGCTTTATTTAATTCATAAGGCGATAAGCCAATAAATACAAACTCTTTTAAACAAGCTAATTAGACGGATATAACGGTAATGGTGAGACTAATATGATGTGGGAAATCAAGACTTTGTTAGATTGTAAGATCCTTGTCTTGTTTTGGTACTAAATCAAGAGTGGGGATGCAAGACTACTTTATCAGATATCATTAGAAAGGAAAATTTGGTCAATTGTGGGACTAAACAGGTCGTAATTAATGAATATTTCAAAACATGTATATAATCTATGACCAATAAAAGACGTGTTTCCACAGGTTCAAATTGCACTTGTTTATAAGGACCAGTTTACACAATCTCTGTAAGCATATTCATGATCTTTAAATTGAATGGTAACTAAAGTTGATCAAGTTCAATGCTTGGTACTACTTATTATACAATGTACAATACTTTTGAGAAGAAGCAAAATTATTTGTTTGGCTTCCTTTAACACTTGAAAATTTATAAATGGTACAATACTTTTGCCTTAAAAAGATATTATTCCAGTAATACTAATTCTGGTCAAGCCGATTAGACCCAAAAGCACCAAAAATAATATTGTTTATGTCAAAGTGGAAACAGGAACATTTTTCATAATTCACTAGAAACAGAATCCAATACTGCAGGGCATCAGCATATTATGAAACTAATTCAAATAAAACACTAACATAGATATTTGGAACATCAATATAATAAAGAGGAGGTTACTTAATTTAAGGGCTATTTGGACCATCAAATATTTTTCGTAAAAAAGTTAAATAAAGTTGAGATAAATATATAAGGTTAATTATCCTGAAGGTCTCAAACATTAATTTTCTTGCAACAGTTTACATTATTCTCATATATGATTATGATGGTCATAAATATTGGGACAGTAAGAATCATAATCGGTTTTGTGTCACATCCAAACCGCCCCTTATACTAAAGATGAAGGTATCATGAAAAGAATCAGGCAAGTAAATCTTTCCGGATTAGTTTTGAATTCAATGGATCTAAGGAATCAAATTCTGCTCCAAGAACAGGCCTAATTTGCTAAGCATATGTTCACTGAATCTTGGAAATTAATTGACATCAAATAACCACTACCAGACATATTTCAAGCAACATTACCTCAAAAATGACCAAACTAACCTTCAAAACAAACATGAGGATCTATTACCATGACCACCAATAGACCCTTTCACTAAAGCATGCTCAACACTCCTGCAAATTGAACACTCATTAACACAAGCTATTTACAAACGTACTGTAACATCTATTTGGACACAAAATATACATGTTAAAAGTGTGTGATCAGGGTCATGGTCATCAGTGGCGGAACCAGGAGCCGAGATCAGGGGTAGCGAAATACGAAAATTTGTTTAGGGGTAGCGAAAATTTGTTTTAGGGGTCGCGAAATCGCGAAAAAATGGCCAAAAATCGCCAAAAATCCCACTACCGGATAAAAGTTCAGGGGTAGCGACCGCTACCCCTCGGCTCTATGTAGTTCCGCCCCTGATGGTCATGGTCAGAAGAACTATGCTCAACAACAAGGGGAAAAATAAAAAGCTACATAAACCTTCTTATTTTGCCAATAATCTAAATATAACTAGACTAAAGTATCTAGTCAGTATGTTCTCAAGACATGATTTAAAGAAAGGAAACACTCTACAAAATTCTTCTAATCTTTAACTGATACCCATGATGATGAACAAGAGACAGGTCCATACATTAGAAATTAGGATGAATAATTGCAGTATAAAATATCATTAGAGGTAGTAATCCGGCCCAGTTATTTCCCAATGGGTCAATTTTGGTTGTATTTAATTTCCAACAGATCAAACTGGTAAATAATTTAACTTGGCTAAAACAGAAATAGGTCAAGCAAGTCAGAAGTCTCCCAAAAGTATTCTCAGTTGTTTGAGACCTCGGTGTATTTAATTTATGAACAAAAAAAAAATGATTTTTATGAAAACAATATATGCTTATATATCGTAAATTATACAGTAATTTGCCTTTCAAAAAAAACATTATACATTAATTATTTATAAATTCCAAAAAATGGAAAGAAAAAAAATATATAGGTGTTGATGAGCCAACCCAACACGTTCTGACCCGCGACCCCTCATTTTGCCACATTTCCATATTGCTGCATTATAAGATGTGGTCAAAGAGAATCTGGCACTTAGAAAAGATCTATAACCACTTCTACCACCAAGACCATTAAAAATGTTTGACGTTTTATGATGTATGAAAATGACCATCGAACAACCAAGAATATATTTCAAACCGACAACTTAATCTCGATAAAATAGTCCACATCTTCCGTTCATAATTAGTAACGCTCTGGCGTCTATATATTCTTTTTATGTGAAGTTCTGTATTTCATATGATTCATATGCAAATAAATGTTGTACATGGAAGACAGAAGTGTGATAATGATTATCTCATTTCTTACCCATGCAGAATATTCAGCACACCAACAGCGCTGTAGCAGCTACTATTCCAGCTCTTTTTTTTGAAATAAGTAGCTGCTAAATCCTACAGCACTGCTAGAACTGATTTTTTTACTCATAAAAAACCTGGTCTAGCTGATACGGAAGCGATTCAAACTGGTTCCGAGCCGGACTGGTACAGAACCAGCCCTTCCCTGGTTTGTACTCGGTACCAATCGGGGAGGTCCGATACCGACCGCTTTGGTCCGGTTCCGGCACCAAGCTCATCTATAGATATATGTGCTTGTTCCAAATTTGTTTAGTTACGCATCTCTAACCTTATAGCCTATTTCTTATCACCAATGAAGAATTTATGGCAAATGACTAAATCGTGTATATATATATATATATATATATAGGCGAGTATATATATATATATATATATATATATATATATATATATATATATATATATACTAGGCGAGTACCCGTGCATAGCAACGGAATTAGTAGCGGCAAATAATTAACAATTTGTGATATTGTGGTGAGTGTTTTGTGTAGCGTTCAAAATAGAACGTGAACCGATCAGAATGTAATTGTAACCGGTTGTACTACACGATAACTAAAGTCTAAAAAAAATTCTTAACATCTATCAAACAACATGGAAAAAAATTTAATGAATCTGAAAGTAAAACATTACATTATGAGATAAAAACTAACAACACACGTGTCAACATTCTTGTGAATATTGAATTAATGCTACAAGTTTTTTTTTAAGGAAATGGGAGTATAGATAAATGATGATAAAATAAACGCACCAGATAACCAAAGCTTCTAACATAAATGCACGTATAGAAAGAAACTGATTAGATGCATAAGTGCTTCAACTTTTTAAGTGACTGCCATTGCGGAACCACAAAGAAACTTAACCCGAACAACGGAAACAACCCGTGCCAAATCTATAAACCAAAAGCACGTTCTAAGATGCACAGAATTGCTTTAAGCACTTTTGATTGACTATTGCTACTTTTAAACCACACTCATATATAAAAAGCAAACGCACAGAAATTAGAATCCAACTGAAATCTATCGAAATCTATACATCGTTTGTTTATGAAAATATGTAAAATATCTATCTCTTTAGGCGATCATGAAAAAGACTTAGACTTTTTTTTTTGTATTTATAATATATTATATTACAACTTAATTCTTTTTTATTATTTTGTTAGTTTATAGTTGATGAACATAAATAATCATGCAACTATAAAAATTTGCCGCTATAAAATCCCGTTGCTATGCACGGGTACTCGTCTTTTTATAAACATGCCCAGATAATCTCATTAGGGAATTAGTTTAGATTTGAAAACATAATAACAGCTCTCATTTAGTTCTTGGAAAATAAAACATACCCCATATCCTTCAAATTTTTATTATTAAAACTTAATCTTGGAAGGATTATTGGAAAGTTTTAAAATGACCAAATATGTATCTAAAAGTACTGATTTTTTTAACTTTTTAAAACAAAATTAATCAGTCAAGGTTTTTACTCAAATCGATCAAGTCCAACTAAAAACAATGCCAGCGTACAAACAAGATCATGTAAGGTACTAAAAGAGTTGAAATAAGATCAATCAAAATATATAAAAATAATACTATGATTAAGCAAAAAAGTTCCACAATGTTTAAACACAACCAACACGTAAGGTACTAAAAGAGTTGAAATAAGATCAATCAAAATATATAAAAATAATACTATGATTAAGCAAAAAAGTACCACAATGTTTAAACACAACCAACACAACTAATGATAAACAAGTTTAATCAAATCCAAACAAACCTAAGAAACAAAACAAAAGTCATAAAACACACAGAACAAAATCAGAAAATCTCTCTAAGCCATAGCAACAGCATCCAAAGCAGTCATAACCATGCTCGAAACACCAACAATATATAATTGATCTCGCGGCATTAGCTTTAGGAACTTCAGCAGGAGGAGGAACAATGTTTGACGAGGAGCCATTAGGAGATGAAGGTGTAGCCGAAGGTGTAGGTGCAGCACTCGAGCCGCCTGCATGCTTGTGAGACAAAACCTTAACTGCAAGCCTTTCACCCTTGTCGCAACTTCCTTCAGCGCCACTAATGAAATAGAATGCTCCTGATTCGACAAGCTTGAACTTGGCGGGACTGTCTTTGTATTTCATTATGGGCTTGGTTGTGATGCATTTCTTGTAGTCACCTTCTTGTACTTGTAAAACTGAGTCCTTCCTTGGATCAAACTTGAACACTGAATTAAAAGATCAAATATACTGATTATAGTATGATATTAACAAAAATCATATAATGATGAAATAATTATGAGGATAATCTATTTTTTGAAACAATAAATATAAAAATAATAACATCATTAAGGAACCAACCAACCTCGAATGCAAAGATACGCGGATGTGAAACCAACCTCAAGATCATCGTCAATATTTTTTTCATTTTGCATTGCCATGTCTATGCTAATGAAAGTAAACAAGATGAACTAAATCAATAAATTAGTGTTCTTTATATAGGCATTTGGAAAACCCTTGCCATATATAATGTTTGAAGTTTGAAATGAAGAGATTAACACAATTCCCGCCATGGGTTTAAAGAGACGAATCAATTATAAATCGTTTCCTTCATTGACAGTATGAAACTCTTATGTATATATGGTATGACTGTAATGTTGCCATGCGTTATTTATATATGGTATGACAGCCATGCATATTGAATGGCCTAGCATGACTTTTCATGCATATTGACAGCCATGCATATATACGATTAGGAGGAGGGGTATGACAGCCATGCATATTGAATGGCCTAGTGAAATTTAGACCTTCCTAAACAAGTACCAATTCATTTTCACAAGGGCATTATGGGGATTGACCAAAAGTTAAGTTTTCACTTTTCCACTTTGACCGTTTAGCCTTTATAAGTAGTATAGATATATCTATAACATATATATAACAGGATAAGCATGACTAGATAAAGCCACATCATCACAAATAAGTCCACGTCAAAGGCCACCTAAGCAATACATGCCACCTAAGCAAGCCAAGTTTTGCCATTTATTAAAATTTCGGATTTATTTTTCAAAAAATGACACTTGCAGGATTCGAACATAGGTCTTGGAATCCACACACAAGCGTGTCAACCAGTGGAGCATGTGAGTTAATGTGATTTGATAATTGAAAACAATTATGTCATGCTTTAATAACTACTGCATTCCCGAATAGATATTCATAAACCTGTAATTATAGTGACAACCTGTAAATCGGTTCATTCATAATACACTTTTCTCCAAACCCTAATTTCATCTCTTCCTCAGCCATGATCGTGACTTTTTATTTTGTAGTCGAGTTGGAAAAACAATACACACATGACATCGGGCACATTCTACAGCAACAGATTACCCGTTATACTCTTTTACATTCAGTATCTCTTCTACATCGTATTCAGTTTTACATCGTCTGATATGAATCAAATCGCTACTTCAGCAACAACATATGGTTGCGGTTCAACTATGGTTCACACTGAGGTATGTTCATCGATCGTCTATATATGCATCTTTTCTTTCAACAAAAAAACTATCTATGGTTTTTAATTGTGTTGTAATATATATGGAACAACCAGGTTATATTCGAGGCACCGATCCATTCTTGCCTCCATCCTCCCCTCCCTCCTGTAACTCCACATCCACTTTCACCACCGTACCTTCACATCCACCTTCACCACCATACACCAACAACCACATTCACTCCTGTTTCCCACCTTCACCAATGTAATCCAAAAACTTCAATAGATTCATCATTCAAAAGTGAAAGTAAGTTTTTTTAATTGTATTTTATTGTTGCCATGACTAATTTAGTTTTATTCATCTTCGATTACATGTATATGATGTTTATTGATCGGATTTTGAATATTTTATGTGCAGCAGTACTAACTAACTCACTCGCATAGCAGTACTAATAATTAGGAGCAGTACTAACCTTTCAATCAGGAAGCTTGCAAATTTTGACATTCGATGCTTCTGTCTAGGTATGATTTCCAACCTACTCAGTAATATAATTCTCCAATTATTGTTTCTTTAAGAATCGCATTGGCCATTAGTTATTAACATGCATGCTAACAGTTAATAATTAGGGTTTAATTCGAAAAATGGCCAATAAGGCTGTATATGGAAGGGGTATATAGCATGAAGGGGGAAATTTGCAAGCTTCCTGAGATTTGGCATGTATGATGAGAGATCTGCTCTTCTGATTTGGCATGAAAGGGATATAACCGTTTGGTCTTTAGGTGTAGTATATTAGAACAAATATTCTTTTGATTGTATGTTATTACAATTTGATCTTTTTAGCATTTACCCATTGTAAGCCTATTATGTTCTTGATCTCTTTAAATATAAGTTTAATATTGTATTGATGCATTGCATGTTTGTATGCGGGTATATACGCCTGGTAATGTCAAAGCCACATCAAAATTTGGAAGAGATCAAGAGGCTTCATGGTGTATCTCACCCCTTGATTGATTGATGGTCTTAGGATATTGATCTCCCTTGCGTCCAGTTCCACCAGATGTGTTACCTGACTCTTATAAGATAGGGGAGTAAAATGGAAGTCAAAATCATCATCACAAAAACGGCACCAGTTCTTAATTCAAAAAAGTAAGTAATTGATATTTTTACTGAGTTTCAGGTTCTTAGTATCAATTCCTCCTTTCTTTGATGATTTCGATGAAGTTATTATTCATAAAGGTTTCATATTATATGATTTTCATCTCTAATTAACCAATCTCTTGTGTACTTCAGGTAACCGTTACTTAAGATCATGGATCATCCCCGTACCCGAAATAACTTTCACAATAAGAACCGACGAATACGAGTGCTTAATAATAGTAATTAATGGACTTTGGGATGTCATGAGAAACAATGAGGTGGCTCGCCAGATTTTACGCAGCAAACGCCGATCTGTAGCCACTAATGATGAACCATCAGTTGCACAAACCCTTGCCGATAGCCTGACTGAAATAGCCATGGGATGACTCAGTTCTAACAACATATTTGTGGCCGTTGTTAATCTAAAGTCAAAGAAAAAGCTACAGAAAACATGCCCTAGAAGTACATGATCTAAACACATTGAAGCTTTTACAAAGCTGATTACTTTTTCGGCGAGGTAAAGAAGATTATTCCTAACTCCATCATCTATTAAGTAGAATGCTGGAGGTTAGAGTTTTGATGCATTTCATTATATCATCATTTGCAATTATTGGTGATGTGGTTACAAATACTTTGTGTCTGCATCAGGTTCACATACACGATACGGACCAGTCGTGTTAGATTTAGGTACTGGAACCATACGTCAGCATATACCACCTTTTTCAAATACCATGCACTGTCATCTTCGAGTCGAGGGTGACACACAATATGGTCAGTATACTGAAAGCTACTGCTCCCAGCCATAAGCACACAACAACATCTACACAAGAAGCACGCCCACCAGCAGGTAACATGTATCCGATACTTTGGATCAGATTCACACGTTAGGATATGTTTGTGCGCTTTTTATGTGTGAAGGCCTGACAGTTACTTTATTGTATGCTTTAAAGTTGCAGTAGTGCACTCCAGAGATTCCATGTACGGGTCGTATAAAAAGACACAAACGACTGACAACTCAACATCAGGTATGTCTACTTTAGGCATAGGCAGTTTGAGGCACTTTCAATGCATTAGTACGTGTAACTCTATGATGGGTGTAACTTTCAAATTACAGCCACTCACACGAACGCGTATACTGCTCGCAAAAGGAGATTCGATGAAATACGTGCAGGTTGGTTCAAATATTAAGAGAGTGCAGCTTTACAGTTTTTGCATAACATCGGTTAACAGTTTGTTAATCATCTTATCTTATTATCATTGTTGGCTCATATGCTTCACAAACCTGGGGTTCACGACCAGATGTTAGGACATCAGCCGCTCCACCATTCGCACGACAGCGTTAGTGATGCCCCTTTCCATCTTTATGAATCCAACATGCATGCTTTAAGACTGTTTCATTTAGTTAGCAACATTGTTAGTCAAACAAGTAATCGCAGCCCCTTTACGGCTTGGTGGTAAGTATAGTGTACATCGACACCTTTTAAGCCGCATGTTTACAAACTAATTGTCCATCGATATTAGTGTAACTTAGCTTGCAAAATGTTTGCCCCTGTCAAATGAATGCTTATCACGTCTCTTGCCTTATTGTTGGTGTAGGCACATCAGAGTCTCATCCCGAAAGTTCAGGACCAACTGATGCGGAGCCCACAGTGACTAGGCAGGCGCGTCATGCTCGATTTTGGTACAAGGAAAGGCTCAGCAGTTGAGAGTCATGGAAAAGGCTAACTAAATGCATTACGGTCTTACAGACCCTATCATCTTTATGTTAAAGTCGTTTGAATCAGCAATGAACCGATTGGATGGTGAATTTTTGACAATGGAAAATGCATGAGAGTTTTCTTCGGCTGCAAAAGGAGAGACACTTGAAGGTAACTGGTCAAATTGGGTCTGGGTTAAAAGTTAAAACATGTCATTATTAAGTATGCATCAAAACGGGTCAGTTGGGTTCCAGATAACTATTAGGTACTACAAACATGACCACGTTTAGGCTAACAGTTTGTGTTATAGGTAGCGCCTATAATGTACTCACGTGATAACGAGCTGATTTGAGTTATGCTCAATCTTAAACTGGCCAATAAATAGTTTTAGCTAAAATTGTAACGGGTCAAGTGGGTTAATTGTGTTGGTTTCAGTTTTATGTACTTAAGTGTATAATTTTAAGGTTTCATAATTTTTTGGATGGATTAGAGATCTTTTACAAGTTCAAAATCCACCACCAGTAACTTAGTGGCATAATATTGATACGATAAACTTTTCGTGCAGTTTCTATGGATGCCAATTTGACCCAATGTGCAGGCTGTGTTTGGCCTTTTTTCGTACTTTTAACCAGGTCACACAACACATGAACAAGGTAGTGATGGATCCGCTTTGCCAATGGTTACTCAGGATCATGCTTTACTTTCTCACAGTGATCACAGGAACCCATACGTAAGTTATTTTAAATGTTCCTTATTTTAAGCTAATTCTTAAACGTGTTTAACCCATTAGAGAAAAAAAGGTTCCTGAATTGACCCATTAAAAGATATATTGGTAGAAATTTTCATCTATATGACGTTCAGTTATTTAGTTGTTCTAATGATTAAGAAAGTGAGTAAAAACATAAAATCTAGCAATAAGATATTCAAGTCCGTCAATAAGTGATAAAGATAGCATTAAAGAGTACTACCTGCAGTATTAACATGTTGGTAATTAAAGAGTACTACCAGCAGTATTAACATGTTGGTACAAAGCTAGCAGCATTAATCAAAACATAACAGCATAAAAATTGTAGCAGTACTAACTGCCAAAAATTGATTCGGTCAATTATATTATAGTTCCAAGCAGTGTTGCAAAAAAAGGTCTATAAGGCCGATTAATCGCCGATTAGGTGCTACAAGGCCACCGACCTTGCCGATTTATGTAACTGGGTCAAACAAATAGGTCAACCGTGGTCAACGACGATCAACGGCGGTCAATGGTGGTCAAACTTTCCGGAAACCTATAAATCTTGCCGGAAGTACCCAAAACTCACTGTAAACTTATTTTGATCACTCATAGTAACTGTTTAAGTCTATTACAAGTTGTTTTTAAGAAAATATCTTGCCGGAAATACCTAAAACTCACCGAAAATACACAAAACTTGCCGGAAAAAACTAAAATTTGTCAGTAATGCCAATCCGATTAATCACCGATTAATCCCGCCTAGACCGATTACAAGCTACAAGGTGGTCGACCGCCCGACTACCAATTCGCGATTTTTGCAACCTTGGTTCCAAGGAAACACAAGTGGAAGTATGTGATCCCCGGGTCGTTCTCCCGTCGAAGGATGAATGGAATTTTGTGATTTCGGTTCGTGAAACGTGTCGTGAATAGTGATAAAAGAGATATTTTAGATTTTTAAGCTAAAATAAGCAAACATAAACTTAAAACAATATAATAAGCAATGAAAACATTAATCTAAAGCTCACGTAATTAAAAACGTAAAGGAAATCCTAAAAACGCGCACGCTCGGGCTAATTTCGAGCTTTAAAAGTGAAATCTAAGAATTACTAACCCTAGAAACGCAAAACTATTTTTCCTAAGTCCTAAATGATAAAAGAAAATTTTTAGAAAAAAGAAAATTATTTTTTTGATTTTTATTTTAATTTTTATGAATTAAAAACTAATTTAAAGAAATTAAATGATAAAAAATATTAAAGCTTTTTAGAAAAATCTGAAAAATTTATAAAAACTAACTAATGTAATAAGGATTTAAAGAAAAATCAAATTAAAATAAGCAGTAAAAAGCAGTTTTAAGGGAATAAGCTAAAAAGAGAAAAGAGCTTATAAAAGAATAGAAGAGGGAAAGTGAAACAGAAAAGACCCAAGGGCGTTTCTGGTGTGAGAGTGGCGTGTTAAGGTTTGGAGTGAGTAGACCAGGGTTCGAACCCCTGGCCTTGCACTTTTTATTTTTATTTTATTTTTTTGTTTTTCTTTTAAAAACTGAATAAGCACAAGATAATAAGCACTTTTTGTAAAAACAATAATTTTTGAAAACTAATAATGAGCACTGGAAAAGCAGTTGAAGGTCAGATCAGAATATGAAGAATAGGAATCAAGCTGGGGCTATTTTGAAAGATAAAATAAGCTATGAAAAACTTAAAACTAACTAAACTTAAGCTATAATATTATGAGATCAATCTAAAATAAGCTATGCAAACAGAATAAGCACTCTACAAAGAAAAATAAGCACTGAAGACCAATTTTAGCTATTAAGGCAATGGTTCAGGGTAAAACAGTCCAATAAGGCCCTTTCTAACTTAAATTATAAGCACCCAATAAGCTCTAAAGTCCCCAAAAGCCAAAACCTAATAAGCTTGTACTATGAACTATTCATAAACCAAAAATCAAACCTAGAGCTCTAATGAATAAGCAGATAATCAGCCGAACATAAGGACATATAGACAGATTTAAAGAGTTGCAGACCAAAAAAGAGAAAGAAAAATGGGCATATTTAAAGCTAATTTTAAAGCTAGAAAATGAATAAGCTAAGGGCTAAAAGGTAAAAACAGCTAAAGAAGAGTTATAAAATAACTCAAAAAAACCAATTTGAAAGAGGTTTGAAAAAAAGAAATAAGCTATAAAAAGGAGTTAAAATTAAGACAGTTCATACACTTTTGTTTTTGGTTTTGGAACTTGACACGGAACTGAAAATGACCAAAATGACTCACAATTACTTGACTCTTGTTCAAATCTTTAAGACACACCAAATGACTAATTTGACTCAAATTTACACCTAAAAAGACCTTAATGAACAGCTTATTAGTTTGGGAAATTGAAACAGATTTAAGACTCAATACTTTTGGAAATTCAAACAAATCCTTAAAAGCTTAACAAGACTACTAAAACTTGATCTAAAACAACTATATATACTGAATTAAAGCTATTTGAAGTGAATTAAATGACCAAAATAACTTTTGACTCAACTTATACTACTGTGCCAAACACTCCATATGAGAGACTGTTTTGAAATTTAGACTAGAACTGACCAAATTAAGCTTAGATTCTGAAACACAAATGATTACCCTAGTTTATAAAACACTGATGAACAACTATAAGCTATGAATAAGCACTATATTAAGCTATTTCTATATTAAGCTATATTTTGGGATTTTATGAGATTTTAATGAAAACTTAAACTAATGGTGTTATAACTACAATTATTCTACTAAAAGCAAATAAAGACAGAATTAAGCAGATCAAAGCTACTAAAAAGCAAATAAGCACAGAGAATAAGCTAATAAGCAATTGAACTAAAATGGAGATTTAAATGAGATCTTACATACACCCTTGCTCAAAACAGGGTAAAATGGCTCGAGGAGCTACTCTACAAGCTGCTTAAATAAGCCCCATAAGCTCTTCCCTTGCTAGCTTATCATCCAATTTGGGCTTATTTGACTGACTTTGACTTTTTTTGACTTTTTGAGAAAATTGAGATTAAAACAGAATTGATCCAATTTAATTTTAACAAAAGCTACAATAAGCTTATACAAGCTTATAAGAACAGAAATGGAAGCTTAAAAACATATTGGTAATAGTAAAGAGCAGGATTAAAGTAAATTTGAACAAGATGAATAAAAGGGAAACTAAAATTTCATTAACTAAATGTAGAATACAAGACTGAAAATGAAATTACAACTAAAATATGAGAGATTACACTAATTAAGCAGTAAATTAACCTATAAACCTATGGACTCAATACTAACTATTGGACAAGCCTTGTGAAGGAGGAATGATCTTCTATTTATAGGAGCTGAGCTAGGGTTTCAGAAGGATCCAGAAGTGCAATCTCAGCCATCCAATCAACATATCATCATCTCAATCATTGGCAGCCCTTGGATTCACTTGATGAGGTGTCTCAACCAATAATATTGCTCCATTTGGCCACACTGGCATTCCCTTGCGTCAGTCCTCTGCCATGTTGTCAGGTTTCTAGAAGAATTTAAGGTTGGGGTTAATTGGGTGTGAGCAGGGTAAATGGGGAAGGGACGGTGCTACAGTAATTGGCGGGTAAATTGGGTGTGGTTATTTTTTTATTTGTTTGACTGGTTAAAGGGTTGACTTAGGGTTAGGATAGTACGGGTTTGGGTTGAAAAAGGGAGTGGACTAGTGATGGTGGGCTGAGTTTGTTGGGTTATTTGTTTTGTTAACTTTGGGATTGGGTTAATAGGATATGTTTTTAATTTATTTTTAGGATTAAGTTGGAATTAGCTCAAACATTTAAGGACTAAGGCTGCCAATTTGTAAATTCAAGGGACCAATTCTTCCATTTATGAAAAGTACTTCCAAGGGCTAACTTTGACATCTTGAGCATAAATATGATCCAACTTTGATAAATCCATCCCCGGACTCGGCTTTTTTTTTTTTACTCTTTCCATTCTCGTGCTCGGTTTTTGCCGTTTTTCATTGATTTTTGTCCTTTTCCTCAATATCCGTGCCTGCACATGTATAAACACAAAAACACAATATATTTGGCATAATTGGTTAGTTTTTGGTCTATTTGGTCCGTTTAATTAGGTAAAAGGTATGTGTAAATTAACACATACCACTAACCATAAAAATTGTAGCAGTACTAACCATGTTCGTAGCAGTACTAACCATGTTCGTAGCAGTACTAACCGTTCAATACTAGTAGAAACTAAGCGTACACTGAACAGTCATCTGTTATGCCGGTCTCCCTGCCTTTACAGGATCCGTTATCAATCGATACAGCTTGGAAGTAGTACAAAGCATCTTTTTCCTGTATGCAACTTCCTAAATCAATTCTATTTAGAGAACTCTGCTAATAAGTCCTTAGGAATGGACCAATTGAAATTTCAAGGTTCTCTTTGATTTAGAGAACTCTTTGATTTAGAGAACTCTGCTAATACATCAAGGTTCTCTTTGATTTGTGCTTCATTTGTACTCTTTGGGAAGAACACTATGACCCATCTGCAAGCCCCAACGGAGTGCAACAAACACCGTAGGATTTTATCCCCAAGTAAAAAATAATAACCCTGCCCCCTCCAATGGTTAATTCCGTCAATGTCAATTCACAAGATATACTCTCAGGTTTCTCTATTCCGTTATATCATATGTTTTTATCACTTTATCTTTGCTATATTATTTGATTTACTTTATGTTGTCACCAATTAATCGTTGCATATTCAAGTTGAAGCAAATCTTATAGGATAAGGGCATGTTTGAGATTGCTCAATTATTTCCCTTTTTATCACAGGTAAGCAATCCCAAACACTCATTTGAAACTGTTTATCCAAAAGCAAAGTCACTTGAAATTAAGCACTTAAATATTTTAATAAGTTATCCAAACACTCCCTAAAATGGGAAAGTTAGTAATAGCATAGAACACCAGTTAACTATATGAATCTACATGCTTAAGTTTGCATTACCTTATGTTATTCTATACAAGTTATTCTTTTTTTTTTTTTTTACCTTTTTGTCATGAACTGTAGCATCAGCTGATGATTCAGGAAGCATTTAACAGGTATTTATAGTAAACTTAACAAATAAATAGATATCTAATAAAAGATCATATAACAAGATTTAATGATATATCCTTACTCATCCGAGTCTTCAAGAGATGTTTGGAATTGCTTATTTAACCTCCTTTATTGCGTTTTGATATGGGCAAATGGCTAAATCTTTTGGATGCATGGACGAGGAAAGCTAATGTTGTCCGTTAATTGTCTGCAGACAAATCACGAGCTTTCATCTTGGGAGATCTCAAAATAGCTCAAACAAAGAATACAAGTGTTTATCAAAAGGTAAAGTTTGTTATCTTGATGCCCACCCGTTGTTTTATTACTTCTATATGGACACACTGAGAATATATAAAGATTTCAACTTTTATATAAAAACGAGCTGGGAAACCCACGCGTTGTCGCGGGAATGTGGTGCTAAGTCTTGTTTGAAAGTTAGTCATTAAAGACTAAATTTTAAAAAGATCCATAAACCAAAGAATTGAGTAAATTTGAAAAAGATCGATAAACCAAATGACTATTTTTTTAAAATTAATTTTAGAAATAATATGGTTTTTTACGTAAAAAAAAATTAATTTCAAAAAAAAAAAAATTAATTTAAAAAAAAATCTATAAAAATTAATTTCGAAAAAAAATTAATTTTTCTTAAAAATTTAATTTTGAAAAAAAAAATTATTTTTTCTAATAAAATTAATTTTTCTAAAATCGTATTTGCCAAATATATTGATTTCGAGAAAATATTGCATATTTATACTCGTTTTTGTTGGAAAAATTATTTCGTGAACAATGGCGCAAGTTTCATAATTTTTCGAGTCCGTTTGATACGATAATTAATACATAGTTTTGTAATAGCAAAAAAAAAAAAAAAAAAAAAAAAAAAAAAAAAAAAAGAACTGTTCATCTAACTGTAGCAACACTGTAGCATGAACAGTGTTGCTACAGTAAAAATGAACAGTGTCGCGACACACATAATTACTGTTTATCCAACTGTGTAACACTGTAGCATGAACAGTGTTTTGCTACAGTAAAAAAGCTGCTGCTGCGTGGCGTTCGCAACACCCTCACGCGCCACCCACCACCACTGCAACACCGCCGCCGCTACCACCTCCCTTTCTCCATTTCCTCTTGGTAAAAACCCTTCGCGGGCCTCCCATCTTTATTTTTATAATACTTTTTCTAAACCCTAGTTTTTATTTTTATTAAATCTGACTCTATAAAAGTTTTGGTTAATAAAAATATGGTTTTAAAACCTTTGACTCGTGTGGATTCCCCCCCCCCCCCCTTCGTTTGGCAGTTGACTCGGTGAGTATTCGATTGTTTTGATATTTGTTTTTTCGTTGTTTTGACATTATGGTTGGATTTGGAATTGTTGCGAAGTCCGTTTTGTTTGTTCGGGTCTCGGGAGGTGAGGAGTGTATGCGGTTATGGTTAGGATTAATTTGGAAACTTTAATTTAGGTTAATAATAGTGAACACCAATAAGAGGGTGGATTTTAGCATGAACAGTACTCGATCTCGTTTTTCAATGGTTGACAGTCAATAAGAGGGTGGATTTGCAAGTTAATCAAGAAATTAGCCAATGAAAAATGGACACCCGGCCCTTGGATCACTTTTTTCGAGGTTGCAACATTTTGGGTTTTAGTATATAAGAATATTGTCCCTATTAGTGAACCGGCACAACCTAGAAAGCACAAAACGTATCGTATTTGTCAAAAATATTGATTTTTGAAAATATTGCATGTTTATACTCGTTTTTGTTGAAAAATTTATTTCGTGAACAATGGCGCAAGTTTCGTTAATTTTCGAGTCCGTTTGGCATGTCGAATGGGTCCCACAGTGTTTATTGCAAAAGAATAGCCAAAGTGGCAAGAACGGCCCCTCCGCCCATATTTACATTACACACCTTCACTTTTAAAATTTCACCTTTGGTCCCTTCCTCAAAAAAAAATATAAATACCCCAAATTAATAAAATTAATCACTCATTATTCATTCTCTCTCTCTACCCACCGGCGATTCCCCACCTACGGCCACCACCCACTGCCGGCAAATATTCCGGCCACCGGGAAATTTTCCGGCGAGTCATTTTTTTTAGCCGAATCAATAGATCGGCTGTTTTATTACGTATCTGGAAAATTTGAGCCTTTGGCTCCCACCACAACCACCCTCACGCGCCACCACCGGCACTGCCTTCACCACCGAGTCACCACAACCCACCCTAGCCACCTTCTCTTTCGGTAAACTTACCCCACACGCCCTCATTTCTATTATTTTTAATATTTATTCAAAACCTAATTTGTTTAATTTTTATTTATTTATTTATTTATTTAATCCGAAATAAAATGTGTTTTATTGATAAAAATGGATGTAAAAATTTTAAAACCCTCGTGTGAAAACCCTTCCCTCTCCCCTTCTCGGCGTTGACTCAATCAACTCGGTCAACCATCGAGTCAACTCGGTTGAGTCGGTATAATTACTGATTTTATTTATTTCATTCCGTTTATTGTATTGTTGTTATCATTTTTGAGGTTGAATATTATTTATGGTCCGTTTGGATGAGTATTGTTTCGGCAGTCGGCGTATAGCCGAGCCGTGAGTCACGGCTAGTTGAGAGTATTTAGGGTTAGTGGTGTTGTGTTTGGTTTGGATTTGCGTCGGAATAAGGATTAAAATGTTGTTGCAGTTTCGGACCAATAGGAAGACCATTTAATAGCAAGAAAATAATAATAATAATAATAATAATAATAATAATAATAATAATAATAATAATAATAATAATAATAATAATAATAATTGCTACAGTATGAACAGTGCTAATAACAGTGATGTACAACCATTAGAAGCACGTTTACTGTTATTAGCACTGTGCGGTACACCTTTTTGATGCACCACAACTACTGACAAATAGATATATATATATAATGTGACTGCCACTCAATCTAAAAGTCTCCATTTAGTTGTTTAAATCAGGAGAGATATCGTTCTGATGATTATTGTGTTCTTAACAAAACTAAACAGGTACTTGGGTTTTTGGTATTGCTTTGTGATAACAGATTCAAGTGGTCCATATGCACCTATAGTCCCCAGCCGTATAAAAGTGAGGAAAAAAAAAGGTATGAATCCTCGGGCCGGAACATGTTCTAATGACACTAAAGTCTGAACTTCTTGCAGAAGCATTCTGCAAGGTTCATGGGGAGATTGAGACTGAATTGAGGGATGAAATGTTTGAAAAGCAGGGTTGGTCAAACGGTTAAAAATCAATAATATTCAATATCAAGGACGCGAAGAAAAGTGTTGCTTGGACGTGTGAAGCCAGAAAGGATTATAGGATTGACCCCTGAAGAGATGACGAGCACTGAAAAACAAATGGAGATTGGGAAAATAAACAAGAAAGCTTTGTTTGATTGTGAACGTGGTTTGCCACCAAAGGCCACCACTGATGAATTCAAATGTGATCATTGTGGGAAAAGGAAATTTACTTATTCTCAGCTGCAGACTCGGAGTTCTGATGAACCCATGATGACATTTATAAGCATCATGTTTTTGCTTGCTTTTCAAATATAACGTTGATTTATATTATTTTATTTTGTATAAGAAACTCTAATCATGCATGGATCTTACTTAAAAGGTGAAAACTCAAGACTCATGATTAGTGCTACTAATGATTTTCTAAGGAACTTTGAATGATGTAATTAGGTATTCAAGTCTAATGAAATATGAGGCAAAAGATAGTGTTTGGAGTTGCTTTTCATGAACAAAGCACTATAATCACATACACTTTTCAAAAATGGTAAAATGACTAGACTGAGATAGCATATTTGAGTAAACAACTCCAAAACTGATACTTAAGAGTTAGGATATGATTAATTAGACCCTCAAATGATTATCTAATAATGTACCCAAATTGTGTTAGGAATGATGACTCTATACTTTCTTAGTTAAATATTACGTTAACGACAATCCACCAGCGTCAGCAAGCATGAATATGATCTTAAGGACGAACATGTATTCAGATGCCAAACAAAAAGAGACCTACAAAAAATGCATGGTCGTAACACTAATAGAATTATAATAACTGAAGTTTCAGAAGACGAAAAAGTAATCCAAAATATAACCATAATCTAATGGTCATACTTTATGCATAAATTATTCTATAAGATTATAACTGGCCACCAAAAAGCTCATAAAAACATGTCAACAAGACAAAGAAAAAGGAAACACTTCAAAAACAAACATGATGGCGATGAGGACTCATATCAAGAAAAAGGAATAAAGTTGTGTGAGCTTAAAAACAATCTGATATACACTGCATTGGAGATGGTAAGGGAACAATGGCTTGGCATGATATTTGGGTTTGAAGTGAGCCAGTATCGACTAAGGTAAACATCGTCTATGGTATGTGGTATGTAAACATAATTCTATGAAAGTTAATAACAATTCTCAACCTTGCCTCAAATAATAATATGTTAAATATGTTACACACCCATCAATCTCAATGGCACAAAGATATAGGTTACTTTCATTCTTATGCACAAACAAACTAAATATCAACTACCCATATAAAAATAGTACATTTAAAAAACACAATATACTTTAAAATAACAATTGTAAAATTACTATTTTAATTTAAATTTTATATCTAAGCCCCATGCGTGCAAGATTATTATTTTAAAATAGCAATTGTAAAATTACTATTTTAATTTAAATTCCGTGAAATTTTGTTTATTTATTTTAAACTTTTTAGCTTCCTTTATTTGGTAAAGGTGACTCTAACTTCTCTAGATTCATGGCATAATTCAAGAAGTTGGTCAAATGGATCAGCAGACCGAGCTTCCGAAAAAGCTATCAAAAGGAAATTTTATTGAGGATTATGTACGAGCTATTTTAAGGCATACTCGAAATAGGTCCTTTCAATCATGTTTATCATACATTTAGTTTATTTTATTAAGCATGGTATTTATGTTATACTGTACAATAATATGGATAACATTGAGGAGTTATATTTAAAAGCATGTATTGTCAATGGTTATGCTTAACAGAAGTAATAAAGAAAAAGCTGGATAAAACTAAGGTCAGATTGTGTTATTAATAAAGCACAATAATTGGTTAATGTAAATTCCAGGTTGCAACATGGGTACAACCCTTTCTTTCACCATGTACACTTTTCAACCATTTTCTACTACCCTTCTTTCGTTATAGTAAAATATGCCAACAATAATTATAAGACATGCCCGCCCATCGGACGGGTCATGAAACTAGTGTGTGTGTATATATATATATATATATATATATATATAGAAAGTGATTTAAGTAATTACTTTGTTAGAAACCATACTTTTTAGCTGTTTGAACTATCGTCTAGCCTATTAAGAAATTATACATAAATGACATCATGAGTTTGTAGGCGTGACTATTTCTTTGGAATACAAACACATACAGGTCTCTCCCGCACATTGAAAGGTTATTCCTAAAAGCTATGATATGGTGCCAGTAAAAATAGCAAACAGCTGAAAAGAGAGTATTCACGCATCGTAAGGTTATTCGTCAAAAAGAATAAAAAATGCAGACCCCCTTTCAGTTGCTCCTACATTTTGTTGGCGTCATTTAATAGCATAGTTTGAATAACCTTACAACATGTTACACAATCCATGCGTCTGTTCCTTCAGTTTCTTGTCCAAAGTGATGGTTGTTGCACCCGCAAACTCTTAAAGCCATATTTACTTTATATCTACAGAAACTAGAAGATAATTATAAAAACTTTAAAATAAAACAAGTCTAGTGAATTAAAATGCCATAATCAGTGAAACTAGGTTTAAAGCCACAATCTGTCTAAGCGGGAAATAATACTTCTAGTATTACTAGGAGCTCATGGCTCACAACAATTCTTTTGCCTTTTTCCCTTAGATTGTGGTTTCTTAACCTCTTTCCCTCATAATTAGTACCTAAGTTGCACGGGGACGGAAACGGGAACGGGGACGGGGACGGGGACGGGTACGGGTACCAGGAAAGAATTTTATGATCTTTATAGTTTAATCTTCCAAGCATCCAAGTCCAAGTATTCACATAGCGTCATAGCGTCAACTGGACCTAAACCATATATGTACACTCGTGCATTGCTAAATCCCCAAATAGCTAATCCATGCAGCTTATATACACTGCCTAGTACTTTATTCAGTAAATCGGTAGTGAGACTCTAAGTAAATCGCCCTCAAAATAAACTTACTACAGTAACTTCTAAGCATAATTAAAAATATCCAAATAGTTTATTAAACCATTCGCCCATCATAGTGCATTTTTACATTCATTGTTGGTTATAAACTAGTAGGAAAATAAATGAACCTGGGTGCCTTAGTCGATCTACCACATTTGAGTTTATCTTCGGCTTTTTCTTTATTGTACTCATTCGTAGCATCATCAACGTAAGAGCAACCACCTAATTAGTTCAGTCACCAAAAAAAGTAAGCAATTGAAAGTGGGGGAACAAATATATTTTGTATGCACTTATAAAAACCCACTAACAAGTGTCGAAAGCATACTACAATACTTAAAAAATAACATTCAATACTGAAAGGCCTCTAATACTTCCCCCAGCTGCACACGATTAAACATCACTAAACAGCTGTTCATGGATATACTAGATAGTCTTAAATCTAAACCTAATGGTTGTGATGAACATACATTCGGTATTTTTGAGTTTTAGATATCTCAGATAAGTTATCTACCAAAAAACTCGACCTCAACGTTAAACCCATATCATAAAGTAATCAATGATATGGATATTTAGTGATGAGAGACAAAGGGGACACATGAGGTGTATAAACCAAGATGTTTCCAAACAATGTGGTATGATCCCTTAAATAGAAACGAAATTTACAAAGTGTAAGCACTTGATCCAGATCTTGGGGCAGTGCATCATGAGATGGTCAACAATATATCTTTGTTTCCATGCAAGAGAACATCCTTTACTTCTTATGGCTTACCTAATGTCATAATTATATTCTATCAGCTACACCAAATGAAGAATGGGCTTCTGGAGCAGCCACTACACCTAAAAAGACTGAAAAATTAAAGTTGTGTATTGGAGGAACACATTTTATTAATGTATATTGACAATGAGAAATTAACTTGCATGGCCTTTAACTCATTTGGTTTTATTAGCAATTGTTGAATCTTGGCAGCACACCACAAGTCATCATCATAGCTTCCGTGACAACTAACATTTGATTCAACGCCTTCCTTATTGCAAGAAAAACATAAAACCGCCTACTGTGTCAATATTGTCAAAATAATCTTGGGTAGAATACCTTATAGACTTCTATTTCTAGCTTTCTTCGAGTTTCTTTCACTTAAAACCTTAATTCTATGAATATAGCACTTACTAAAAATCGTAAATTCGTCAAGGCTTTTAAGGTATATTTTCAAAAGAGGATTAACTTCCGAAATTTATCCCAATAACAAATTATTATTATTTCCAATGGTCATGGCTTAATATGGTAATCCAGCTAGGCCAAACTTTAAATTGTTATACAACAAAAATCTGAAAGACTTCTTCATACTTCCAAGTTCCAACTATATAAGTGCCACTGATAATAAAAGATTCTACTAATGGTCAATTATGTTAAAGAAAAGTTTGTTTCCTTTATAGGGCATGTAACCTAGTTCTTTAAGCGCACAAACTATGGGTGGCAAGACCAAGAACCACTTGAATAGCATACATCATTGATAATAATATTTAAAGATGGATCAATTTGATCTACTATAATCATAACAACATTCATATCATTTTTTTATGTACAACAAATGAATATCTATTACCCTCATAATAAAAAGACTAATGTTAACGGAAAATTTATCTTAACTAAAAAACTAAGAGGCTTAACTTGAAAACAAGACTTACCTACTCAGCATCACGTGAACATCTATTGTGGAGTAATGATTACGCCTCTTCCAAGACTCGGTCATATAATTCATTAAAAGACTATTGATATAGCTCACATCCCTCGAAGAGATATTTCCAGCTGCTCTATCCTCTTAGCCATATCATGCTTTCCACAGTTCTTCAATCCATCAGTTACCATATCGAAATGCCGTGACATAGGTGATAAACTGAACTCAGTCATCTCCATCAAATAATTAGCAGCTTCAACGTACTTACCTCCACGTGCACACATCTTTAAAAGCATACTATAAACCGGTCTGTTTGGCGGATGCCCCTTCACCTTCATATCACTAAAAAAGCTAAATGCATCATCAAACATTCCATTCTTACAAAGTCCCTTCAAAATCGGGGCATACAAGCTCGGAAATGGTTTATTTCCATCCTCAATCGATCTATATAAAATACTAAACGCCTCATCAATTTTCCCATTTTTCGATGCTGCACCAATCATGATCTTGTAAGTCTCGATATCAAGACATAGCCCCAATCTACAAACATCATGGTAAAGATCAATACAGAAATCAATCTCACCAGATTGACAAATAGCCTCCGCCAAGGAATTAAATGTACTCACATCAGGCACAAATCCCTCTTTAGTCATTTTTCTCAGCAATCCTTTGGCTGATTCAAGATAGCCTGCATTCAACAGCCCATCAATTAAAAGATCTCTCCCACGAACGGGTGGATTAAACCCCTTTTGGCTCATCTCTTCCAGAAAACTTTGAGCTTCTTTCATCTTGCCAGCAGAGCACCACCCATTTACTAAAACCGAGTAAGTTTTCCTATCTGGAACTATTCCTTTACGAACCATTCGTCTTACCAAAGCATAAGCTCCTTGGAAGTTTTTAACCTCACAAAGGGCAAACAGCAGCGAGTTGTATATTTCAGTAGTCTGTGAGCAATTAAAAGTCTTGCACTTATTAAATAACTCAACTGCTTGATCGATCAGACCGTTTTTACCATAATGCTCAATGATGAATGAAACAACAGAAGCTGAAATTGGTAGCTTTTGTGTTTTCATCTGGTGTGCAACCTTCCACATGGTTTCCCAATGACGTGTTTTCGCTAAAATCTTGAGAAGCTCTTCAAATTCAACGGTTGTAGGTTCATATTGTGGATGTTGGGTACGTACCCAATTGAAAAAACGAAAAGACTCAATACCAGAATTGCAACAGCTACGTAGCACACGGTAAACAAGCTCAGAGTTAACAATACGGGAAATGCACATCTTATTTAAAGTTCTCTCTAAGTATATATCACGACGGACAATATTGGAAATATGATGAATTGTGGCAAAATAGTCATCATTTGTTCCTTCTCTCCCTCCACTTCCATAAGTGCTGCCATTACTCAAGTGGTCAGTCACCACAGTTTTTAGGGTTCTGAAATCAGTGCGATTGGAGGATTTAGCAGCGATCTTTTGTGCAGCTACTAATCTTGCAAAGTGAAGCATTTGAATTCATAAAACTTGTACTTTCTACAGTTTGTTTACACAAATCCAAGTCATTTGGTACCTACAAAATTTTTCAGTGATGCTGACTAATATGGTAACATTCAAAATAACTGTAGCAAAAACTGATACAAGTGGATGTTTGGATTTATGCCTTACTGAATTAATCGATTTTAAATCAGACAAGTAGTTCGGATAACCAAATCCTGAACACCCTTAAAATTGCGTATGCATTATCAAGGTTTAAAAGTACGGAAACGAGCCTCGAGGCGTTTTCCCTTCGCCTCAAGAGGCGTAAGCCTCGAGGCGAACCAAGGCGTAAGGTCGAGGCGAAATTAAAAAATATATATATAGAAATTATATAATCATCAATATAAACTGATCAGTTTGTTTACATCTTAAAAGATCATGTAATTTCAGTTTGTTTATATCTTAAATATATCCAAAACATTCATACCACTAAATAAATCTAAATATCTAATAAGCATTCATACTTAAATTAAAAGGCAAAATCCAACAGAAACAATAACCTATTAGCCCATTTGATGGTTAATAATTTGTGGCATATCAGTGTGCAGATGAAGTCATGAAACCATAAAAAAGGTTCGAACAAGACTAGTAAATTAATGCCATCTGAATTTAATTGACCACAAAAAAGGTTCGAACAAGAGAAACATACCTGACAGATCCTTCAATAGATCTCAATGTAATGAATCGGATGTATTGACTGATTTGGATCAGAAGAGGAATATTAGATCAGAAGAGAAGAGGGCAGATATTATTAATTGGATCGGATGTGTTGGATATTAATTGGATCGGATGTATCGACTGATTTGGCCGCCCGCCAAAAGATAATTTGCTCCAATTTTTCCCGTGGCCCAAAAAAAAAAAAAGAAAAAGCTGCCTCGGCCCTGAGTCGTACGTTTCAAATCAACCCCCTGAGACGCCGCCTCATAAGCGTTTTATGTCTGATTCGCCTCCAGACGCGCCTCGAAACGCCGCCTCAGACAGCTTTTTTAAACCATGTGCATTATACCAAAACCTAATAAGCAGTTTTTAAAGCAATCCCAAACACCCCTAATGTAGCATCGATTATTTAACAAGTTATATTACCCTTCTAAAGTTTTGATCAAAGAGACATATTTAGCTTAAATTCTAGTTCTTCAACGCCCGGAACTATGTGCACTACCGGCTTTCACTGCACCAAAACGTCAGACCAGTACAGACCTACAAAAACATACGAACATCAAAATTCCAAACCGAATCATTTATGAAACAAGAAAATGAACCCTAAATTGAACCGGTAAAAAAATATTCTTCATGAGAAGCCCTCGTATGCTTTAAAAAATAAAAATTGAAATATATTAAATTATATTATATTAAAAAAATAATTAAAAAAAAAAAGCAAAAAAAAAAATCTAAAAAAAAAAAAAAAAAAAATCTAAACATATGCTGTGACAACTGGTAAATTTCGGGAGCATTTTTAATTACTGCATTACATTTACAACGAGCATTTAATTATTTGGAATCATTTTTGGAATGTTTTGAGAATTTATCCGAATTTTTGGTAATATTATGTGGATTATCGTTAAGTGACGAGTAATTTCCTGTATACCTATTTAGGCACTACGTGAGTCGGCACAATTAAACTTAATAATACGAGAGTTATTGATATTTTGACGCGCTAAATGAACATGGACGTATTTATAGTCAATTTATTAGGAAAATAGTTTTAAGATCAGTGGAATACATTAGATATACTCAGGAAAATGTTTCGGTACTCAAATTTATCTCGATAACGTTTTATTAGAAGAATAACCGAATGCCACTTCCCACCCTTGCCTTAAGTTACAGTTTTAGTCCTTGGGGGACAACAGGAATTCGCATAAGGTCCTAAGGCTATATAAGCCACATCTATAACCATTTTAGGGTTATTCATACATTTCTCACACCAGCCGCCCCATCTCCTCTCCTTTCCCACACTCTGGCCACTTTTTCGGCCACCACCAAGCAACACCACTGCCCATCCCCTTATCACACCGCCACCACCCACCTTCACCCCGTGACCTCCTCATCTCAATTTACTATACCACGCGCCCAAGAACCACCCTTCACCACCACTACACGCCACCAACCACCTTTTTCGGCCAAGATCATTATAGATCCGAGTGTTTTGAAGGTAGGACACACCGTTTCACACGCGTGAGTGACTCGGTGTGAGTCAAACTCGTGTATAACGAGTTATTTTGAATGTTTGATTCGGTTTGGGTATAAAAATGAAATAGGTTTAATGTTTTTAACAACTAAAAATGTTTAGAAGCACGTTTGGTATCATTTCTTGTGAGTTTGGTGTCGACTGTTGGTCGTGTCGTGGGTGTGCCGTGAGCTATAGCTCACGGCCGAGGTCTAATGAGCATGTTTTGAGGTCGAGTCGAGTCATGGTACTAGTCTTGAGTCGTGATTAAGGTTTGGGTCACGTATGAATGTTGATGTTGTTATTGTATCGTGGTTATTTTATTTCGGATTAGGGTTTGGTAAACCCTCGATGCAGCTGAGTTTAGTGGTTAGGACTGGATTTGGATATTGGATTAATGTTGTGGCTGTTGTGGGTTGTTTGCCGAGAAAGACCTAAGGGTCTGTGTAGTTGTTTGTTGGTGCCGAGAGTTGAAGCCGAGACCAATAGAGTCTCGGCCTATGATGATACTTGTTGTTGTTGTTGCGTTGGATTTGGACGGGGATATTAGATAACGAGCCATAGGATTTGGCCGTTAAATGTTGTTGGGCTTGAGGCATTGTTATCATGATCATATGATTAAATTGCGTTGATTTGAGCCAAGTCGAATGTCGCCGAGACTTCGTAGTCTCGTTGTGGCCTCGACAAGCCAAATGTGCTATTTAAACTTGATGTTGACTATTGACTATTGAGGATGACTTATTGACCCGAGTATAACTTAAACTCGGAATTGTGACTCGAAATATGAGATGACTCGTTACATATTTAGATTGAAACTTAAATGACATTAGTAAATGATAACTTAAAAACATTAACTAACGAGTACATTGTTACTTAATATTTTAAAGTTTAAAAAGAAAATGTTAAATGACAAGTAAAACGTTATTTAATATTTTTACAATTTAAAAAGGAATTCATGCGAGTTATTTAATATTTCGAGGGCACGCAAGTTGAGAAGTACTATTTATGGAAATATTAGTATTATATGGAGTTAGTGTTGAGTCACGGATCGGTTGGCGTTAATATGCCCGACCCACATGGTTATCGGACTTATTGGGCTGACGAGTCCAATAAGGGCCCAATAAGCATGTTGGAGGAAACTTATTAACGACCAATTCATCCTTATGACTTATCGAGTATGGAAATTAAGTTTTGGATTGATAAGTTAAACGAAGGAATTGCAAGACTTATCTTGTAACACCCCCAAAATCTGAAATTTGCGGAAGCATTAATACCATGGGTGCTACGGAAACGGAAATCACAACACAAGGTATCAAGAACCCAATTACTCCTTTTTATGAAATGTACTCTTTATATAAATATAAAAATATAATTCATTTGATTTCAAAATCAATTACAGGTTACTGGTCCCTCAAAAACAAGTCTTAATTATTTAAAAACGCATTGGTCAAGTATAAATCTGCTGCCTTGCCGTTCCTTGCCACCCTTTGTACAAAACTCAATACATGAGAAAAACATGTTAAAAGTCAGCTAAAAGCTGGTGAGTTCATAGGTTTTAGTTAAAACAAATATATCATATTTACACCAACAATTTTTCATTTAAACATTTGAAATGTCACATATATGGTTTATTACGCTAGCTCTAAGTTCATGTAACCGAAGCTTTAACAGGTCTGCATGCTCTAGATGCATGTAAATCATAAAAGCCCTAGCAAGTGTTTATCCCAGACACTTGAACATTGATATGGTATACGCTCGTTTGCCTATCCGGTCAAACCGAACGGGGACGTTACTCCCAATAGATCTATTTATAACATTCATGCTTCCTGACTGGAATTAACGGTTCATGAAATTCGGGCAGTAGGGGACATATCAGGCTTAGGCTATTTGCGCAATAATAATATTATTGTCCACAAAATTTGGTTTTGCATGTTTCTCACCCCAAAACAAGTAAAAGTAAAAATGGGGCTATAAACTCACCTTTAATGGTCTGAACAGTGAATGCTTGTGAAATTAGGGAGTGCACGACACCAACATGCAAACTAAATTAAATAATCATGTCTTAGTTTCAAGTATTAACTTTAGTTCCTTTCAGATTCTACATTTCAATGTTTTAGTTTGTTTAAGTTGTTGTCGCTTGTGAGGTGGCATGTGTGGTTACTAAGGTCTCTTCTAGGGGATGGTGGGGTGTAACTCTACAACTGACCTAAGGTACGATAATGAGGGGTTGGGATCACTAACAAACTAGGTACAAGTTTAATTAAACCTAGTTGTGATATGTATCTTCATATATTGTAAATGTGTAACCTATTCGTATGTCCATTTATGTTGATTTTTAGAATATGACTTAACATTTGTGGTGTTTATCATTTTACTAGTAAATGGCCTAAAAGTCAATTTATTTTGTTGATTCTTGGATCGACTTAGAATTGGAGTTTATGTTATTACAATTAGTCTATCACGACTTATTTCTACATATTTTTATCTTAGAATATATATATAATATATATATATATATATATTATTATATATATATATATATTTATATATATATATATATATATATTATATATATATATATATATATATCGTCTAATTCGTTCTGGTTTAGTTTGATATTACATTCATGCTATTACTAATGACGTTTATTACCTAATGATTTGTGAAGTTTAATGTAATTCGTTAACTTGAGTAATTCATCTAGTTTCTCATCATGATTCATTTACACTATATTAGTTTAAAGTTTTATGTCTCGACAATTTATTTAAGTTAAAGGATATATATATTTTTAGTGACGTTCACTATTATTTTAATTAATGGTCAATATAACGAATATAAGTGCTAACGTATTGTTATATACCTTGACGGGTGTTATAGTTTACAACTGTCGTGAGAATTATTTTGACATAAATACCTTTACTACACAATTTAATCTAGTTTATATATATATATATATATATATATATATATATATATATATATATATATATATATATATATATATATATATATATATATATATATATATACGTCCCTATTTTCCAAGGTGTAAGTAAAATTAATTGTCTCACAATGTACTTAGTCTAGTTGTTGTAAGTTGTTTTCGTCGTATTTAATATTTTAACAATTCAAGCTTTAACACACGCTTTTGTTCTCGGCTATTATTTCTTTCACATAACTATATGTTGAAAATTTTATATCTCCAAGTGTTTATATTCTTGTCTATACAAATTTTATGTAAGTTAATAAATTTTCATGTTTCTTTTGTGTTTCGGCTATTACAAGTTTAAATGTTAGTTAACATAAACTAGTTTGTAGTGGCTATTGTTTCATTTTAGTTGTTCTCGACACTGATTGTATAACTACTATTCGAATGAACACTAATGGGTACTAATGGGCTGCGGCCCAAGGGTTCGAAGTGGGGGAAACTAAGTTACTAATGGGCTGGGTTTGATATTAAGTCTGGTGGGCTAAAGGGTTATACGCAGGCCCATAATACGGCTGGTTTATGGGCTGTCTAGTAGGCTACCAGATGGGCTCTTAGTTGGGCTTGCTACATAGGGTTTTTCTTGGCCTGGTACTTCATTAAGCAACATATAGAAGTGCACCAAGTCACTACTTGGTGACACCTTCCTGGAGCTCCACCTTTTCGCAACTGGGATGGATTTTTACTCATGGTTTCGACTTTACTTTGTGGCCTATATTCGAGTACTACTCGACTTCAATCATTGGGGCCTAAGTGATGCTACTACCTTGAGTCCTTGACTCAACTATGGGTCGATATGGTGAAATAAAAGTCCTTAAAGCTTAGTCTCCTCAGGTGATCCTACTACTTAGTCTCTAATGGTCTTGTTCCTCTAGTGTTCTTGGGATGTTTTTCCCCTAGATGTCTAGTCTCCCTTTCGGCTACCATCATCCTTATCAAGTTTTGCCTTGAGCAAAATGTTACTATCTCTCGTTGAGACTTTGGATTCATGGTCAAATGAGCCATCCTAAGCCTCATACTGTGAATGCACTAATCATGGTTTGGGGAATCAAATGGTAGCTATCAACTTGGTTAGACTTTTCCTCTAGATGAGGAGTCTTTCCTTATCTATCTCGACCACCATTGCACCAAGCTTTGGTGGTAATTTGATCGGTTGGGATTATGGGTGGTCATAGTGGCTTTTGCCATTAACTTCTACACAAAATCTTCCTTATCCTAGTCTCCCTACACTAGTCACAACCTTCACAGGTTCGGTCATTGAACCTATGGCCTTTCTAAGGTCTTCCGACTTCACTACACACGAGGACTAATAGTCTAAGGACCAACTCCACCACGTTTTCAGGCTCACTTTTGAACTCATCCTTCCTAGTGGTTTCGACGCATCACAACATTAATAATTTCATCCTACCAGAAGGGTTCCTATGTCACGCTATTAACAATGATAACAACTATTATCTTCATAAAAATTCCTATTAAGCTCTTCTCCAACCCCATTTGGGTTTCTGGGTTTTCATTCGACAGGAACGAAAACACAAACTTGGAGCTAGCCTATCTAATTCAACCAATCTAACCACATTTAACGACAACAACAAATTTTTCTCAAGTTCTTATTTAACAACTAATCTTTATTAAATTTTTCCTCAATATCAATACTACTTTTTCTGGGTTTCAAATCGAATAACTAAAATAATAATATCAAATCTAAATCTATTCTTTCGACTTAATTATGAACGATTCTAAGAAGTTAAATACTACAATAATTTGAATCTAAATCGAGGTTAACCTTACTATGATTTCTTTGTGGATGAACTTGGATGAAGCTTTAAACTCGAGAACTTACTGCTCCACACCGATCAATCTCACCCTCCAAACCGAATCACAATACTCTCACCCTTCACCTTTCTTGAGTTTTTCTCAGATCTTGGTTAGTATTCTTGGGTAAGTTGTGATTCGATGTCTTCTTGGAGGCGCTAATTTATGGTGTATCGTGAAGAGTAGCTCCATAAGGGTTTTCGGGTTTGGGGAGATTAATCTTACTACTTACGTGCTATATCCACTTCTATGGTTTCTTATCCTAGGTTATCCCGTGACAAAGATTTTGGTCAAAAGGATTTGGTGAGGACTGTGTTTGGAGATGGTGATGGTTCGTGGTGTTTATGGGGAAAAGGGGAGGCAGAAAAGAGATAAAAGGGAAGTAGGGTTATAGGTTTTTCGGTTTAGGTGTGAGTGGAGGAAGTAATATTTATTAGAAGTGTTGAAAGAATTATTAGTTAAGGTGGGGAGATTTAATACCCGTGTTTCGTTAAACTATGTCAAACTCGGGTCCGTCCTGGAACCGTCACCAATATGGGTGTTTCTATTTTTAGAGTCGTTCGTAATACTTGAATATTTTTTTTATGGGTCCTTAATTATTCACTAATATTTTCTGAATCTCAGATTTCTTCCTAGTTTGCGTGTGGTGTCAGTCCGAGTGAAACTGGGATAACCTCCCGTTTTCATCACAATTAAATGCATAAATTATAAGTTGTAATACTTCACTGTTCCTTGGTGAGATTTTCGGGTGTCAATAGGTGCAGGTCTACTTTCTGTTATAATCACATAATGGCCTAAACTGATAGTTCAGTCATAATAAATGAATTGTTATAAATTTTATGTTAAGGTAAATTTACCATTTGTCACATATCGCGTTGACGAACTCGATAAGAACCCGACAATTCGTCCGAATGACTTATCAAATCAAAACTTAATCATACATCCTTGTCTTGTGAAGTCGTTTATGTTTTAGTCATCATTTGGTGTGAGTACACTTGAGTCATGTTGCGTCTCCACTGCACACCCGATGATACCAAACGCTAGTAACTATTATAAGAGAGATTTTGGAATCGAAATGGTATATACTTGGGGATAGTTAGCTTTTGGAAATCTCTTACTTTGGGAATATACGTTAAGGCAAGTTTATATTATTAGGTCGTGCCGAGTTCATAGTTGTCGTGACGTGTTTGCTGCTATTGTGTCTCACCACTGTTGACTTGTGTATTGTGCTTTCTTTGATCGAGGTGAGTTTCATAGCCCCACTTTTACTCTTATAAATGTTTATTTTAACTTGGGGGAGAAAACATGCAAAACCGTTTTAACGGACCTACTGTTATTTTTGTTTTGCTATAACTTGTTGACTGGCTAAGATTAGATATGCGACAGATGTTTGTCTTAGACCAGGGTAGCAAATAATCTAGTCCTAATTTGCTATAACATGGTGCCTGGCTAAGGTCAGATATACCTAGGGCCCTACTGTGATTATCAATATGAAAGTGGGCTTTTGTGACCTATCATATTGTTACTTGATGAATTGCGATTGTTGATGTTTGTGGAATTGTGATTTATATCTATCTTAGTCCAGTGTAGCAAATTTCTTATCTTGGTCCGCCGTTACTTATTGCTTAAATCTATGAACTCACCAGCTTTAGCTGACCTTTTTAGCATGTTTTCTCAGGTAATTAATGATGTTCAATTATGATGATTGCTGTTTGGAGGTTTGGCAAGTGGTATGGCTAAGGATCAATTCAAACTCTGATGACACTTTTGGGGACCTATTTTATGTCTCTTTGGGCCTTATTTTCAGTACTTTTAAATAAATGTAAACTTGAAGTTGGATTCTTAAACGTTTTATGTAAACGGATAATGTTATCCCGTTTTTCTATGCTTGTGTTGTGTACCAATCGCGTAGCACCCCGATGCTTGTTTCCGTCTTCCGCTGAACCAAATTTTGGGGGTGTTACAGATTGGTATCAGAGCTAAACTGAGTACTTATCAAGAACCTAGACTATAACCATTTTTCCAAAAATTGATCCTTGACCGATACATGCCAGCCTGCCAAGCCGAAGCCTCGTAAGTTGGGAATTGGAATATTATGAGAATGCGTTATGATTGTTATATATTGGAATTTATATGAAAGATTTTGGCTATATGCTAGAATGATACTTTATGACTTATGCGGTATTTGCCTTGAACATGTTTAGAATAATGCGGTATTCATTGATTATTTGGTTTGGATATAGTTGATGATTTTTGGATGTTGGGGAAGTCTTGATATGATTTTGGTTTATGAGATTAGATATTTTTGTACGCTTATACCTACCCTACACCGTTGTCACAGACTATGCCTTCTTTAGCACGTAATGTCTATGAGGAGATCCTTACTCTTGCATCCCGCTCAGTGCGGTCTATGATGACTCCAGATTAGGACGATCCTTATGCGATTGTTCGACACTCAGCTCTTGCATCACCATCATCAGTTACCCCTGTGCTACAGACTTCACTCACTTCTCAGCCATCATCATCATCAGCTGGTCGACCTAACTCTTTGCGACAGCTTACCTTGCATCAGGCATTAGCCCGAGCTCAGACTCCTTGGCTTACCTACCGCACTACTACTCACATGTTGGTGCGACCACCATCACCACCCATGCATGTCTCAGCTTACTCTCTTCTGTCATTACCACCTTCATCATCATCCCACCGAAGACCTCGATCACCTACTCCATCATCTCATGATTCACCTGCCCCACAGAGACGTCGTTTCAGTGACCTATTCTCAGAGGATGAGGATGAGGATGGGGATGAGGACGTTGACCCTGAGGAGGAACCTCAGGAAGAGGAGGAGGTTAACCCAGATGAGGCCATCCCACCAGATCAGAGTCCTGCACCCTTAGTGCGCTCACCTAGACCAGGCTTCCCTGGGCATATGCCTGAGCCTGATTCACCAGAGCAGTCTTTCGAGCTGGTCTCACCTCCTCACTCACCTGGGCCAGAGAGTCCACCAGCCCCAGATACCCCATCAGAGGTTGCCTCAGAGGCAGCAGCCCATGAGGAGATGGGTCAGATTTGGGAGCAGATCACCACCCACGAGGAGAGGATCAGTCAGATAACTGATCGATTAGTGGGTGTATCAGCAGCGAGATTTGGAGAGATTGAGAGAGATATGGGAGTATTGTATGGTAGGACCACGTCATTGAGACGTGACTTGTTGGATTGGCGTGATGCATTTAGAGATTTACTGAGAGGTCTCTTGACTGCGTGAGATACTGATAGAGCCCTTTGGCGTAGAGTCACAGAGCAACAGACAGTGATCGCTCAGCTCAGGAGAGACCGTGAGTCAGATCGCATTGAGATCTCATCTGTATGGAGACAGATGGCAGACTTGGAGACTACCTTGAGAGAGATCCGCCGAGATCGTGGCTAGATGTACCTAGATTTGTGACTGTTGTACCATCACTAAACTGAGGAGTCCTCAGTTAGAGATGTTAGTTTTATCAGCTATCTTTGTTATCTTTATTATCAGTATCGTCTATGACGATCAGTTATCATTTCCTTCTGTTGTATTTCGAGAACCTTGTATCGTTATTGATGTTATTATAGATGAGAACTTTTGGAATTCTGGTTTTGAGCATGAATTGTTTGTGATGTGAACGAAATAGTATTCATGTTATGGTGATTGGTATTTGTGTTGGTATTCAACCCTGTGATGATCACTTTCTTGCATGATATACTATAGTATTTGGAATCTCATGACTCTCTTATGTTGTGATTCAGATCAATGGCTCCAAGATGAAACCCAGCCAGGACCACCCGAACAGGGCCTGCTGTTGTCAACACCGGTCGTCGAGGCCGGCATCCAGTTTGAAACATTTACAACCAGAATACCAACAATCCAACTAATGAAGATCAGAATGTCAATGATCAGGGTGTCAATGGTCAAACTCCACCTAACACCCCTCCTGTGAGTCAAGCTCTAATTGAACAACTTGTGGCTCAGCGTGTTGCTGAAATCCTAGCTGAGTTAAATCACTCAAATACCTCTGCTAGAACTCCACCACCTACCAGAAACCGTGGTTGTACGTACAAAGAATTTCGGAGTTGTGGGCCAACTGAATTTGGCGGAACCGAAGGCACTGTTGTGTTAATGAGGTGGATGGAGAAAATCGAGTCTGTATTCACTGTTAGTAACTGTGAGGATGATGCCAAGGTGAAGTATGCCACTTTCTCTTTGAAGGATGAAGTGTTGACTTGGTGGAACAACTACCTCAAATTTGTTGGAAGTGATGTGGCTTATGCTATGACTTGGGATCAGTTCAAGGCCTTGTTGATTAAGACCTACTATCCACGAAATGAACTTAAGAAACTAGAAATTGAGTTTTGGAACCATAAGGTGAATGGTAACGATATGACGACTTACAATCGTCGTTTCCAAGAGTTGTCATTACTTTGCCCAGAGATGGTTTGTACTGAGGCGCTCAAGATTGAGCGATACACTGATGGATTACCACTGGCTACTAGGAGTGACATGATTGCTGCAAACCCGACTAATCTCCATGAGGCCATCACGATAGCTCAACGTTTAATGGATTCACTGGTTCTTGAATGTGCAGAAAAGGGGAGGAATGATAAGAGGGAAAGGGAGGATCAGTCTAAGGGTAATGATCACCCGAACAAACGACAAGAGGTCGCCAAGGTGTATGCTATCGGAGACGGGGAGAAGAAGGGTTACAGTGGAAACAAACCACATTGCAACTGTTGTAAGCGTCATCATCACAGGCAATGTAGTATTATGTGCCGCAATTGCTCAAAGGTTGGACACATAGCTAAGGATTGTAAATCCCGACCCCTGGCCATGGCGCAAATAACTCAGGGAACGGATTAGAAGGCTAGTGTCACTTGTTATGGATGTGGGAAAAAAGGGGCACTATAGGAATGAGTGTCGAGAGCCGTGGAACCAAGGGAATGGAGGAAATCATGGAAATCGAGGCACGGGAGGAAATGGGCATAATCATGGTAATCGAGGAGCAGGAGGAAATCGGGGAAACCAAGGCACTGGGAATCAGCAGGGAGATGTGGGAGCAGCCCAAGGAAGGGTATATGTTATTGGGAAGGAGATCAAGGAGGACCCGAACGTTGTCACTGGTACGTTCCTTCTAAACAATCGTTATGCTTCTATATTGTTTGATACTGGTGCCGATAGGAGTTTTGTATCCACTACGTTTATGCCCTTGCTCGAAAATCCCCCGACAGCCTTAGATATTGAGTACAATGTAGAGTTAGCAAATGGTAACCTTGAAAGGATAGACACCATCATCCGTGACTGCACGCTGAACTTTCTAAACTATTCTTTCAATATCGATCTCTTACCCGTCACATTAGGCAGTTTCGATGTCATCATCGGCATGGGTTGGTTATCCAAGTATCGTGCTAATATTATCTGCGATGAGAAAATTGTTCGTGTGCCTTACGGAAGAGAAGTCTTGAACATACAAGGAGTTAGGAGTGATCGTGGAGGTCCCTCCAGATTGAACATTATCTCTTGTACTAAGGCACAGAAGTATGTAGAAAAAGGGTGTTACCTCTTCTTGGCCCGGATTTCTAAGAACAAAGGGAAGGAGAAGGGTGAAAAGCGCATAGAAGATGTACATATCGTCCGAGACTTTCTGAAAGTATTTCCAGATGACTTACCTGGGATCCCACTAGTGAGACAAGTCGAATTTCAGATCGAATTGATGCCTGGCGCTGCACCCGTAGCCCGAGCACCTTACCGACTCGCCCCTACTGAATTGGAAGAGCTATCGAAACAGTTGGCAAAATTGTCAGAAAAAGGATTTATACGACCAAGTTCATCACCATGGGGAGCTCCAGTACTGTTTGTAAAGAAGAAGGATGGATCTTTTCGCATGTGCATTGACTATCGAGAGTTGAATAAATTGACAATTAAGAACTGATATCCTCTACCCAGGATCGACGATCTATTCGATCAACTTCAAGGATCGAGCGTTTACTCAAAAATTGACTTACGATATGGATATCACCAGCTTAGAGTTCGGGAAGAAGATATTCCAAAGACCGCGTTCAAAACTCGTTACGGACACTACGAATTCCAAGTGATGTCGTTTGGTTTGACCAACGCACCAGCAGTATTCATGGATCTCATGAATTGAGTGTGCAAACCCTATTTGGATAAGTTTGTGATAGTATTCATAGATGATATCCTGATCTACTCTAAGAGTACAGAGGAGCATGAAGAGCATCTAAGGCTTATCTTGGAATTACTTGTTGGAGTATGCTCGTGTCATAATTACTAATTATATGGCTAGACATATGTGAGCCTATGGGGTCACACACAAATACACTGAGGTGCCACTTTATATATCGTGTTTATTGTATATACGACATATAAATAACCGTACGTAACTAGGAACCACTATTGGGCTTCTAATGACTAAGTAATGGACTTATTCTATTGGACTTGAAAACAAAATGGGAAGCCCATTTTGAGCCCAATAGGGGCCGGCCACATTATGGTTTATGGAAGGGATTTGAATGGTTTTTAGGTTATAAGTGAATGCTAATCTATCTCCTAGGATTAAGCTAACTAAAAAAAAACCAATCTCCCTCTCCTCTTAATAATATGGTACGGCAAAAACAAATAAAAACCTAGGGTTTTTATTTTTGATCTTTTCACTCTTGCATCTTGCTTATTCAAGAGTGTTTGATTGGTTACGGGTGAAGGACTAGCATCCATTGGCATACGGTGAAGTGTAGTGTGGACATATCATAGAGGTGATCTCCTTTGGTCACTTGTGGTTCTTATTCCATTCGATCCATAAGCATTGGTGGTGACTCCCGGATCACGCTACAAAGGTATAACTTGTTTGTTTAATTTATTTGATTGATCATATGGCTATATGATCCTTGTATGGTGATGTTCTTCCGCTGCGTTTATGATATTAATTGTTTATTTATGTTTACATCACCTATAGTGGTATCACGAGCCATCATATGTTGTCATATGATCATCTTGTATGCGTAAAAATGGCTAAAAACGTGTTTTTTTAATGGATTTAAAAGTATAATCTTAAAACAGCCCCTAGGGATTTTATATTCTGAATATGTCGACCTTAATGAGGTCTTAAGATCTGCATTTTTTGATCCTATGGCCATTTGTTATGCATACTTTAATTGTTTACTTGATCGGTACCCGTAAAATGGCCTAAAAACGTGTTTTTTAAGAGATTTTTAACCCGATTTCTAATCAGCCCATGAGGCTTATTTTTCTGTGGTAAAATGGTGTTTAGAAGGTCCTAATATCAGTGGGTTATGAGTCTATGGCCATTTGTCACGCGTACCATTCGGGGTTTTAATTCTTGTTAATTATTTCTTCGATTCGTTGGCTAACAATTTAATTCTTGTTATTATTTTGTTGTCCATGGCAAATACATGCATGTTTGTCCATGGAGTTAGCCAACACCTTGTAATGACCATAATTTTAATGTATTATTATGTGTATATGCAAAGCCGATGAAAACCTAGACCACTTATGCATTGTGATGTTGTGATTGTTGGTAGTTTTTCTTGTTTTGGGGTTTGCCATTGTTTCAGCACTTTTGTAATGTATTTCATTTTGGTTTTGCCATTTTTTGGGCATTTTTACAGTAGATACAAAGTAGATTAGATGTATTTTACTTTATATATATTGTAACCAAAAGCTTGGAAGCAAATGGCGAAAGAATGAAGAGTTGTAGTCCGAAAGTAGCTGCTGGACACCTGTTGGGAAAACGAGATTTCCCGTTGATTGGTAAGGTATTTTTGGCTAAATTTTGTTTTGAAGGTCCACAACACATAGGTCTACAACTTTGTCAACTGGGCCGAACCATGAGGAGGTCTTCTTCTAGGAGCTTTGGGCCTTGCAAAACAGAAAAACTGGGCTGACAGAATCTAGAGTTCATTGCATAATGGGCCTTTTACTTGCCCATGATTGTCTTGGGGCAAGTGGGAGCCCTCCATGTGGTTGTGTTATATGTCCCTAGTTGACTCTTGGTTCTTGTGATGGCTCACAAGACCAAGCATAGGATTTTCATCGGTTGAGGCTTTGCATATTGTGGTTGTATGTTTGTTAGGTTGTTTTATGTATGTTGTGACTACATGTAAAACGAAAATTGTTTTCTTAAAACTTGAAACAAAACATAAACCATTTTGAACTAAGTCTTATGATTTAGTTTAACTAAGTTTAAATATGATTTGAAACTTAAAAATCATTGTTTTCTAAATAACACTTAAACTAGTTTAGGTTGTTTATTTATTTATTTATTGTATTGTCCAAACTTAATTATAATCCACTTAGGATTTATATTAGTCTTGAAAATGGACAACTTGACACACATAAATTAAAAAAATGATTAGACTTAAGTTATGAAAAGTTTTTAACTTGTGCTACGAAGAATGAATGCATGCTTCTTTCGTACACGTTTTTTATCCACATCAAAACATTTACCCGTCAAAATTTAAGTCATGCCGTCCAATTATGAGAACACTTGCAATTACCTTTTGGCTATGGCCAGACCTAGGCTGAACTGTAACCCAAGGTGACTATTCTCTATGGTCAGACCTAGGATTATTCTCACAGTTTCCAAATTGGATGACTTAATCGAGTATTGTGGTCAGACCCTTGCCCGAGGCAAAGATGGGACTAAACATGCCTACATGACACTAGTTGTTTGACACTAGATGCCATGAGTCCCATAAAGATCTAAGAGTTGCACATGTAATGCAATTGGTCGACGTTACCTACCTATTGAATCCACCATTTCTAGTAGTTCAACTGCATTAATGGTCGAACCTCAATGAGGATCTTAGCCTTTTCGTAAATTAATTGTTTTAAATTGTAAACATGGGGTAGTTAAATTACAAAAGGATAATTATCGAAAATACTAAATATGAACTTTGTAAATTCAATTAATGTATTAATGCAATCCGTAAACAAGAGTTTGTTCTTTTCTTGTTAAAAGGACGAACTAAGTCGTTCTTTCCTTGTAAGAAAGAGACTTGTTCCTATCCTTTTTCTTTATGAGGAAAAGCCATAATAGGAATATTTGAATTTCCCTAATTCTAATAAAACTCAATGAACACATACTCTAAAAATCGTGATGTCTTGTAAAAGTCAAAACGGTTAAGTATGGTTAAACATCTTATTCTTCCAAGATTGTTTCATAACCCTAGTTTCGGTTTTGAAACCTTTAAGAAATATAAGATATTTGGATAACTAGAGAACACGTGCATTTGACTTGACCTCTTTGGTCAGACCTTAGGGCCATTTCAACCCATGGCAAATTTTGCTCATTGGTCAGACCTTTGACGATATTTGCATGTTCTTGCTTGGTCGACTTATTTCGTACTAGCTACCATAATAAAATGAGTTCAAATAATTAGAAGACGGAAATATCAATAAACCGCAAAGTGGTAAAGGCAATTACTAGCATGATTACCTAGCAGTTTGTCATAACCCAATAACCCCACTATGGTCCTACATACCCTTGTGGTGAAGTAGACCAATTATGGAGGAAATGCATGCCTATTTTCAAGTTAAAATAGCAATGATGGCTAGCCCATCATCTATATGTTAAAACTTGATGCACTTTCTTGAATACCTAAGTACATGTTTACTAGTCAAAGTGATTCACATTAGCAATAATGTGTAGATATTCAAAGAAAGAAGGAAAGTATTCAATCGCCACTCACCCTCCACTGGTGACGTAACACTTTTAAATGTTGTCTAATCCAGTGGGAGCTAAGTGATTATATTACTGGTGACGAAACACATGTAATGTTGTCTAATCCAGTGGAAGTTGTAAGCTCTATTACCTTACAAGTTGCCTATCTTATTTCCAGATTGTCTTGAAATAATACATTACTTTCCACATGTTAAGCATCATAGTTTATATAAGAACCATTGCATAAATTTTATAAGATAACTTGTCGCGTTTCTGATGTTGCTTCCTGAAATGTTATCTATAAAATCGTTATGCATGATTCATTATTAAAACGATAAAGTTCTACATATTTATATTTTGATTTTGACTAAAAATCATATGTTATCTTAGACATTGTCATATTGCTCATACAAACACACGAGCGTAGTGGTGCTTGTATACTATGGTGATGTTGTGCCATGCACAAGTGGGAGTAATCTTAATGTGTGCAAGGTACAACATATAACAATATGACTAATAGTTTTTCTTGACTGAAAGGTAAGAAACTAAGATTCTACTAGGACTTCTACACATAAAATGTAGGTTGCCCTAATTAGAACAAATATCAAGATAACATGAAAAGCTACTTCAACATATTCACTGAATTGTTTAGTAAATATGATTATGTTTTCTTGTAAAGTCATAATCATGAAGTATGAAATTAACTTGAAATTACTATTGAGGCCTCGGCGCTCGTAATTACTTTAGTTGAACATGTTTAGGTATCTTGTAAAGACACAAACATCAAATCCGTTAATTGTTGAAAGACTTATAACGTAAAGTAAAACGTTGATTTGTTATGTCTTCTAGTTAAGACATGTACACTTACGACGTATAATAAATGTTTATGTTTTCAAGTCAAAACATGCACATGAAGTAAAGTATGCAGTAGGCTAAAATTACTATTGATGTCATCTGGTTTGACTTGGTTGGCAGATATGTAAGCCAAAAGGTATAAGTTCATCTAATGAGTTGTGTGATAGTCTCACAACATCAGTCCTCATGGAATACCACGACCTTATGGTATGTCCATCGTGGAAAATCAAACACTATTGATATTGTTTGATCTTTGATGACTTAAACTGTTTTACTTCCAAAGCTATCAAGGTTAGAAATTGGGTGTGCCATGTGTACACTCAATATGATTCCAACCCAGAAGGAATTTAAGACACCATTGTATTGTGGCATGAGATGAATCTCATTATGTCTTGATTGAAGTTCTGAATTTGTTAACTACTTAAGAGTAAGTAATTAACAAACTAGAGTTAAGAACTAACGGTGTATTTTGGTTGTCCCACTTGAAAACAATTTATTGTTACTCAAGATGCTGAGTATCTAGAGATTAGTCTCTACATAAAAAAGCAAGTGGGAGTACCTTTAGACCTTGAAGTTGTTCAAGAACTAAATACACAACCTTCTGAGTACACTTGCTAATGTCATACTAAGGTTGAACATGCATATGTTAAACCATAGATTGATATCTCTCATTCATAAATCCGCAAGGATACCTCTTGCACCTGAATGATATAGTTTTTATATCAATGCTGAGGGACATAAGTTAGAGGATCATGGTGAACCTGCTAACTACTGAGATGCATTATCAGATATTGTATCTGATGAATAGCTCAAAACTATGAATGTTAAGATGCAGCCCTTGAAAGACAATCACTCATGGAGCTTGATTGATCACTTACCAATCAGTTAGACTGTGAGGTTAAGAATGAGTTTCTTGATAAGAAGACTCAAAAGGGAAAACTTGTACACAAGTTTAATGCATGACTAGTAAAAGCAGTTTACTCGTACTCAAGTAATTGACTATGACTAAATCCTTCTGCCTAGAAACATTAAATGTATAAAGATGATTAATTGTCATACCTGTTTTCATATAAATGAAATATGACAATAGGATATCAAAACACTTTTCTTGTTGATTACCTTTGCGAGGACGATGAGTAATCAAAAGGGTTTATGAATCCATATAATCTTTATTATGTATACAAGATAAAATAATCCATATGTGGATTAGATCATGCATCTAGGAGCAAAGATCTTGAGTTAATTATAAAATCATTAATTTGATTTTGATTAATAAGATTATTCCTAAGTCCACTAAGAGCAAGTTGGAGCACTGTATTTATTTTCTTAAATCTCATATGTTGTTAACATATTAGAAACAATATTCCATCTAAGCTAGACTTTAATCCTTAGCTTGGAATGAAGTTTCTCTTGAGGGATTTATAAAATAAGACATACAACCTTGTTATATATATGTTTATTAGAATAAACATAAGCGGTTATTAAGTCTAAACATAATATGACACGTTATTGAGGGGAGTCTCAATGATCAGTCTCATTTGATGAGATTGAACACATGAGTGGAAATCTTAAGTTCGACTAAAGGATTCATTATGTAAGTCATATTACGCATTGGGCTACATTTATCATTTGCATGAATGCAAAGATGAGTTGATAACAACAAATATCTAAGTGAACGTCATTAGATAATTGTTAAACGAACATTATAATGGACCTACAAAGGACCACAGATATGTTCAAATGTTTACGGATATATGAGGAACTCTGTTTTGTTTTCATACACTGATGCTTATTTAACTGAGATGATACTCAACCCTAGTCATGGTAGGATGTCATCATGAATGATGAAATTGCTGACTAGATGTGCTCGACTGAGAGCATTAATGCGTTATACATTAAAAGAATAAGAATAGTTTATAGTTTGAGAAACTATTCAGATGACTGTCTAAAGTAGGTGTCTTGCTAGCTTCAAACACCCTATGGAATGTATTGTTGCAATACTCGTCTTGTACTTGATTGCACACATACAAAGGACAATCATCATTCAAACCTTTCATGAATTTTGAAAGAAGTATTCTCAAAGTTTACTCAGATGACTACTTGTTGCCTTGTACAACATGATTCGATCATGGTGGGAACATCGGATTCTGACCTATGAGTAGTATTATGCATATCTGTTTTTAGTATTTGGATAATGGAACTGTAAGCAGTCGTATTATACAATGAATTGGTATACCTGGTATGATCGTCTTCATTTATACTACTGTGTTCTATATTTGCATGTTTAATCCATGAATAATTTATTTATTCTAAAATTATCCATTATCAGTTGACGATACGGGAGTATCATCAAATTAAGGCAAATGTGAGCGTGTTGGTGATTTATTTGCCACACTCACATGTTGTTCATAGTGATGAACATTGGATTGACCCAACCTACGAGAATTCACTACATGGATCGTCGTCAATAGTGAATCTCGCAAGAGGTTATGTCTCTTATCCTTAGACTTGAGATGCAAGCAGGTCTTGCATGTGCGGAATTTCATTCCTTGATATGGTTAAACGTTGTCCTGAATAAAGTAGTTATAAAGGCCATTATCAGGAGTGATATGAAGCATGTGAATGACACGTGTAGTCAAAACAGGATTTGTTCCTCCACATGTTATGGAGTTAGATACTATTGGGCCCCTCGATGAATTGAACAGATGTTTGTATGGCCGTACCCAAATGAGATTAAGATGAATCTTAAATCCACTTGGTAATCTAGTTCAATATCTATATCGAGAAACATAATAGTTGAACTATTAGAATGACATTTGATCCATGTCTAATGTTCAACACGGTATCTGTAACAAAAGGATAGATGACATATAAACCATCTGAAATGAGACGTTTAAGAAACTAACCTCACATATTTCTAAGGGCATTGGCGTGTTGCTAGACGCTAACCTTTGCTTGTATAATTACTTGATTATTATGACGTCGCAAGTGGGAGCTGTTGGAGTATGCTCGTGTCATAATTACTAATTATATGGCTAGACATATGTGAGCCTATGGGGTCACACACAAATACACTGAGGTGCCACTTTATATATCGTGTTTATTGTATATACGACATATAAATAACCGTACGTAACTAGGAACCACTATTGGGCTTCTAATGACTAAGTAATGGACTTATTCTATTGGACTTGAAAACAAAATGGGAAGCCCATTTTGAGCCCAATAGGGGCCGGCCACATTATGGTTTATGGAAGGGATTTGAATGGTTTTTAGGTTATAAGTGAATGCTAATCTATCTCCTAGGATTAAGCTAACTAAAAAAAACCAATCTCCCTCTCCTCTTAATAATATGGTACGGCAAAAACAAATAAAAACTTAGGGTTTTTATTTTTGATCTTTTCACTCTTGCATCTTGCTTATTCAAGAGTGTTTGATTGGTTACGGGTGAAGGACTAGCATCCATTGGCATACGGTGAAGTGTAGTGTGGACATATCATAGAGGTGATCTCCTTTGGTCACTTGTGGTTCTTATTCCATTCGATCCATAAGCATTGGTGGTGACTCCCGGATCACGCTACAAAGGTATAACTTGTTTGTTTAATTTATTTGATTGATCATATGGCTATATGATCCTTGTATGGTGATGTTCTTCCGCTGCGTTTATGATATTAATTGTTTATTTATGTTTACATCACCTATATTACTAAAGCAGGAACAGCTATACGCCAAATTCTCTAAGTGTGAATTTTGGATCTCAACCATACAATTCTTGGGTCACTTGATTGATAGTCAGGGAATTCACGTGAATCCCGCGAAGATCGAGTCCATCAAGGAATGGGCCGCCCCGAAAACCCCAACCAAAGTTCGTCAATTCTTAGGCCTAGCTGGCTATTATCGGAGGTTCATCGAGGGATTTTCTAAAATAGCCAAGTCCCTAACTAAACTGACTCAGAAGAATGTAAAGTATGAATGGGGAGAAGAAGAAGAATAAGCGTTTCAACTATTGAAAGAGAAGTTGTGTAGTGCACCTATCCTAGCCCTACCCGAAGGAAGCGAAGACTTCGTCATATACTGCAACGCTTCGCACAAAGGTTTAGGAGCTGTCCTAATGCAACGGGAGAAAGTGATAGCATATACTTCACGACAGCTCAAGACCCATGAGAAAAACTACACCACTCATGATTTGGAATTGGGTGCGGTAGTATTCGCACTCAGAATATGAAGACATTATCTGTACGGCACAAAGTACATTGTGTATACCGACCATAAGAGTTTGCAACACATCTTGGACCAGAAAGAGTTGAACATGAGACAGCGTCGCTGGTTAAAACTACTCAGTGATTACGACTGCGAGATTCGCTATCATCCCGGTAAGGCAAACGTTGTTGCCGATGCTCTTAGTCGAAAGGAGAGAATACCACTGTTGCGAGTTAGATCCTTGGGGATGACTATTAGTTCACCATTACCATCTCAAATTCTTGAAGCCCAAGCCGAAGCGTTAAAGGAAGAAAACCGACCGAACGAAAACCTCTATGGGATGGTAGAAAACAAAAATGCTTTTTAAAGCATTCCGATGGAACATTATGCTTTGGAGACAGAAGCTGGGTACCACTCTATGGAGGAATTCGTGAGTTGATTATGCACGAGTCGCATAAATCAAAATACTCCATTCATCTCGGATCTGATAAAATGTACCAAGACGTGAAGAAACTGTATTGGTGGCCCAACATGAAGGCCGATATAGCCCTGTATGTCAGCAAGTTCTTAACATGTTCGAAGGTGAAGGCCGAACATAAAAAACCGTCAGGGTTATTGATACAACCTGAACTCCCTGTTTGGAAATGGGAGCGAATCACCATGGACTTTATCACTAAATTACCAAGAACAGCTAGTGGTTGTGATACTATCTGGGTAATCGTAGATCGACTCACTAAATCTGCTCACTTTCTTGCAATCAGCGAAATTGACAGTATGGATAAACTTGCCCGACTATATGTGAAAGAAATTGTTTCCAGACATGGTGTGCCAATATCGATTATCTCGGATCGGGACAGTCGTTTCACGTCAAATTTTTGGAAGTCACTCCAAACGGCCATGGGATCAAACTTCGATACGAGTACTGCTTATCATCCCCAAACAGACGGCCAGAGCGAGAGGATTATTCAGACGTTGGAAGATATGCTTCGAGCCTGTGCAATTGATTTCGGAAAAGGCTGGGAGAAATACTTGCCTTTGGCCGAATTTTTCTACAACAATAGCTATCATGCCAGCATTAAGGCCGCACCTTTTGAGGCGCCGTATGGCCGAAAATGTCGATGTCCGATTTGTTAGGCTGAAGTTGGCGACAGTCAACTCACTAGTCCCGAACTTGTTCTAGAAATGACTGAGAAGATAGTTCAGATCCGAAACCATTTGCAAGCTGCACGTGATCGACAAAAGAGCTATGCCGACAGGAGACATAAACCTCTCGAATTCTAGGTTGGAGAAAGGTTCATGTTAAAAGTCTCACAATGGAAAGGGGTTATACGTTTTGGCAAGCGCGAAAAACTCAATCCTCGTTACTTTGGACCATTCCAAATTCTTGACAGAATCGGACCGGTAGCCTACCGACTCCAACTACAACCAGAACTGAATAGTGTGCACAACGTGTTTCATGTGTGTAACCTGAAGAAATGTCTTTCTGATGAAACCCCGGTTATTCCATTGAGAGATATCCAGATAGTCGAAAGCTTGAATTTTATTGAAGAACGGGTGAAAATCATGGATCGTGAAGTCAAGTGACTGAAGCACAGTAGCATTCCTATCGTTAAGGTCCAATGGAACTCGCGTCATGGTCCTGAGTTTACATGGGAGCGTGAGGACGAGATAAAGCGAAAGTACCCTCACCTCTTTTTAAACGTATCGAGTAACTCGAATTGAAACCCGGGACGGGTTTCTCCTGAGGCTGGGAGGTTGTGACAACTAGTAAATTTTGGGAGCATTTTTAATTACCGCATTATGTTTAAAACGAGCATTTAATTATTTGGAATCATTTTTGGAATGTTTTGAGAATTTATCCGGATTTTTGGTAATATTATATGGATTATCGTTAAGTGACGAGTAATTTCCTGTATACCTAGTTAGGCACTACGTGAATCGGCACAATTAAACTTAAAAATACGAGGGTTATTGATATTTTGACGCGCTAAACGAACATGGACGTATTTATAGTCAATTTTATTGGAAAAATAGTTTTAAGATCAGTGGAATACATTATAAATACTCGGGAAAATGTTTCGGTACTCAAATTTATCTCGATAACGTTTTATTAGAAGAATAACCGAATGCCACTTCCCACCCTTGCCTTAAGTTACAGTTTTAGTCCTTGGGGGACAATAGGAATTCGCATAAGGTCCTAAGGCTATATAAGCCACATCTATAACCATTTTAGGGTTATTCATTCATTTCTCACACCAGCCGCCCCCTCTCCTCTCCCACACTCCGGCCACCCCCAAGCAACACCACCGCCCATCCCCTTATAACACCGCCACCACCCACCTTCACCCCGTGACCTCCTCATCTCAATTTACTATACCACGCGCCCAAGAACCACCCTTCACCACCACTACGCGCCACCAACCATCTTTTTCGGCCAAGATCATTATAGATCCGAGTGTTTTGAAGGTAGGACACACCGTTTCACACGCGTGTGTGACTCGGTGTGAGTTAAACTCGTGTATAACGAGTTATTTTGAATGTTTGATTTGGTTTGGGTTTAAAAACGAAATGGGTTTAATGTTTTTAACAACTAAAAATGTTTATAAGCACGTTTGGTATCATTTCTTGTGAGTTTGGTGTCGCCTATTGGTCGTGTCGTAGGTGTGCCGTGAGCTATAACTCACGGCCGAGGTCTAATGAGCATGTTTTGAGGTTGAGTCGAGTCATGGTACTAGTCTTGAGTCATGATTAAGGTTTGGGTCGCGTATGTGTTGATGTTGTTATTGTATCGTGGTATTTTATTTCGGATTAGGGTTTGGTAAACCCTCGATGCAGCTGAGTTTAGTGGTTAGGACTGGATTTGGATATTGGATTAATGTTGTGGCTGTTGTGGGTTGTTTGCCGAGAAAGACCTAAGAGTCTGTGTAGTTGTTTGTTGGTGCCGAGACCAATAGAGTCTCGTCCTATGATGATACTTGTTGTTGTTGTTGTTGCGTTGGATTTGGATGGGGATAATTAGATAACGAGCCGTACGATTTGGCCGTTAAATGTTGTTGACGTTGTTAGGCTTGAGGCATTGTTATCGTGATCATATGATTAAATTTTGTTGATTTGAGCCAAGTCGAGTGTCATCGAGACTTCGTAGTCTCGTTGTGGCCTCGACAAGCCAAAAGTGCTATTTAAACTTGATGTTGACTATTGACCATTGAGGATGACTTATTGACCCGAGCATAACTTAAACTCGGAATTGTGACTCGAAATATGAGATGACTCGTTACATATTTAGATTGAAACTTAAATGACATTAGTAAATGACAAATTAAAAATATTAACTAACGATTACATTTTTACTTAATATTTTAAAGGTTAAAAAGAAAATGTTAAATGACAAGTAAAACGTTATTTAATATTTTTACAAATAAAACGGAATTCATGCGTGTTATTTAATATTTCGAGGGCACGCAAGTTGAGAAGTACTATTTATAGAAATATTAGTATTATATGGAGTTAGTGTCGAGTCACGGATTGGTTGCCGTTAATATGCCCGACCCACATGGTTATCGGACTTATTGGGCTAACGAGTCCAATAAGGGCCTAATAAGCATGTCGGAGGAAACTTATTAATGAGCAATTCATCCTTATGACTTATCGAGTATGGAAATTAAGTTTTGGATTGATAAGTTAAATGAAGGAATTGCGAGACTTATCGCGTTGACGAACTCGATAAGAACCCGACAATTCGTTCAAATGACTTATCAAATAAAAACTTAATCATACGTCCTTGTCTTGTGAAGTCGTTTATGTTTTAGTCATCGTTTGGTGTGAGTACACTTGAGTCATGTTGCGTCTCCACTGCACACCCGATGATACCAAACGCTAGTAACTATTATAAGAGAGATTTTGGAATCGAAATGGTATATACTTGGGGATAGTTAGCTTTTGGAAATCTCTTACTTTGGGAATATACGTTAAGGCAAGTTTATATTATTAGGTCGTGCCGAGTCCGTAGTTGCAGTGACATGTTAGCTGCTGTTGTGTCTCACCACTGTTGACTTGTGTATTGTGCTTTGTTTGATCGAGGTGAGTTTCATAGCCCCACTTTAACTCTTATAAATGTTTATTTTAACTTGGGGGAGAAAACATGCAAAACCGTTTTAACGGACCTACTGCTATTTTTGTTTTGCTATAACTTGTTGACTGGCTAAGGTTAGATATGCGACAGATGTTTGACTTAGACCAGGTTAGCAAATAATCTGGTCCTAATTTGCTATAACATGGTGCCTGGCTAAGGTCAGATATACCTAGGGCCCTACTGTGATTATCAATATGAAAGTGGGCTTTTGTGACCTATCATATTGTTTCTTGATGAATTGCGATTGTTGATGTTTGTGGAATTGTGATTTATATCTATCTTAGTCCAGTGTAGCAAATTTCTTATCTTGGTCCGCCATTACTTATTGCTTAAATCTATGAACTCACCAGCTTTAGCTGACCTTTTTAGCATGTTTTCTCAAGTAATTAATGATGTTCAATTGTGATGATTGTTGTTTGGAGGTTTGGCAAGTGGTATGGCTAAGGATCAATTCAAACTCTGATGACACTTTTGGGGACCTATTTTATGTTTCTTTTGGGCCTTATTTTCAGTACTTTTAAATAAATGTAAACTTGAAGTTGGATTCTTAAACGTTTTATGTAAACGGATAATGTTATCCCTTTTTTTATGCTTGTGCTGTGTACCAATCGCGTAGCACCCCGATGCTTGTTTCTGTCTTCCGCTGAACCAAATTTTGGGGGTGTTACATATGCGCTCTGAGTTATTTGAACAACCTGAATAGAGCATATATAAAAAGAAGAAAGAACATAACTTAGACTAATTAATCGTTTGAAATAGCTCTTTGATATTTGTTAAAGAGGTTAGTGTAAAAAATCCGAATATCATTTCTGATATAACTGAGTTGGTGCTGAAGCGTGAAAGCAGAACGATTTGATACTGTTTTTGTTTCCAAGTTAGCACTAAGTAAGCTATAACAGATAATATTCGAGCAAAAGAAATTAATGATAAGTTATTCAGAATCATCCGTTTTGTTTCACTTAATCAGATATATCTCATTCACCCAAATAAATATACGTAATACGTGCTATCCATCACGGCCTACTGATGCGCTCCATCGAAGCTTTAAATTTATAAACAAGAATTACCGATTAACTAGGAACACATTCGGGCAAGTATACCCTAGTCATATGTAGTATTGGGGTTGGTAAGTCAAGGTCGTCCCAAGAGACTTGGTTGCACTCAAGTGTCGTTTGTTTGTTTAAGCAAGTAACAAGTTGATGGTTATGATTGTCACGGATCAAACCAACAAGAAAAGCAATATAAGAACAATCACACAAAGAACATACATGTTTGGACAAATGATCACATGGATATTAGGAGGATTAGTTTGGAAAACATATTATCAAAAGTAATCCTTACGACCTTTAGAACCAATAATAATTTAGTGTTTTATAAATCAAATATGTATAAGCCTCAATCAAATGGTCATGTCATGAGCCTTATGCCTATAACAAGAAAGAATCCTTTCAAACTTTAGACTTTGATGTTATTAATTCGTGAAGTTCCATTTACTTGAAAAATGATTAGAACACATATTCAAAAGATGCCTTTCGACCCTTAATCTAAATTAAACTTTCACTTGTTATGTTTATTAATTTTCTCATACAATCGTCACAAAGTACAAGACCAAAACATTCGTCGACTAATGAATTGAAATCAACCACTATTGAGAACCCTTTCGACATTTAGACTCAACAATGATTAATCAAGACAATAAACAAGACAAGTTCCAATTTAACCAAATATGATGTTATCATCATATTCCAAACAAACACTACAAATATCCAAACATCCCTTTATCACAAGTTATCATAATATCCAAACAAGTATACAAAACTATTCCATGGTTATTTCAATCAAACACAAAGATTCAACAATCATGGTAATCATAAACATCATGAAATATAAAAGTAACAAGGTTTACCCAAAGTATGAATTACAATAGGCAAAGGTAAAGGATTTATAGCAACCTTCAAGCCTCCAATCAACTATACGCTTTCTACCAAGCTGGAAAATAATACCCAACACCTTCTTTTATGTGTTTGAGCCTTCTTCTGAAAATGGCAGAGGTTGGTGGTCTTTTGGGAGAGATAAGTTGGTGAAAATTCGTCCTTAAGGGTGGAGGGTAGAATTTCACAATGAAAACCAAGCCTAAGCACTCATATATATAGTAGAAATCAACCCTTAGCCTCTAAGTATGAAACTTGGGCACTAAGCGTCATAAAATACCAGGAAATGGAGTAAATGGAGGTAAGTGATCGGGCTTGGGGCTTAATGACACTTAATAATGCATTAAAAATAACTTGGGAAGGTCAGATTGGTCCATCCGATCGGATACGGGACCATACCGATCGGATAGATGAAAAAGTTAGCTCCATCCGAATCGGTTGCGGGCCAATACCGATCGGATGGAGCATTTTCGCCAGAAATTATAAGCACAAAAGTTGTAGATCCTTCTCTCTCGGTTTCGTGGCCGCTTGAATCATCTAAATCCGAGTTCGTATGCTCAAATTATGTCCAAAATGGTGGAGGTGTGTCGGGAACAACGAGTCTTCCATTATTTCTTCGTTTTAGCTTCTTTTCTTCATTTCTTTTCTCGTTTTCCCTCTTGTGCTTTATTTTTGAGTCTTTGGAGTGACAACTTCATGACTTGATCTTCTCGAATATATACTCCAAGAGACTCGCTTTTGTCGGGAATTCTTCGTATATGCATAAATCTTCGTTTATTGATCGTTTCTTCGTCTTTTTCTTGGTTTTCTTTGTCGTGAGCTTCCATGAACCTAAAATAGAAATTATACTTCATTAAGTACCATAAGTTCATAAAATTCATCAATATATATGCATAAAATCCACGATAACGCTCCTAAAAACATGTACAATTTGAGCGTTATCACCTATGGATTCGTTCCATAAATAAACTATGATCCCTCAACAGTTCTTAGATTATATTTTTCTTTCTAACATGTAATAGTTTCGTTCATAAGATAGCTAACATATAATCAAGGTTCAATCAAACGAAACACTCATTACATCAATTAAGCGAATGTGAGAGGTCTCAAGTCCAATTCCTGCTAGGTGTGGTGGGCTCAAAGCACGTAAAGTAATCGTTCAAAAAGTCAGAAACTGTGATTACCCAAAGAAAAACATAACTGCTTATTAAAATGTGTTATGTATGTTTTTGGGTTGAGACATTTTCACAAACAGTTGGCGGGTGTCCAGTATTTCTAAATGACCTGATATATAAATACAAGAAAACAGTTATGAACGTGAACCAACATAACTGAAACGAGATGAAAGTAAGCCCAACAAAGAAGCAATACCAGAGTTAGAGGTCGAAAAGGAGAGGGATTTAAAAACGGTCAGGAGGGTTTTTCTTTGACGAAAGCAATACAGGGTTTACGTGGTTTTCCACTTTCTCTATTTATTTTCCTATTCTTAACACTGTGTTGTTGAGTTTTATTATTAAAGAAAACTAAAGGAGTGTAAAGTTAACATTTTCCTCCCAAAACTGGAGGAAACACTTTACTTTCAAAATCAATAAAATACCACCACTTTTCATTCTATTTCCTTTTCTTTTTCTCCTTGATGTCACGACCCGCATACTCTTTAGGATTATTTTCGTGGTTGGTCGGGATTCCGGATTGTTCTACACTTGCTTAGAAGATTCTATGGAATTCTATTGAAGTTGGAAGAAAGTCTTGGAAGCCCTTGGAAGATGTTGGAAGGTGTAGGAAGCTCTAGAATATCTAGGAAGCACTAGAAGCTCTTAGAAGTCCTAGAAACTTCCCACCAAGGAACCTTGTAGAAACTTTGTACATAGTATAAATAGATGTAAGCCTCATTTGTAGAGATTCCGGATCTTTCCGGAATGATCCGGGAGTATGTCAAGGAATTCACTACACTTGTCTTGGAGATTCTGGATCTTTCCGACCAAGACTCTCTCTTCCATTTTCTTGATGGTTTGTGATTCTTACAATTATAGTATAAATATATCTCCAAGGAATACAAAGGAAATATGTATTCCTGAGTCGTTATCCCAACGAAGGAATGACTGGAACTTGTGATTTCGAGTCGTGATTTGTGTCGTGAATAGTGAAATAAGTGAGATTTTGGATTTTTAAACTACAATTATGAAATGTAAGCTAAAAACAACCAATAAAACAATTAAAACAAGAATATGAAGCACACGTAAGTAAAAACGTAAAGGAAAACTAAAAACGAGCACGCTCGGGCTAATTCCGAGCCTTAAAAAGTGAAATCTAAGAAATACTAGTCCTAGCAATGCAAATCTAATTTTCCTAGGTCCTAAATGATAAAATAAAATTTTGGGAAAAAAGAAAAATATTTTTTTGACTTTTATTTTAATTAGTATGAATTAAAAACTATTTTTAAAAGAAAAATATACAAAAAATACTAAATGAAAGAGAAAATTTATGAAAAATTACAGAAAAGTGCTAAAAGATGAGGGGAATTTAGGAAAAATAAAATACATATTATAGCTTAAAGGAATAAGCAGTTTATAAGCTTTAAAGAAAAATAAGCTAAAACTAGAAAACAATGCTTAACTAAAAAAGTTTGCAAATCCTAACCAGAGAAGACACAAGGGCACGTTGGTTAGGAGTGTGTGTGTTGGAAGGTTGAGCAGGGTTGAGGTCAGGGGTTCGAGCCTCAGCTCACCCTTGGCTTCCCTTGCTCCATTTTTATTTTATTTTTGAAAATTTTCTTTTGAAACTTTTAAATAAGCTAAAAATAATAAACTTTTGTAAAAGAAATATTTTTAAAACTTAGAAAATAAGCCAGAAAAAGCAATAATATAACAGACTGCTTATAAGGACTAGAAAAGCTAAGGTAACTGTTAAGAAGCAAATAAGCTTCTAGAAGCTAAAATGTAAACTGAAATAAGCTAAGATTTAACAAAAGGCAATTCTAATAAGGTAAAGTGAACAGAAAAAGCAGACCAACAAGAACATAAGCAATAAGAATCCAAATAAGCAGACAAGGCTATATATGCAGGCCCAAACAGGCTGTTGAGGCCTATTTGAGCTTAAGAAAAAAGTGCTTAAATAATAAGCAAAACTTCATAAACTTAAAACATGAAAAGATTAGCTAACAAAGAACTTTAAAACTGAAATTCAGAATCTCAAGAGCTTTTTTAGAGCTTATAAATAAGCTGAGAAAAGGAGTAAATGAGATACTGATGCAAAGGTTAAAAAGGTTGGACAATAACTTTTGAAACACAAAAATTGCTTATTCTCAATAAGCAATACTTTCAACTTATGAAAATAACTAAAGACCATATACTAAAAAAACTTGTAGAATGAAAATCAGAACATTAAAAGAGCTTACAGAGAGCTGTTTAAGAAGCTTGAAAAAGCCTAATCAGATTTTTATTTTTTTTAAGCTTGTAAAAAACTATCAATAAGCAAATAAGTGGCTTGCACACTTGTAAATCACATTAACCCATTATAGATCAACTTATAAAAGTGCTTTTCAAAAACTTCAATTAGCAAATAAGTACTGAAAATTGATCCTAAAGTTCCCTACTTAGAACTGATGCAGAAATGCACACTGAGGTAATTTTCTAACTGATTTGGACCAAAACCACCTCAAATCATAATGAAATGAATCCAACTCTTGCAAATCAACTTATAATACTGAAATGAACTCACAATTTTCAAAAACAAGTCCTAATCACTTATCTATTCATAATAAGCCAATATGAGCAGTTGAGAACTCAAAACTTGAAATATCCAACTTTAACATGCAAAACCCTTGAAATAATCTTAAAACTAACAACTAATAGCTTATATGACACCAATTAAGCTAAACCAAAACTATCCAAAAGGCACATGAATAGTAACAACCATTTTTACCCATTTTGCACCCTTGTGCCAAACACCCCTTAAGGTGAGACTGTTTTTGGATTTTGATAGTTTTAGACTCAATTAAGCTTAGATTATGAAAGAAAGATTATGATTAAGCTATAATAAGACTAAATAAGTAAAATTCAATTGAAATTAAGCACTAAATTAAGCTAAAACAGTTATTCTAATATTTTTGGATTATTTTATGATTTAATGAAAACTTAAAGTAAATGTAATCTAAATCAACAATAAACAATAAAAAGCAATAACTAACTAATATAAGCAAGATGAAAGCTAATAAGCACTCAGAATAAGCAGAAAAAGCAAATTACACTAAAACTTGAAATAAAATGGAAACTTACAAAAGCCCTTGCACAAACATGGCAAATTATGCTCGAGGAGCTACTCTACAGCTCTAGCTTGTCAAAAGACAAGCTAGTGACAGCAAAAAGCCCTTCCCTGATTGGCTTATCATCCAAAAGCTGATTTTGACTATAATGTTGACTTTTATTGACTTTTTTTTGAATTTTTTCAATTTAAACAGGAATTAAACAAAACAAACTCACAATAAGCTATGACAAGCTTGTATGAGCTTGTGAGAACAGAAAGTAAGAGCTTATGGAAGGTTAAACAACTAATAGCAACAATATTTAAAAGCAATTAAAATAAATTCGACAAGTATTTAAATGGAAAACTAAATTTGCATTAATAAAAGTGAGATTACAAAGCTTAAATGTAAATTACAATTGAATTTAAATGACTAGAACAAAAAGTAAACATGGACTCAATAAAAATTATTGGACAGCCTTGTGTTAAAGGAGGAGGTCTTCTATTTATAGGAGTTGAGGATAGGTCATTAGGGTTTCAAGGAATCCTCTGGAACTTCAATTCGCAGCCATTGATCAATCATATCATGTGGAGAAATCATCACAGCCCTTGGATCACTTTAGTGTTGTGTAGCCACCAATCAAATCACTCCCTTCTGCCATGGTGGCAATCCCTATGCAACATTCTCTCTGCCATGTCAGTCAACCTTCTAGAAGTATTTTAAGTGAGGGTAATTTGGGAGTTGCAGGGTAAAAAGGATGGAGGAGGTGAATAGTAAAAAGGGTAAAGGGAAAAAGGCGGGTTAGGGATTTTTATTAATTGTTTGACTGATTGGTTTAACCGGGTATAATAAAAAGGGGGTGAATCCGGGTAAGGGTTTAAAGGGTTGGATGGGTTATGTGTTGGGCTGGGTTTTGGGTTAAAAGGGTTATGCAAAATATGGACTAAAAGTGCAAAATATGGACTAAAAGTGCAAATATGTTTCAAGGACCTTTGATGAAATGTGATATGGTATGAAGGTTGTTTTTGATATCTTTGGCATAAAAGTGATCCAAAAGTAGAAATTCTTCCCCGGTCTCGGCTTTAATTCTCTTTCCAATTCTCGTGCTCGGTTTTGTTGGTTTTTTCTTTCTTTTTGTCATTTTCTCTCATATCCGTTCCTACACATGCATAAACACAAAAACAAACATATATATGGCTTTTATGGTCGGTTTTTGGTCTTTTTAGTCCAATTTTCGTAATGAAAAAGGTATGTGAATTAACACATACCAGTTTGCAAGGATGGGCAAAGACAGAGTTGGAAAGACGTGGAGTTCAAGACCTTGCTACGGCTATTGCCCATGCCGAGGCCTTGATTGACTTTAGCTCAAGGAAAGATTCGTCTAAGCCGAAGGATTGAAAGGCGAGTCATGAGAAAGGTGGGGGAGAGAAAGTCGCTCAAGCAAAGAATGATAATACACGTAAGCCACCAACCGGAAAAGGGCAAGGACTTGAAGACGAATTATAAGACTGGTGGATGCTTCATATGTGCTAGACCTCATAGAGCTCGAGATTTCCCCAAGAAAGCGAGCCTCAATGGAATGATGGCTCATGAGGACGAAGGTATGAGCGATGGTGGATGCATGAGCTCGATGAGGATCTTGAATGCAATCAAGGCCAAGATGGAGGTGGAAAAAGTTGTAGGGAAGGGCCTACAATACGTGGAAGCAACCATCAACGGGATCAAGGTACGTGCTCCAGTTGATTCCGGTGCCACTCATAATTTCGTGTCGGTTGATGAAGCCAAGTGGTTAAGGATTAGCGCTACGAAAGGGAGTGAAATGTTCAAGCCGTTAAACTCGAAGACCAAGCCAATGGAAGGAGTGGCTAAAGAGGTTCGGGAAAAGATTGGAGAATGGGAGGGGACGATTGACTTGTCGGTGGTCCTGATGGATGATTTCGATTTGGTTCTTGGGTTAGAGTTTCTCGATAAGGTACGAGCTTTCCCTATTCCCTTTGCTAATTCCTTATGTATCCTAGATGGTGGAAATACTTGCATGGTAAACACGGAGCGGGATTCTAAGTGTGGAACGAAGACCCTTTCGGCCATGCAATTCAAAAAGGGGTACAATAAGAGCGAGCCTTATTATTAGGTGGTGACAAGGCTAGATATGGATGAGGAGTAAGGAAAAGTGGAGGTACCGAAGGAGATCGAGCGGGTACTTGATGAGTTCAAGGACGTGATGCCCAAGGAGTTGCCAAAGAAGCTACCACCGAGGAGGGAGGTGGATCATACCATCGAGTTGGAACCGGGTTCCAAACCACCCGCTAAAGCCCCTTATCGAATGCCACCACCAGAGTTGGAGGAGGTGCGTAAACAACTCAAGGATCTATTGGATGCGGGCTATATTCGACCCTCGAAAGCTCTATATGGTGCGCCGGTGCTATTTCAAAAGAAGAAGGACGGATCCTTGTGGATGTGCATAGACTACCGGGCACTCAACAAGGTAACGATCAAGAATAAGTACCCTATTCCTCTCAATGCGGATTTGTTTGATCAACTTGGAAAGGCGAGATACTTCTCCAAGTTAGACTTGGGATCGGGGTACTACCAAGTACGGATAGCGGAGGGAGACGAAGTCAAGATGACATGTGTCACGAGTTATGGTTCTTATGAGTTTTTAGTCATGCCCTTTGGCTTAACAAATGCTCCCGCTACATTTTGCACCCTCATGAATAAGTTATTTCATCCGTTCCTTGATAAATTTTTGGTGGTATACTTGGACGATATTGTTGTTTATAATCATACCTTGGAGGAGCATGTCTTGCATTTGAAACAGGTGTTCCAAGTGCTACGAGATAACGAGCTTTAAGTGAAGTTGTAGAAATGCTCTTTCGCCCAAGACGAAGTCGAGTTCTTAGGACACAAGATCAAAGACAGTGGATTGATGATGGACGGGGCAAAAGTAAAGGCTATCTAAAAGTGGGAACCACCAACCAAGGTGACAAAGTTGAGATCTTTCCTTGATTTGGTGAACTATTATCGAAGGTTCATCATGGGGTACTCGACAATAGCATCTCCCTTGACGGACCTATTCAAGAAAAACAAAGCTTGGACATGGGACGAAAAGTGCCAAGCAGCGTTCGAGAGTTTGAAGAATGCGGTTATGGAGGAACCGGTGTTGAGACTACTGGATGTGACCATGCCTTTTGAGTTACATACGGATGCATCGGACTTTGCTATTGGAGGAGTTCTAATGCAAGATGAAAACCCGATCGCATTCGAGAGTCGGAAGTTAAATGAGACGGAAAGGAAGTACACAGTGCAAGAGAAAGAGATGACGGCGGTCGTCCATTGCTTGAGGATTTGGAGGCATTATTTCTTGGGTTCGAGATTCGTGATCAAGACTGACAACATTGCTACGAGTTATTTTCAAACCCAAAAGAATTTAAGTCCCAAGCAAGCTCGTTGGCAAGACTTCCTAGCCAAGTTCGACTATCACTTGGAGTACAAGCGGGGGAAGGCTAATGTGGTGGCCGATGCATTGAGTCGCAAGGCGGAGTTTGCGGCAATCACCCAAGCCCAATTCTTCCTCCAAGATTGAATCCAGGAAGGATTGGAACATGATCCTTTTGCCTAGAAGATCGTGGCTTTAGCAAAAGAAGGAAAGACTCGGAGATTTTGGCTTTTGGGAGACATGTTTTTCAGCAAAGGAGATCAGCTTTACGTGCCTAAGTGGGGTGATCTTAGATGGGTAAGCTTAAAAGAGTGTCATGATTCAAAGTGGGCCGGTCATCCATGGATTAATAGTAGAAGGCATTTATTATTGGCCAAGGATGGAGGACGATGTAGAGACATTCATGCTGACGTGCCTTATTTGCCAACAATATAAGATAGAGCAAAAGAAGTCCGGAGGCTTGTTGGAACCTTTACCTACGCCTAAGGGACCATGGGAGAGTGTTTCCATGGACTTTATCACATGCTTGCCAAAGTCGGAAGGAAGTGGAAGTATTATAGTGATGGTCGATCGATTCTCGAAGTATGGAACTTTCATCGCCGCACCACCCTACATTACCGCAGACGATACGGCTAAGCTTTTCTTTAAGAATGTGGTGAAGTATTGGGGAGTGCCACATGTGATCGTTATCGATAGAGATCCTAGATTCACGGGGCGCTTTTAGACGGAATTGTTCAAGATCATGTGGACGGAGTTGAACTTCTCTATGAGTTTTCACCCCTAAACGGATGGGCAAACGGAGAGGGTAAATGCATTATTGGAGCTCTATCTTCGGCACTACGTAAGTGCCAACCAACATGATTGGGCTAAACTCCTTGATGTTGCTCAATTCTCTTACAACATGCAACGGAGTGAAGCCACGGGGAAGAGCCCTTTTGAGTTGGTCACGGGGCGCCAACCATTGATTCCTAATGCCTAAGCCGCATCATACGAGGGGAGTAGTCCGGCCATTTACAAGAAGATGAAGGAATGGAATGAGCAAGCGGATTTAGCCCGGGCTTCGTTGAACAAAGCACCTATGAAGATGAAGAAGTGGGCGGATAGGAAAAGGAGACACGTCGAGTTCGAGGTCGGAGACCAAGTGATGGTGAAGCTCTTGCCTCAACAATTCAAATCATTAAGTAAGGTGCACAAAGGCTTGATACGGAGGTATGAAGGTCCTTTCCCGGTGATTGGACGTATTGGGAAAGTATCTTATCGACTTCAACTACCGCCACGTTGAAGATTCACCCGGTCTTCCACGTTAGCTTTCTCAAGCCTTATCATGGAGACGAGGAAGACCCGGAACGAGGGGTGTCCAAGCGGGCACCTGTCACACCCCCAGAAATCGGGTTCAGCGGAAGCATACACGTCGCTGGGGTGCAACTCAATTGGTATCACAACACAAGTATAAAGAATGGTTTTACCTCAACCATTTAAAGTAGATTTCATAATCAAAAGGGATTTATTTACAACATTTCAAAAGTGGTGCGGAAATATAAGCCCATAAAATATTTCAAATGGTCCCGAATATATCAGAGTCTTCTATGACCATGCCATGCCCTGCCAAAAGCCTCCAGTAGCGTGCAATTGCTTAATACCTGAAAATACATGCTAAAGTGTCAACAGGAGGTTGGTGAGTTCATAAAGTTTAGTGCAAAATCCAATGTATTTGAATAATGATTTCCCAGCAAAGGCATTGTAAATCCACCCAGTCCCAAGTCCCGCCAATACAAGACTTGCAACCTGTGTGTTTACAACCCACTGCCAAATAAGTTTTGGTTTATGTAAACAAAAGTAATATATGGACCAGGATTCAAAGATAAGTGTGACAATGTCGCTATATAAAGATAAGTGTGAAAATGTCGCCATATAAAGATAAGTGTGGAAATGTCGCCATCTAATCAATGCTGACAATGTCGTCATATAAAAAATTCTGACAATGTCGCCATATAAACAATTCTGACAATGTCGCCATATAAACAATTCTGACAATGTCGCCATATAAATAAATCTGACAATGTCGCCATATAATCGATTCTGACAATATCGCCATATAAACAATTAATAATGTTTAAAAGACAAGTCACATTACAAGTAAAACAAGCATGGTGTTTAATTGTAAAACGAACAGTGAGTTTAAATGTAAAACGAGCATAAAGTTTAAATATAAACGAGCATATATTCTCCCCCAAAACAGTTACAAAACAAGTAAAAGTAGGGGCCATGAACTCACCAAAAACAAAGTGCACAATCAAGTGAGATAATGAAGGAATAACGTGGAATCCTACAAGCAACCTATATAATATATATATATATAATATATTAATATATATATAATATATTATATAATATATTATATTATATATATATATATATATATATATATATATATATATATATATATATATATATATTTATATATATATATATATATATATATATATATATATATGTATATATATATATATATATATATTATATATATATATATTATATATATATATATATATGTATATATATAATATATTATATATATATGTATATGTTATTTATATATATATATATTATATATATAATATATATAGTATATGTATATATATATATATATATGTATATTATATATTATATATATATATATATATATATTATATATATATGTATATGTATATGTATATGTATTGTATTATATATATATATATATATATATATATATATATATATATATATATATATATATATATAATATATATATATATATATAATATATATATATATGTGTTGTGTGTGTGTGTGTGTGTGGTGTGTGTATATATATATATACATATATACGCGTGTCTTAGCTTCTAAAAATAATGATACATTTATCTCTATATGCCATGTAAGTTGTAACTTCAATTATGCTTGGTACATAATGTTTAAATAATTTCCAAGGTTGAATTTGGCTTTTAAAATGATTTACAAGTATGAAATATATTTCTTACCCAATTTCAAGTTTTAAATCATGTCTCGACTTTAAGTCCAAAATGAGTCATATGGGTCTAAAATAAGTCCAAGGGTTCAATCTTTAGTCAAAAGGTTCAAATTATGTCTAAGGGTCCAAAATATATTAGGTGGTTCAAAATAAAAGCTCAAGGTCCAAATATACAAGTTATCAATCTTTTGTATCTTTTAATTCCAAAGCTGATGGAAATTTTATACACTTAGCCACTTTCAAAAATTCGTATCTCTCAAACCGTAAGTCTAAAAATCATGTTCTTTACATCCCTAGTTTCCTCTAAGTCCCTACTTTTCTGTAAAAATAAGTTTACTCAAAAGTATCCAAGTATAACCACTTTTTATAATTTTTGTTTACAAGTCAGTCCTAATGGTGATGTTGACTGAGTTTTATGTCTTGCCAAAAAGGCCATATCTTGAAATATACAGATCCTATGAAGGTGAAATCAATTGGAGATGATAGCCCTATTTCTCTAGATCAGGCTACATATTTGCTATTTAAAATGTTTTGCAATAAAACTTGAGTTTTGCCACAAATTGGAACAGTGCACCAGATCTGACTGTTTTTACCACAAAAATCATATCTTAATCATCGGGTATCGTCACGGGGATCACCACCCGGGGAAATGACCACAAAACATAGATCTACAACTACATATTTTTCCCTTAGGCCCAAAGTCTACTGATCAATATAGTTAGTTCCATTTTTACCCCTGATCAGAATACTGTTTTGCATGTTAAGTCCTTTTAGGGTTTTCTAGTAATTTAAAGTGTGTACCAAGTATAATCAAGCATAAACAACTCATGTAGCGTATAAAATACATAAAATGACATGAATATCAATAGTGAAATGAATGAAAATAATGAGGGTTGGTTCCTTACAAAAGATAAAGAACAAGAAATATCAAGAACAAGGACACTAGACCTAGATTAACCCAACAATACTTGCATAAATCTTGGACTAGTAAAATCAAAACACCAAGGAGTGTTTGTGCTTGAAACCCAAGAAATTTTGAAGTGAAAGATCAGATTTTTGATGTTCTTGCATGAGAAAATGAGAGTGGAAGTGGGATTTTGAAGTATTAGTACAATGGAAGGGTTATCTCAACACTTGTCTTCACTTTTGGACAAGTGTTGGGGTATGTGGCATATAAGGGGCGGCGACAACAAGAAATAAATAAGGAGGTGCAGATTTTTGTTATTAGTTTGAGTATTTAGTGTATTGTGTAGTGTAGGTTGCTCCCGATACTCAAACGTAGGGTTTTTAAGACACATAATGCAATACCGGGTAACGTAAAAATGTAAAACTTCTAAAAATATAAAAACTTGTTATCATGACCTATTTTATTATTTTAGATGAGTGGTGAGTTCATCGGAGGGTACAAATATAATTAAAATCCAAAAACGAAGGTTTAGAACGCGTAAGACGTAAAAGGTGCAAGGTTTACGTAAAATGGAAAAAGTGAACAGTGACTTTTAAAATAGAATTGTAAGGAACCAATGATGCATAAAAAGTGTAGACTGGACATAGTCTAGTCTATATGAAGTGTTCTTACTGATGATACATGAATACGCAGCTAAACCATACTGGTTACGCGCATTTGAATACCCGTAAACCTAGTTTACGTAGTGATGAATGATGACCATGAATAGTGAATGATGAATAGTAAATTGTCGAGGTTTGGAAAATGACCTGAAATTACGAGTTGTCACAGTCGCCCACCCAAAAAGGAATTCAGTCCCTGAATTCAGCTCGTGTTGGTTTCTGGGGTGGATTCGGTGAAAAGATGCGGATATTTGAGTCGCATTGCGGTGATAAAAGATAAGACATTCATTAGATAGGAATTTGTAATAGTACATGAAACTTATACGATAGAACGTAAAGTGAAACACAAAAGAAATACAACACTAGAGAGTTTAGGCTTCGGTTTATTTTTAAGGCAGGTGTTCTCTTCTTAAACATTGTCATTGATGAAGTAGTTTTCTTTGGTGGCATGATTCTTCAAAAAAAGAAAAGAAGGGTGAGGCGTAATAAGGACGTTTCCGAAAAGTAGATGCCCTAAAGTGGCTCGCCATAAAATGAAAGCTTGAGGTCGTGTTATGGTTAGCTGACATGCTTCTAGGCGGCGGTTCACGAGGTGATGTAGATGTGAATGTTCTTGCAACGATTGTGTAAGCATATGATGAGTGTCTAAATACTCATCATTTTTACCTAATCTGAGCTGCCAAAACATCCAAAAACACTCAGAAATGCATCATAATACTGAAATTATCCCAGAATTGTGTTTTATATGTTTCAGATGCAAAATGTTTAAAAACAACTGAAAAACGAATAAAGTTTGCATAATTGGCAGTTTCAGTCCCTCAACTTTCAAAAGTTGTCAAAACTAGTCCCTGGTTATTCTAAAAACAGGAAAAGTCATCAAAGGTCCTTTAAGAATCATAAAATTACATAATAAGTCCTTTGGTGCAAAGTTTCATAAAATTACAACTTTGGTCCCCCAAGTTTGAAAAATGTCAAAATTAGTCCCCGGGTGTTTTAAAATGGAAAATTATATTTTATGACCCTTGTACTAATGACACTTGGCAAGAAATACCCTTGTGATAACTTTGGAACAATTACAGGTTTGGTCCTCAAAGTTTCAGAATATTACACTTTTGGTCCTTGTGATATTTTAACTACAAACCAACCGGACCCAAAATAAATAAACAAACCAACCCATCCTTATTAAAACCCATCCCATTTATTTAACCCAAGCCCAACATCCCAAAGCCCAACCAAATCCTTACCCGATCCAACCCAACCCTGGTATTTAAAACCAGAGTTTGACTCTGGTCAAACTCCCTTCTTCCTCACAAACCCGCCAATACCACCTCACCCATTGTTTCTCTGCTATACCACTCCCCCTCCTCCTACACGCTACCTAACAATGCCAAAAGCTTTAAAAGCTTCTTCTCCACCTCCCCATAAAGCATTAAATGCTTAAACCTGCTCAGTCCACTATTATCAATTTTGGCGCCAAAAGTGAAATCAAAGGCTCAGATCAATTGAGGATAATTCAAGGGTGCAGATGTGATCAGAGATGTCGACTTAGGGTTTCCCAATTGTATTTTGTATAAATAGAACAATGTAATAGGAAATTCAGTAGTAGTTAATTTTTAGTTAATCGTTTTTCTTATTCAGTTCTTATCTTTGTAATTGTAAGCTTCAAGTTATCAATATAAGTTACTTTGAGTTCATTGTTCTTGTTTTATTCAGTATTAAACTAAGTTCACTAGCAATTTACATTTCAAGATTATCTGTGATTCGAATTAAGTTCTAAGTCCTTTTAATTATCATCAAAAGCTCCAATAACCCTTATTATAAGCTCACATAAGCTCATCATAGCTTCATGTAAGTTTATATAGATTAAACCAGTCCTAATGCAAGATATTCAAGAACAGTCAACAAAAGTCAACTCTGGGTGGAATAAGCTACTATGGGAATTAAAAGCTAATCTGGAAGGCTTAGTGTAGTTTTCTAGCTTGTGTGAACAAGTTAGAATAGGTTCTGGTCCTTGTTCTTTGTTCTCAGTTGAAGTTCACTTGTAAGCCTTTTGATCAAATTTAGCATTTTACTGCATCAGTAGTTTATTGCTTGAATCTTGGTCTTATTATGTCTCTGTGGTAATTGTTAAGTAATATAAAGTTTAAAATCAGTTGCTTGTTCTTTGATTTTGATAGTTGCTAAAATCTCATCATAACAGTCAATATAGCCATTGGTCTATCTCTGTGTTTCTTACTGCTATCATTGGATTTTCATGCTTATTTGACCTGTTATAATCATTTGGAAGTGTTTGAAATCAGTGTTGTGGTTTGATTTTCTCAGTTGCTTTGGAAACCAGTTGTTTAAGGGGTGTTTGGATCTTACTGATCCAGTTGTATTGCTGAGTGATTGTGTTGTTATTTGTTGTTGCCACATATCACTCTAGTTCATATTAACTCAGAATAGCCATAAAAACTTGTGCTCAATTGTTAAAAAGTCAAAATCACTTTCAATCTCTCATTACTTGTTGACTGTTAAGATTTTGAGATCCATGATCATGATTCTGTGTTCATAAGTTGTTATACTTGCTCAATCTAGGTCTATTACACCTTATTACACCATTCTCAGTCATTAAAATAAGATCAAAGTTCACCAAAGTCAACCCTTGTGTTTTACTGCAAAAGTCAAATTCATCAGCAGACTCAGAGTTTTGGCATCTGATCTTGGGTCTAATTGGGATTCAATTGGTGTATTTCTGATAGGGCTTTTAGGATTTTAAGATAGCCAGTAGTATAGGCTAAGTTTTGCCCCCATAATATTCCATCTTTATTGCTTATTTATCAGCTTAATCTAGTCTGCAAGTTTGCTAGTTTTCTGCTATTTCTGCATAAGCTTTGCATCTGTCATAGTGCTTATCTAGCTTATTTCTGGTGCTTATCTGTCTGATTTAAGTTGATTTGTGCTTATTTAAGTTGGTTTAACCTGTTCTGAGCATTTGGTAAACTTTTGTGCTTATTTGCTTATTTTTGGGCTTATTGCAAACTGCTTATCTGCCCAAATCAGCTCTCCAGGCTTATTAAACATTTGATTTTATTTTTCATAGCTTTTTAATAATATTTTAGATTTATCTGTAAATTTTCATAATTTTCTGAATAGTTTTAATATTTTTAATCTTTTTTATCAGTTTCTATTAGTAATAAAATCATAATAAATAGAAAAATAATCAGAAAAATATAAATCCAATTTTCATAATTTTCTTTTGTCATTTTTAATCTAGTAAAAATATAATCTTATTTTTAGACCTTAAGAAAAACCAAAAATAGAAATATAGTGATAGCTTCTATTTAATAGAATTTATCTTTTTAAATTTTAATTAAGTAATTTTCATTTTTATAATTTTCTTAGCTTTTTCTCATCTTATAATATTTTTAGAAAAATTTTTAGAATTTTCTTTGTTCATTTAGTATTTTTTATAAATTTAAATAGTTTAATAAGTAATTAAATAAATAAATAATTAATAATAATTAAATAAAAAGTGTAAAAAAAATATAATTTAAGTTTTAAAATAAGTTTTTAGTAATTTTACAATTTTAGGTTTTAATTTTCTAAAATTTTAGTTTTTGTCCCATTTTAGATTTTCCGTTGCGCGTTTTTAGGGTAATTAATTCGCGTTTAATTTTCCTGTGCATATCTGTTTTAATTTGTTATTTAGAATTGTTAAAAAGCAAAATCAAAAGCAATCTAAATCATCAATCACTCTAATCCACACTTTACACAGTTGCCCATTCACATCTCGTTGGGAAACGATCCGGGTGATCACTTGCCTGGTTTCACATTACACACGAGTATTCGTTCTGAGACTGTTTATATATATATATATATATTATATATATATATATATATATATATATATATATATATATATATATATATATATATATATATATATACGTTTTCAGACGGACCAAATTTTGGCGCCGCTGCCGGGGAGGTGTGCTGCGACAGTTGTGTAAGTTTTAGCGATTAGTGATTCGAGATCCTTCTTCCAAGAAGTTCCTATTTCCCAAAAATAATATAAAATACCAAAAATCTTTTTCTTTTCTTTTCTATATATATTATTATTAATATTATCATATAAAAATTAAAAACTCAAAAATATTTTCCGTTTTCTTTAATAATAACAAATAAAATATTACCATCGAGAACCAAGACTGAGTACTACCTAACTGGGGGTACGGCCATAATAAGTTCCCAAACCTAAGATAAAAACTTGCCTTTGTATCACTTGCGAATATCGGCTCACCTTTGATTGATAAACAAACTATAACGGAGGTTTAAGGATAGTCTGACATTAAATTGTCGGACTGAAAGAAGCGGGTTTTTAAGGAGCATTAAGTTGCTCACCTTTGCTTCTCCACCACTCTGTGCGTTTATCTTTTAGAGAGCTACCGTACGCTTGTTGATTATTGGTTTAAGTTCACTTGTGTTTTTTCTCGATCTTGATTTTAATTAAAAAAAAAAAAATTAAAAAAAAATAAAATAAATAAAAAATTTGCTAAGTGCATGCGCACTCGTTCTTCTAGGTCATCAAGCCCTCTCCGTGAGCTTGGAAATATACCTCGAAGACGTCGGAGACGTTCTGCTCCATCAGTCGTACCCGAGATACGGACTGATCCCGAAACCCCTGTCATCATGGCAGAAGACCGTCCTATGAATGAGCTTCTCCAAGCTCCCACCGAGGGTTATGGAGATGCCATTATTGTTCCAGCCATCGTGGCTGAGAATTTTGAGCTTAAAACTGGGTTGATAAACCTTGTAACATCGCGTCAATTCTATGGTTTTGAGAGGGACGATCCTCAAGATCACGTTCGATGGTTTAATAAAATCACATCCACCATCAAATGTAAAAATGTCCCGGAGGAATCGATCAAACTTCTTCTTTTCCCGTTTTCTATAGATGGGGCAGCCCGGATATGGCTTGACAAACAACCCCCTCGATCAATTAGAACATGGGAAGATTTAGTTCAAAAATTCGTAAATGAATTCCTTCCTCCTTCTAAAACCACGCATCTGAAAAATGAAATCATGAAATTCACTCAAAGGTTTGATGAACCATTTGGAGAAGCATGGGATCGTTTCAAAGAATTGCTCCGCAAATGTCCTCATCACGGTTTCACCGATTTGATGCAGATGGACACTTTCTACAGTGGGTTAAACCCATCTGACCAAGATTCTCTCAATGCCTCAGCTGGAGGTAATTTTCTGAGCAAATCCACTAAGGAAGCCATTGCACTCATTGAAAATAAGTCTAAGGTCCGCACTACACGAAACAGGACATATAATTCCCAAGCTAGTGCTGGTCCTTCCACTTCATCTCCCGTGAGTCAGTCCAGTACTGATACTCAGCTTGCTGAACTCACGAAGGTTATTCAAGCTTTGGTTTTCTCCACACAAAAGAAAGAGTCCGCTCCGCAAACTTCTCACACTGCTGAAGTCAAAAAAATAGAAGTTTGTGTTACTTGTGGTGGTCCTCACGCTTACTATAATTGTACTACCACCGATGGCAATACATTTGATGTTAATGCTATAGCCGGAACATCCAATCAAGGAGGTAATCAGTACCGTCCTCAAGTGGACCCAAACCACCGTGCTAGCAATCAATTTGGACCACCCGGATTTCCTCCTCCCAACAATCAAAATAGGATTAATCCTAATCAACAGAGAGGGCAAAACATGCAAAATCAATTTCATGCCCCAAACAATCAATACCCACCCCAGAGGGGTAATCAAGGGTATTCAGCTCCTAATCATCAAGGACCTCTCCCAAATGAACTTGATAACTACATCAAGTTTAATGATACCAAAATGAAGGGAATACAAAATCAGATCTCTGGATTGAGGAATGAATTTCAATCTTCAATATACAAGCAAGGAAACGAGCTAAAGAATGAGCTTTCTAACAAGATTGATCACTCTCACAGCGAGGTTAAGAATATGCTTTCCAGTCTCATGAACCATATCAATCCACCTTCTACCTCGGGAGGTCTCCCTGGTAATACCATGCCAAACCCAAAGGGTGAACTCAAAGCTGTCACCACACGCAGTGGTAAAGCTTATGATGGACCCACTATTCCTACTACCACTTCTTCTCCTCTCCCCAAGGTAGTGGAAAGTGAGCCTGAGGTAACTAAGGACAAGGAACTTCCTATTAATAACGGAGGTGCCGACAACATCCAACCTCAAGTTGTCCCGAAACCAAAACCCAAACCAGGAGTTGTTTTTGAATCGCATGAAATCCCTGTTGAAAACCCTAAATCCAAACCTTCTATTCCTTACCCATCACGTTTAAATGAGCAAAAGCTCCGCGAAAAAGCTAGTCAACAAATGGAAAAGTTTTTCAAAATTTTTCAGGAATTACATTTTGACATAAGCTTTGCGGATGCTATCATTCTGATGCCCAAGTTTGCATCCACAATCAAACACTTGTTAAGCAACAAAGAAAAACTGTTTGAAATGGCAAAGACTCCGTTAAATGAGAACTGCTCAGCAGTTATCTTGAAAAAGCTTCCCGTGAAGCTTGGAGATCCTGGAAGATTTTTACTACCTTGTGTCTTTCCAGGAATGGTTGAATGCTATGCCTTGGCCGATCTTGGTGCAAGCATTAACCTGATGCCTTATTCAGTCTGGGAGAAACTTTCTCTTCCTGAACTCACTACTACCTGCATGACTCTTGAGCTTGCAGATCGTTCCACATCTCATCCACGCGGCATTGCTGAGGATGTATTTGTGAAAGTAGGAAAGTTCCATTTTCCAGCTGACTTTGTGGTTGTCGATTTCGATGCTGATCCTAGGGTTCCTCTCATTCTTGGAAGAGGATTCCTAAAAACGGGCCGTGCTCTCATTGATGTATTTGAGCATGAAATCACATTACGTGTGGATAATGAAGCTGTTACCTTTAACCTCGATCAAACTTCGAAGTACTCTTCAAATAATGATTCTGAATCGGTTAACCGAATCGATGTCATTGATATTGTTTCAGAGGAGTACTCACAAGAGTTTCTTGGTTATTCTCATAATTCTGTGAGTGGGGACCCCACCACATCTTCTCTACCTATCATTTCCGACTCTTCCCCTTCTCTCACTCCGTTTGAGGGAAGTAATTTCAATTTGGAAGAGATCGAGGCTTTTCTCGAGTGTGATTCATTTCTGGAAGGAATTGATGACGCTGAGATTGATCTGGAGGGAGATATTCTTCTTCTTGAGACATTGTTGAATCAGGACAATTCTCCTCCACTCCCTCCCGTTGAACTTCATAATGAGGAAATTAAATCGGTTGAGAAAAACGATGAATTTCCTGAGGTCGAACTCAAAGACTTGCCACCTCATCTTGAGTACGCATTTTTGGAGGGTGATGATAAATTACCCGTCATTATTGCTAAAGACTTAAGTGATGAGGAAAAGACTGCTCTAATAAAGGTTTTGAAGTCACACAAGCAAGCAATTGCTTGGAAACTCTCCGACATAAAGGGTATCGACCCTGAATTTTGTACTCACAAGATATTAATGGAGGATGACTTTAAACCAGCAGTCCAACACCAGCGAAGGGTAAATCCCAAAATCCACGATGTTATCAAACAAGAAGTTCTCAAACTTCTTGATGCTGGATTGATTTATCCCATTTCTGATAGTCCTTGGGTTAGTCCCATTCACTGCGTTCCAAAAAAGGGTGGCATAACTGTTGTCACAAATAAGGATAATGAGTTGATTCCAACTCGATTGGTTACTGGGTGGCGTGTTTGCATTGACTATCGTAAGTTAAATGATGCCACCCGAAAAGACCATTTTCCTCTACCCTTCATGGATCAGATGCTTGAGAGATTAGCGGGAAACGAATACTATTGTTTCCTTGATGGTTTCTCGGGTTACTTTCAAATCCCCATTGATCCACAAGATCAAGAAAAGACCACCTTTACATGCCCTTATGGAACCTTTGCTTATAAGCGTATGCCTTTCGGCTTATGTAATGCTCCAGGCACATTCCAAAGGTGCATGATGTCCATATTTTCCGACATGATCGGGAAAACGATGGAGGTCTTTATGGATGACTTCTCGGTCATTGGGGATTCATTCGAAACATGTCTCTCCCATTTAGAAAACATGTTGAAACGGTGTGAAGACTCCAATCTTTGTCTAAATTGGGAGAAGAGTCACTTTATGGTCAGAGAGGGCATTGTCCTCGGCCATAAGATATCTAAGAACGGGATTGAGGTTGACAGATCTAAAGTTGATGTCATTGGTAAATTACCTCATCCCACTACCGTCAAAGGTATTAGGAGTTTTTTGGGTCATGCCGGTTTCTATCGTAGATTCATACAAGATTTTTCTAAAATCGCCCGGCCTATGACTCATCTTCTTGAAAAGGATGCTCCTTTTATCTTCTCACCCGAGTGCATCGAAGCTTTTGAAACATTAAAGAAAAAGCTTACTGAAGCACCCATTCTGGTTGCCCCCGACTGGGATTTTCCCTTTGAGCTCATGTGCGATGCAAGCGATTTTGCTATCGGTGCAGTCCTGGGGCAACGAAAAGCTAAACACTTTCAGCCTATCCACTACGCAAGTAAAACCATGACTGAAGCTCAGACTCATTACACCACTACAGAAAAAGAATTGTTGGCTGTGGTGTATGCCTTTGAGAAGTTTCGGCCATATTTAATTTTGACAAAATGTGTAGTGTATACGGATCACTCGGCTCTCAAATATCTCTTTGCAAAACAAGATGCAAAGCCGAGATTGCTCCGTTGGGTTCTCCTCTTGCAAGAATTTGATATCACAATACGTGATAAAAAAGGAGCCGAGAACCTAGCTGCTGATCATCTGTCCCGATTAGAGAACCCACACCAAGATGTTTTCGAGAAAAAAGAAATAAATGAAACATTTCCTCTCGAGACACTCAATGTGGTTACTTTTCGTGGAGATTCTACTACCCCATGGTTTGCTGACTTCGCAAATTACCATGCGGGTAACTTCATAGTGAAGGGGATGTCGACCCAACAGAAGAATAAATTCTTCAAGGATGTTAAACATTACTTCTGGGACGACCCCTACTTATTCAAAATCTGTGCGGATCAAGTCATCCGACGGTGTGTTTATGGATAGGAAGCTTTTGACATTCTCAAAGCTTGCCATGCTGGACCTACTGGGGGCCATCATAGTCCAAACTACACCGCCAAAAAGGTGTTTGATTCCGGGTTTTATTGGCCCACAATCTATAAAGATGCCCAAGATCTCATCAAAACTTGTGAAGCTTGTCAGCGTCACGGAAATATTTCACAACGAAATGAAATGCCACAAAATGCTATTCAAGTTTGTGAAATCTTTGATGTCTGGGGCATTGACTTTATGGGGCCATTTCCATCATCTCGAGGAAATAAATACATTCTCGTAGCTGTTGACTATTTGTCAAAATGGGTTGAGGCAAAAGCTTTACCCACTAATGATGCCCGAGTGGTTGTAAAATTCCTGAAAGCTCTGTTTGCCCGTTTTGGAACTCCACGTGCTATAATCAGTGATCGTGGTACGCATTTTTGCAATGACAAATTTGATAAAGTCATGCAAAAGTATGGTGTAACTCACCGTCTTTCTACTGCGTATCACCCACAAACAAGTGGACAAGTAGAAGTTTCAAATCGGGGTATTAAAAGAATACTAGAAAGGACTGTAGGAGAAAATCGTGCATCCTGGTCGGATAAATTGGATGATGCATTATGGGCCTTTCGTACAGCTTACAAAACACCCATCGGGTGTACACCTTACAAGCTTGTGTACGGAAAGGCATGTCATCTTCCGATCGAATTAGAGCACAAAGCCTACTGGGCCTTGAAACATGCTAACTTTGACCTCCAAACTGCGGGTGATCACCGTAAAGTTCAAATGAATGAATTAAATGAACTGCGTGATCAAGCCTACGAGAACTCTTTGATCTACAAAGAAAAGACAAAGAAGATTCATGACTCAAAAATAAAGAACCGCGTTTTTAACGTTGGTGATCGAGTCCTTCTTTTCAATTCAAGATTAAAGATCTTCTCAGGCAAACTCAAATCCCGTTGGTCTGGTCCATTCACTGTCACAAAGGTTTATCCATATGGTACCGTTGAGTTATCTCAAGCTGACGGGCCTAATTTTAAAGTAAATGGGCATCGTTTAAAACACTACTTTGGAGAGGACATACCATTCATGGTTGTACCGGATCTTCAAACTTTCCCCATGAACCAATGAATGCGGGGATTGAGTCAAGCTAGTGACTCGGTGATCAAAAACATTAGCCCACAACATGGGTTTTCACCCGTGTCTCTGTTTTCTTTCTCTTTTCTACCATCTAGTGTGGGGGAGATGCCCCACATGTTGTAAATATGTAAGTTTCAGTAAATATGTAAGTTTCCATATCAAAAAAAAAAAAAAAAAAAAAAAAAAAAAAAAAAAAAAAAGTATGTATAAAAATAATGGCTATTAGTATTTCCCTTTCACGTTCTAAGTGTTGGTTTAACAACCGGTACTTTGAATATTGAGGGCAATATTCAGTTCTAAGTGTGGGGGGAATTCTAGCGAATTTGATCAAATGTACCATCTAGTACCCCCATTTTTGCCAAAATTTTAAAATTTTTTCTCACTTAGAACTCAATAAATGGTTATCAGTCCGCCATGTCTAACCCACATAAGGATTGGCTAATCCGAGAGCAAACGGCTCTTGGTAAAGATGTCTCAAATCCGTTGATGGCTTACAATTTGCCGAAAATTGTATGGTATTCAACTCCCCATATCTTCATAAGTGAAGAGTTGGCTAGCCCGCAAGGTTATGGCTTGTGGTTATGGCTTGTGGTAAAGGCAGTGAAAAACCATATTGGTAATCAGCTCACCAAAGATAATAACTGTATTTTATCTAAGAGTTGGCTAGTCCAGAAGCAAACGGCTTTTGGTAAAGACAAATCAAACCCGTTTACAGCTGGTGATTTACTCAAAATCATATGGTTATCAGTGTACCATAGTTCTTACTTGAACTGAAACATTTGGCTACTCCAGAAGTAATGGCTTTTGGTAAAGAGAAAAATCCATTAAAACTTCATAAAAGATTGCTAGGGACTAGCAATAGTTTAGTGTGGGGGATTGATGAGTGTCTAAATACTCATCATTTTTACCTAATCTGAGCTGCCAAAACATCCAAAAACACTCAGAAATGCATCATAATACTGAAATTATCCCAGAATTGTGTTTTATATGTTTCAGATGCAAAATGTTTAAAAACAACTGAAAAACGAACAAAGTTTGCATAATTGGCAGTTTCAGTCCCTCAACTTTCAAAAGTTGTCAAAACTAGTCCCTGGTTATTCTAAAAACAGGAAAAGTCATCAAAGGTCCTTTAAGAATCATAAAATTACATAATAAGTCCTTTGGTGCAAAGTTTCATAAAATTACAACTTTGGTCCCCCAAGTTTGAAAAATGTCAAAATTAGTCCCCGGGTGTTTTAAAATGGAAAATTATATTTTATGACCCTTGTACTAATGACACTTGGCAAGAAATACCCTTGTGATAACTTTGGAACAATTACAGGTTTGGTCCTCAAAGTTTCAGAATATTACACTTTTGGTCCTTGTGATATTTTAACTACAAACCAACCGGACCCAAAATAAATAAACAAACCAACCCATCCTTATTAAAACCCATCCCATTTATTTAACCCAAGCCCAACATCCCAAAGCCCAACCAAATCCTTACCCGATCCAACCCAACCCTGGTATTTAAAACCAGAGTTTGACTCTGGTCAAACTCCCTTCTTCCTCACAAACCCGCCAATACCACCTCACCCATTGTTTCTCTGCTATACCACTCCCCCTCCTCCTACACACTACCTAACAATGCCAAAAGCTTTAAAAGCTTCTTCTCCACCTCCCCAAAAAGCATTAAATGCTTAAACCTGCTCAGTCCACTATTATCAATTTTGGCGCCAAAAGTGAAATCAAAGGCTCAGATCAATTGAGGATAATTCAAGGGTGCAGATGTGATCAGAGATGTCGACATAGGGTTTCCCAATTGTATTTTGTATAAATAGAACAATGTAATAGAAAATTCAGTAGTAGTTAATTTTTAGTTAATCGTTTTTCTTATTCAGTTCTTATCTTTGTAATTGTAAGCTTCAAGTTATCAATATAAGTTACTTTGAGTTCATTGTTCTTGTTTTATTCAGTATTAAACTAAGTTCACTAGCAATTTACATTTCAAGATTATCTGTGATTCGAATTAAGTTCTAAGTCCTTTTAATTATCATCAAAAGCTCCAATAACCCTTATTATAAGCTCACATAAGCTCATCATAGCTTCATGTAAGTTTATATAGATTAAACCAGTCCTAATGCAAGATATTCAAGAACAGTCAACAAAAGTCAACTCTGGGTGGAATAAGCTACTCTAGGAATTAAAAGCTAATCTGGAAGGCTTAGTGTAGTTTTCTAGCTTGTGTGAACAAGTTAGAATAGGTTCTGGTCCTTGTTCTTTGTTCTCAGTTGAAGTTCACTTGTAAGCCTTTTGATCAAATTTAGCATTTTACTGCATCAGTAGTTTATTGCTTGAATCTTGGTCTTATTATGTCTCTGTGGTAATTGTTAAGTAATATAAAGTTTAAAATCAGTTGCTTGTTCTTTGATTTTGATAGTTGCTAAAATCTCATCATAACAGTCAATATAGCCATTGGTCTATCTCTGTGTTTCTTACTGCTATCATTGGATTTTCATGCTTATTTGACCTGTTATAATCATTTGGAAGTGTTTGAAATCAGTGTTGTGGTTTGATTTTCTCAGTTGCTTTGGAAACCAGTTGTTTAAGGGGTGTTTGGATCTTACTGATCCAGTTGTATTGCTGAGTGATTGTGTTGTTATTTGTTGTTGCCACATATCACTCTAGTTCATATTAACTCAGAATAGCCATAAAAACTTGTGCTCAATTGTTAAAAAGTCAAAATCACTTTCAATCTCTCATTACTTGTTGACTGTTAAGATTTTGAGATCCATGATCATGATTCTGTGTTCATAAGTTGTTATACTTGCTCAATCTAGGTCTATTACACCTTATTACACCATTCTCAGTCATTAAAATAAGATCAAAGTTCACCAAAGTCAACCCTTGTGTTTTACTGCAAAAGTCAAATTCATCAGCAGACTCAGAGTTTTGGCATCTGATCTTGGGTCTAATTGGGATTCAATTGGTGTATTTCTGATAGGGCTTTTAGGATTTTAAGATAGCCAGTAGTATAGGCTAAGTTTTGCCCCCATAATATTCCATCTTTATTGCTTATTTATCAGCTTAATCTAGTCTGCAAGTTTGCTAGTTTTCTGCTATTTCTGCATAAGCTTTGCATCTGTCATAGTGCTTATCTAGCTTATTTCTGGTGCTTATCTGTCTGATTTAAGTTGATTTGTACTTATTTAAGTTGGTTTAACCTGTTCTGAGCATTTGGTAAACTTTTGTGCTTATTTGCTTATTTTTGGGCTTATTGCAAACTGCTTATTTGCCCAAATCAGCTCTCCAGGCTTATTAAACATTTGATTTTATTTTTCATAGCTTTTTAATAATATTTTAGATTTATCTGTAAATTTTCATAATTTTCTGAATAGTTTTAATATTTTTAATCTTTTTTATCAGTTTCTATTAGTAATAAAATCATAATAAATAGAAAAATAATCAGAAAAATATAAATCCAATTTTCATAATTTTCTTTTGTCATTTTTAATCTAGGAAAAATATAATCTTATTTTTAGACCTTAAGAAAAACCAAAAATAGAAATATAGTGATAGCTTCTATTTAATAGAATTTATCTTTTTAAATTTTAATTACGTAATTTTCATTTTTATAATTTTCTTAGCTTTTTCTCATCTTATAATATTTTAAAAAAAGTTTTAGAATTTTCTTTGTTCATTTAGTATTTTTTATAAATTTAAATAGTTTAATAAGTAATTAAATAAATAAATAATTAATAATAATTAAATAAAAAGTGTAAAAAAAATATATTTTAAGTTTTAAAATAAGTTTTTAGTAATTTTACAATTTTAGGTTTTAATTTTCTAAAATTTTAGTTTTTGTCCCATTTTAGATTTTCCGTTGCGCGTTTTTAGGGTAATTAATTCGCGTTTAATTTTCCTGTGCATATCTGTTTTAATTTGTTATTTAGAATTGTTAAAAAGCAAAATCAAAAGCAATCTAAATCATCAATCACTCTAATCCACACTTTACACAGTTGCCCATTCACATCTCATTGGGAAACGATCCGGGTGATCACTTGCCTGGTTTCACACTACACACGAGTATTCGTTCTGAGACTGTTTATATATATATATAAACGTTTTCAGACGGATCAGCATACATGAATTTTTGAAACCTTTAGAAATCGAGTAGAAATGCAACCCGGACATAATTTTATTATAACTATTCCTAGTACTGCAAAATTCATCTCTAAGTCGAACATAGGTGGTCAGCCTATGTCCCACTGTCCCGGGTCGAATATAGATGACCAGTCTATATTCCACCGAGGTTCAATGAATTTTGAAAAAACTCAGCTCAGTTATACTAATACTATGTCCTTCGCATTTAAAGGACGTTTCAAGGACTAAGGCAAGCGACCAAACTCGAGGTCGAATGATGAAACTACGCAAGGAAAAGGTGAAACGCTGTGACGTGTATGATATGTAAGTATGCTTATATGAAAGACAACTATAGTAACCAACGAGAATAAGTGGGTATAAATAAGACACAAATCTCATTAAATATGTCAGCAACAAACCACAAAGGAGGCATCAGCTTGGCAGGCAGGCACGCGGCGCTCATAGGGTTAAGTTTTTGTAAAAGTAGCTATAGTCTAGGTTTTAAAATCACCCAGTTCTCTATAGCCAAGGCTTTGATACCAATCTGTCACACCCCCAGAAATCGGGTTCAGCGGAAGCATACACGTCGCTGGGGTGCAACTCAATTGGTATCACAACACAAGTATAAAGAATGGTTTTACCTCAACCATTTAAAGTAGATTTCATAATCAAAAGTGATTTGTTTACAACATTTCAAAAGTGGTGCGGAAATATAATCCCATAAAATATTTCAAATGGTCCCGAATATATCAGAGTCTTCTATGACCATGTCATGCCCTGCCAAAAGCCTCCAGTAGCGTGCAATTGCTTAATACCTGAAAATACATGCTAAAGTGTCAACACGAGGTTGGTGAGTTCATAGAGTTTAGTGCAAAATGAAATGTATTTGAATAATGATTTCCCAGCAAAGGCATTGTAAATCCACCCAGTCCCAAGTCCCGCCAATACAAGACTTGCAACTAGGGGTGTAATCGAGCCGAGTCGAGTCGAGTATTGACATGCTCGAGCTCCGCTCGTTTAAAATCGAGTCGATTCGAGTATTTTTCGAGTCGATCTCGAGTTGTTCGCGAGTTGTCTCGGCTCGATTACACACCTATTTACATATGTATATTAATATATTATATATATATATATATATATATATATATATATATATATATATATATATATTAAATTTAATATCATATATATTTACTTATATAAAATATAATAGTAATTTATATCGAGTCGATCGAGTAGCTCGCGAGTTGTCTCGGCTCGTTTAACGGTCGAATGTGTTTTCGAGTCGACCTCGAGTGCTCGCGAGTTGTCTCGGCTCGTTTAAACAAGTAATCAATGTGAAGTTCAAACCGATGCTCGAAATGTCTGCTTATTAACAAGATAATGTGTGAACAACGCCATCAAGATAAGTGTGGAAATGTCGCATTAAATGCAAGTGTGACAATGTCGCCATATAAAGCAAGTTGTGGAAATGTCGCCATCTAATCAATGCTGACAATGTCGCCATATAAAAATTCTGACAATGTCGCCATATAAACAATTCTGACAATGTCGCCATATAAATAATTGACAATGTCACATATAATCGATTCTGACAATGTCGCATAAAACAATTAATAATGTTAAATACAAGTCACTTAATAACAAGCATGGTGTTTAATTGTGAAACGAACAGTGAGTTTAAATGTAAAACGAGCATAAATTTTATATATAAACGAGCATGTATTCTCCCCCAAAACAGTTACAAAACAAGTAAAAGTAGGGGCCATGAACTCACCGAAAAGAAAGTGCACAATCAAGTGAGATAATGAAGGAATAACCGCAAGAATCCTACAAGCAACCTATATATATATATATATACGCGTATCTTAGCTTCTAAAAATAATGATACATTTATCTCTATATGCCATGTAAGTTGTAACCTCAATTATGCTTGGTACATAATGTTTAAATAATTTCCAAGGTTGAATTTGGCTTTTAAAATGATTTACAAGTATGAAATATATTTCTTACCCAATTTCAAGTTTTAAATCATGTCTTGACTTTAAGTCCAAAATGAGTCATATGGGTCTAAAATAAGTCCAAGGGTTCAATCTTTAGTCAAAAGGTTCAAATTATGTCTAAGGGTCCAAAATATATTAGGTGGTTCAAAATAAAAGCTCAAGGTCCAAATATACAAGTTATCAATCTTTTGTATCTTTTAATTCCAAAGCTGATGGAAATTTTATACACTTAGCCACTTTCAAAAATCCGTATCTCCCAAACCGTAAGTCTAAAAATCATGTTCTTTACATCCCTAGCTTCCTCTAAGTCCCTACTTTACAGTAAAAATAAGTTTACTCAAAAGTATCCAAGTATAACCACTTTTTATAATTTTTGTTTACAAGTCAGTCCTAATGGTGATGTTGACTGAGTTTTATGTCTTGCCAAAAAGGCCATATCTTGAAATATACAGATCCTATGAAGGTGAAATCAATTGGAGATGATAGCCCTATTTCTCTAGACCAGGCTACATATTTTCTATTTAAAAAGTTATGCTATAAAACTTGAGTTTTGCCCCAAATAGGAACAGTACACCAGATCTGACTGTTTTTACCACAAAAATCATATCTTAATCATCGGGTATCGTCACGGGGATCACCACCCGGGGAAATGACCACAAAACATAGATCTACAACTATATATTTTTTCATTAGGCCCAAAGTCTACTGATCAATACATTTAATTCCATTTTTTCCCCTGATCAGAATATTGTTTTGCATGTTAAGTCCTTTTAGGGTTTTCTAGTAATTTAAAGTGTGTACCAAGTATAATCAAGCATAAACAACTCATGTAGCGTATGAAATACATAAAATGACATGAATATCAGTAGTGAAATGAATGAAAATAATGAGGGTTGGTTCCTTACAAAAGATGAAGAACAAGAAATATCAAGAACAAGGACACTAGACCTAGATTAACCCAATAATACTTGCATAAATCTTGGACTAGTAAAATAAAAACACCAAGGGGTGTTTGTGCTTGAAACCTACGAAATTTTGGAGAGAAAGATCAGATTTTTGATGTTCTTGCATGAGAAAATGAGAGTGGAAGTGGGATTTTTAAGTATTAGTACAATGGAAGGGTTATCTCAACACTTGTCTTCACTTTTGGACAAGTGTTGGGGTATGTGGCATATAAGGGGCGGCAACAACAAGAAATAAATAAGGAGGTGCAGATTTTTGTTATTAGTTTGAGTATTTAGTGTATTGTGTAGTGTAGGTTGCTCCCGGTACTCAAACGTAGGGTTTTTAACACACATAATGCAATACCGGGTAACGTAAAAATGTAAAACTTCTAAAAATATAAAAACTTGTTATCATGACCTATTTTATTATTTTAGATGAGTGGTGAGTTCATTGGAAGGTACAAATATAATTAAAATCCAAAAACGAAGGTTTAGAACGCGTAAGACGTAAAAGGTGCAAGGTTTACGTAAAATGGAAAAAGTGAACAGTGACTTTTGAAATAGAATTGTAAGGAACCAATGATGCATAAAAAGTATGGACTGGACATAGTCTAGTCTATATGAAGTGTTCTTACTGATGATACATGAATACGCAGCTAAACCATACTGGTTACGCGCATTTGAATACCCGTAAACCTAGTTTACATAGTGATGAATGATGACCATGAATAGTGAATGATGAATAGTAAATTGTCGAGGTTTGGAAAATGACCTGAAATTACGAGTTGTCACATCACCAACCGCGGTTGTTACTTCGTACGATCGAGTGGTTGAGGAGATCTTTTCGGATCGTACGATACAAAGATGAGGAGTGCCGAGCTACAAGGAATAGTTGATCAAGTGGCGTGATTTGCCCGATAGCGAAGCAAGTTGGTAGGCGGAAGATTTATTGTGGTAATTTGCGGACAAGATCAAGAGATATCATGAGGAAGGCACGACGAGGACGTCGCGAGCTTAGGTGGGGGAGGATGTCACGACCCGCCTACTCGATAGGATTATTTTCAAGGTTGGTCGGGATTCCGGATTGTTCTACACTTGCTTAGAAGACTATATGGAATTCTATGGAAGTTGGAAGAAAGTCTTGGAAGCCCTTGGAAGATGTTGGAAGGTGTAGGAAGCTCTAGAATATCTTGGAAGCACTAGAAGCACTTAGAAGTCCTAGAAACTTCCCACCAAGGAACCTTGTAGAGACTTTGTACATAGTATAAATAGATGTAAGCCTCATTTGTAGAGATCATCCATAGAAGTTCACTTGTAAGCTACCTTGTAATGTTCTCTAAGTAATACAAAGTGTTTTCATATTCCACTTGTTCCATTCTTTGAAGCTTTCTTTAGTTGCATACATCGTTGAGTATTCGAGCAAGACTGAGCTTAGTCGAGATTAAGTGTCGCACGGAAGACCTTGTAGAGATAAGTCTGTGACATTAAGTACTACTCAAGAATACAACATCTTTTTTTTCCTTATCATTTTCTTTCATTTTCTTGCTTAACTCTAACTCGAGAACACAGTGTAAATGTTTACACTTCACACCATTTTTTTTGCGAAAATTACTTTGTTACGTTTTTACACTCGTATCTGTCTTGCAGTGCCCAACATTTTCCCACTTTACATATCTACCTAAGCATCTCGCGTATGCTTTTACCCGTGAGTTCCCGAGATGATGTGGCACCATTTTAGTGGTCGAAGTAAAAAATAAAAAAAAAATAAAAAACATCTCGCGTATTTTTGGGCATACCCGACATGCAAAAAAAAAAAAAAAAAAAAAAAAAAAAAAAAAAAAAAAAGCAAAACATCTCGCGTATTTTTGTTCCCGGATGTACCCGAGATTCCATTGGGAAGTAGCACACCCTCTGCAAAGGCTACAAACCCTACCGGAATCTTTAAAGTTGAAACGACCATTGCATGCAAAATCCAACCAAGTTCAACGTTAAAACGGATTCACAGACCATTCATGCAAAGACCATGCTTTAAGAATTTGATGGTGAGTAAAAAAAAAATGAGCAACTTCAACCTTTAAACTAGTAACGTTTGTGATTTAGTTTTGGTGATAAAAAAACGGTTGGTGGTGTTGTGGTGGTGATAAAGAAGCGGCTGTTGGTGGTGTTATGGTGGTGATAAAAGCCACGGTGAGGTGACTGTGTGGTGGTGTTGTTTGTGGTGATAAAAACCCTAAGTGTTGGCGCGGTTGGTTGTGTTGTGTTGGTGATAAAAACACGAGTGTTGTTGCTGTTGGTGGTGTTGTGGTGGTGTTGGTGGTGTTGTGGTGGTGAGGTGGTGGTGAGGTGACTGTGTGGTTGTGTTGTGGTGACTGTTGGTGAGGTGACTGTGTGGTGGTGGTGAGGTAAGTGTTGGTTGTTTTGTGGTGTTGAGGTGACTATATGGTGGTGGTGAGGTGACTGTTGGTGGTGTCATGGTGGTGAGGTCACTGTGTGGTGGTGGTGAGGTGACTGTTGGTGGTGTTGTGGTGGTGAGGTGATTGTGTGGTGGTCGTGAGGTGACTGTTGGTGGTGTTGTGGTGGTGAGTTGACAGTGTGGTGGTGAGGTGACAGGTGGTGGTGGTGGCTGCGGTGGTGATTGAGTTAACGGTTGTCGGCGGTGAATATGGCGGATTATCGGGTATTTCGCAATATTAATTTTTTTTTTGTTCCATTACACGTATTGTTTATTTGCTACGTATATGTGTTGTAATATATATTTATATGTTTATGTTATTTTAGGATTATGCGGCGGAAATTACATGTAGGAGTAGGTTGTCGTTAATTAGTGATATTAGAAATCTGATCGCGAACACTCCTAAGGAACAATTATTTAGGGAAACATGTTTTGGTTGGTTGTTAGATATACCGAAAATGCAAGAGAGTGGGGTGTTAGTACATTATTTTATATGCCACCAAGTGCCGTGTGAGGAGGAAGAGTCAGACATTGTTCCTTTGAGATATCGTGTACGTGATCTTGATAGGGTAGGTGAGGTCGAGATTAAGTTTGGTAGGGAGTAATTCTGTCTAGTTACGAGTTTAAAGTTTGGGACAGATTTTAGGAAGCCTTACGAAGATGGACCTAATCCGTTTAGGAGACGAGTGTTCCCTTCGTCACTTGATTCAAAGAAAATACAAGTTGGTAGGTTGCTAAAGAAAATAAAAAGTGAAGAGTTTCGTGAGTTGAGTGACATAGATGCCGTTCGCCTTTGTTTGTTAGGCATGTTGATGTTGGTGTTAAAAGGGACTGAGCTTAGGAAAGTAGTTGATGGATTTTTATTTAGGTTAGTAGAGAATTTAGATGCTGGGAATGTGTATCCGTGGGGGTCGTATGTATGGCCAACCTTGTACGATAATATAAAGGATGCAGCAGTTCAGCGTAGGGCAAAGCACTTTGCCGAGGGGAGGGATCCTGATTCAATTCCTAAGTTCACGTTGAATGGATTTATATGGGCCTTCAAGGTATGTCATATATAAATTTCTAAAGTTCATGTATATGTATACCGTTAACTTTTTTTTTTTGAAAAAATAATTACCTTTTATGTAGACGTGGATATTGGAGACGTTCCCGCATGGTGCGGTCCCTTCCTTTTTTTCTCGTCAACAGTTGTATCCTCGATCAAATGCTTGGCGTTATAGAAACATGGTCTATAGGGAGCGTCTAGACAGGTTTTTGGATGGCCAATTGCGTGTGAGTTTGAGATATGCACTAAATTTATTACGATATGATTATAATATTTTGTTTGGTTTTTTTAATGTTGTATATATTGTACACTTTTTTAAAAGGTAAATCGACCTTTGCCGAGGCTTACACCGGATGACTTTTAGCTAGATACCGAGTGGTGGGTTCAAAGTAGAGTGTTGTTTGATGGGAATCCGCCCCCCCCCCCTTCCAGTGATACAACCGTCGGTAAACCGATCTATGCACGATGATATTCCCCCCGTACTTTTACAGAAGATGAATGAATATGAGGCGAAGTTACGGGAACACGAGTTGCAGCTCAAACAAATACATGAGGAATTTGGGGTAAATAGTTTACGTAAACTTATTAAGGTTTTGTGCAAACATTAATTAATACTTGTTAATCGTTTGATTAAAAAATTTAACGCAACAATTCCGATTTGGGAAGAAACCACAACTACATAGACGATCAAGCTTTGTTGGTGATGAAAATGTTGGTTTTAGTGACTTTAGTGTTATTAAAAACACGCAGGTATATTTACGTGCTTTTATGTTTCTTATATTTAGATTTGTTGGTTACTCACTCTACGTTATAATTTTATATTTAGGGATTACAACGGCCCGGCCGTCCCTTTGTTGCGCCACCGAACGACTCTTTCTTTGAAGGTGTTCGTGTACCAACTCCGGCGGTGATGTCTACATATCCATCCTGGTTTCCCTCCACCGAACATACTGCTACCCGTACGCCAATTGGGTTCGGCGCGTTTGCCACGCCTATTTATCACCAGGCAGGTCCATCTCACGCCCCTGACATTGGTGTTGACATCCGGGTAACTTATTCATTATCTAAAATATTTAACGATTATTATTGTGTACTAGTAATCATATTGATGTTAAATTTTTTATTGTTTATTCTTTTTTAAGGATGTGATCAAGCGACCGAGGAGCGATTGTCGTCCGGGTAAATATCAGCAATATCCTTATACCCAACAGAGACCAACCACTATCCTGCCTAAGAAACGTGCCGCTAATAGTAGACGAAAAAAGAGTATCTCGAACATTCCACCGTTTAATTTAGAAGAAGAAGCGGTTGATGAGGATGCAGAAGAGGATGATGTTACCTATGTTGGTTGTGGTTTCACCGAACCTTTAGTAGTTGATAATGTTGACCCTAATAAGGTAACACTAAAAGATGTTTTAAATTTATTAACATGAAGTTTTAATTAACAAACTTGTAATGATATTGTATTTTATTTTTTGTTTTCAGGTACAACGTGAGAATTATTTTAGACTTGAGCATTTCCTTATAAACTCAAGTCCGATATACCTAGACTGCCATCCAAAGGGTTGGGTAGCAGACCTTAGCTTCTTTCAAGAACTAGTTCCGGGTTTATACAAGCAGGGTAATGATCCAGGACCAGCCGATAAAATTGGTTGGCTGTCTGACGATGTAAGTTTATTGTTACATTTTTAAAGGTTTAGATTATTTTAGTTTAAAGAACGTAAAATTATTTAATTTAATCTTTTGAATCAACAAGTGAATTGTTGGATGGAGTTACTAATAAGAAGTAGGCCAGCTCAAGCCCCATGGACTGTTTCAAAATCATGGACATCATCGACTTACCCCATCGAAAATGGTGGTCGTGTACCCATGCTTTCAATAGCTCCTTCGATTAGGGGAACATTGGATGATAGCACGCGTCCGTACCCATCATGGGATGATGTAAACTGGGTAAGTATATGTCTTTCAACGTATATTAGCTTTGTATAAAATTACTCTCTAATAATTTATTTAATTGTATATATTTAAATAAATTTTCGACGTAGGTGGTGATGCCGATGAATGCAGGAGGGAATCATTGGGTCACAGTAATTCTTGACCTAAGGTTATCCACTTTGTTGGTTCTCGACTCCATGCATAGCAGTGATCGTTGTGAAGATCTAAGGAAATATGTACTAGAATGGACTGGAGTTCTTAACAATTGTTTAGAAGAGCTAGGTCATTTCACAAGAACACAACGTAGACACTACAATTTTGAATTCCACTACAATGACCAGAATTATCCGATCCCACAACAAGGAAATTTTCAAGATTGTGGAGTCATCACTTGTTGGCTCATACATGAGTTTGTTACGGGTAGGTTTCCACCAAAATGGGATGCTCACGATGTTGTAGGCTTTTTCAACAATGTTAGATATAACATGGCTAACATGTTTTACGACTGTCGCTGTGAGGATACTAGTATGTGTGGATATGTTTAACTAAGATCATAGTTGAAGTTGCATATATTTTATGTTTACCTTTTAAAAGCTCGGCCATCGTCCACTCTACCATTCATGTTGTTGTGTCTGTTTCTCCAACAAAAATGTAATGTATGAACAAAATAAGATGTCTAGTATTTACTAAAATCATATAATGTATGCTTTAAAATGTAATGTATGAACAAAAGAGGATCTCATATTACGAAAATCATATAAAGAAGACAATCTTAAAGCATACACGACACATAATTAATAATAGAAACGATTCTTCCATATCGCTTTATGACGTTCCTCTACTTTAGCATCCTCATTTTCAAAGTGTTCTTGTTCCGCCCATTCAACCATTTGATCAAAAGTGTAATCTGATTGTGCTATATTCTTTTTTCCGTCTTCGTTGTCACTTGTGTAGTCTGTTATCACATGATCCATCATTTCTGCCAAGGTAGCATTTGGGCATATATGTTTTGCAATAATAAAATCGACACCGCCATGGTCAATGTAAATCTCCAACTGGCCTTGTGCTGCTGAAATATCAAACATCACATGTATATCATAGTTGTTTCTTAGTTTGACTGTGATTGAAAACCCAGTGTGTGGTACTTCATAATAAAGAGCATGAATCTTCCTATCAACAATGTTAAACAAATATTGCTTCAACTCTTCCAGCTTCATTCTTGGTATATTGATGTTCATCTTCCAACCGTTTGCATACTTCGGTTTTCCGCCATTGCAAACCAATTGACCATTATTGTGAACAATAAAATTGAAAATGGTTTGCGTATACGGATTAGTAGGTTTACTTTTTTTCTTGCTCTCAAGTCTAAACCGGACACGCTCTTCTTGTTTGTTTTTTCTCTGAACCATTTGATGCAGATACCGGACACGCTCTTCACGTTTTAATTTTGTTTCTTTTGAAATTACACCAACAAATGATTCTTCCAAAGGACCATCATCTGGAATCAAAACTGTGCTTAGATCTATAGGATGCTCAGAAACAAAAATTTGGAGATTCCCAGCAACTTTTGCGATGTCATACATAACATCAATATCATAATCGTTGTTAATTGCTTTCATACACTCTAACGTGTTGTTTTGTGGCAATGCGTAATATAGACAGTGGACCCGTGTAGGTAATTTTCTGTTCAGATAGGTAAGCATATCCTGAAAATCAATTTCTGGAACAATAATATTCATGTGTGAACCATCTTGATATGTTAGTGGGCTAAGTATAAACTTTCCGTTGTAGTTGATAGTGAATTCGAAAGTAGGGTTATTAGATGTTGACATTTGGTGAATGAAAGAAGGAACAATTGAATTTGATTCATTGAAACCACCAAGTGGTATTTATATATAAAATCTGATCGGGTATGTGAGCATTCATTTCGTTGTCATAATAGGTGAATGAGTAATCAATTCAATGTTTTATTTATTTTCATGAAGGACACTTATTGTGTTATCAAATCAATAGTGTCAATGAACAGTGTAAATGACGATGTGCATACTTTTCTCTTGCAACGATTGTGTTATCAAATCAATAGTGTAAATGACCATCCTTTTCACCTAGTTGTCATTTCTACTATTTAAACACGGTTGTTTTGGAAAAAATATACTAGCATTACAAATGGAATTTATTATAAGATACATAACGTATGTTACAAATTAACTACAATTACAGGAAAATACATAACAAAAAAAAACTAACTTGTTACAAACCAAAGAAATTAAACCAACTATTATTAGATTGCTGAGTGTTTTGATCATTTAAATGTTGAGAGGCGTATGGTTGGGAGTCGTATTGTTCATAGCCTTGAGACGGGTTATAATGAGCATTTTGTTCATGACTTGTTTGACCTTGGTCATATGGTTGCGGTGTGTATGTGTTATATTCAAATACTTGCGATGGGTGTGTGTCATAAGTACGAAAGTTGTGATGATGTGTTTGAGTCGGGTATGAGTCGAACGTTGGTGGAGTTTCATGTTGCTCGTTAACTGTTTTTTTTTTGGTATTGTTTTCTTTTGTTTAACAGTGGATCAGGGATGATTGGTTTTTTGCATTGATAAGATTTATGGCCCGCTTCACCACACCTGCTACAATTTATTACTCGTGGTTCCTCACCCTGAGATGGTATACGGTCATTATTTTTTGGCCGACTGGGTTATGGGTTGTCCATTCGTGGAGGAGTGATGGGTTGTATATGTGTTGGATACTCCCATTCTTGAAACTCTCCAACAAAATAACCGACTCTGCGTATGTCGCTTAGTATTTTGGTTTTTTAAACCAATCTTGTACGAATTGCACACAATCTGTTAGACCTAACAACCTAGTAACAACAATAACGTGACCACAAGGTATCCCGGAAAGCTGCCATTTGCGGCAGTCACATGACTTGGTCGCTAAGTTGACTTCACGATTGTATCGGCCATCATAAACCTGGAACCGATCTTGATTAATCCTGTATACACTCCAAGTTGCGCTTTTGATTTTTCTCTTTTTCACCTTATGGGCAGCCAAATCTGTTATTTCATACTTCATTTTCGCTACATAAACACATAGACATAAAACAATGACTTTATATTAGACAAAAGCATTTAAAAATATATATTTTCTTTTGAAAGATAAATACCAGCAACTTCTCGCCGTTTAAAATACCAATCTTGCACCATTTTTTGATATTGCTTGGTCAACATTGTGATTGGCAGCTTCCTTGATTTGACAGTACAAGCATTAACAGACTCAACGCTGTTAGATGTACAATAATTGTAACGAATGCGTGGGGAATATGCTCTGGACCATCTTTGCACATCCGCTTCAACTACTTGTTGTACGCCTCAGGCTGAATAGCCTGCAGTATTTGCATCTTACTATCAAATTCTTCAGGTGTATACGCTTTGCATATGCTCCAATATAGCCCCTTTGTTTTTTTATTTTTCAAAGAAAGGTTCATCATTAGATGACGACAACATATACCATGAAACGCCAACGGGTATTCATTGCGTACTGCTAACGCGATAGCAGGATGCCTATCAGATATGATAACCAAATCCTCGCTATCGGCTATGCATTCTTGAAGTACTGAAAACCACCATGACCAACAATCACCAGTCTCCCCTCTGCATATACCGTAAGCAATGGGCACAATTTGGTTGTTTTTGTACCTTTGTATACACCCTTCAAATGTGCCCCGTCGACTACAAGCAGAGGGCGAAGATTTTGCATGAAAATTCGAATCTGAAAAAAAAAATTGTAAACACCTTTTAATAAGTAAACTTACAATAACATATCACATTTATTTATTTCAAAAAAATGAGTATAACTTACTGAAACACCAATGGCAACGAATAACATCTCGAAAACTCCTTCTTCATTTGTCTTGATACGTGTGATTGTGCCTAGGTTTTTTTTGTAGATTGTGACAATAATACGGTAACATTTCAAATGATTATGTCGGTGAACCCCTTATCATTTGTAACCCATAATCCTTTCCTCTCCATGCTTGTTGGTAAGATATACTTATTTTATATTGCGCCAACATATCTTTGTGCATATCTTTTGGTTTTAAATCTCATCTACTATCTTTTAACTTTTCACTAAAAATGTGACAAATAACTTTTTTATTTGCATTTCGATGGTTAGGATATGTTTGAGTTTTGGGACACGTGTGAATATCTTTCACAACTGTACCTACAAACACATCTGTACCTTGCATGCGTTTAGAGTTAATTCTCCATTTGCATTCTTTATAATGAAAGCATTTACAATCAAACCTGTTTGGTTCCGACTTTCGTACTAAAAACTGGTAACCTTCTTCTAAACATAATAACCTAACTGCAACGTCTATTTTTTCTCTTGAGTCAAAAAACTTTCCGACATAAAAATCAGAATCACAATTATATGGGTTTGAAATTATTGGTTTGGACTGGTAAAGAGGCGTTTCTGGAACGCCAGGCATGACTGAAAAATGTTCTTCCGTTCATGGTGAATTGGTTTCGGGTTATCACTAACTCCAACAAAACCATCATTTTCTTCATCTTTTACATCATCATTTGGCCCGAACGCAAACGATGATCCTGGTTTTGTGAAATACGCCTCATCTTTATATCCGGATTCATTATTTTCATAATCATTTGATTCAAAATTTTTAGATGGGCCATCATCAACAAAAGACTTATTATGGTCTTTATTATTGAAATTAGATGAGTTTTCATGAAAACCAGATGACGCGATGTTTTGGTTAGTTGTTGTTTCAAAAAAATTGTAAAACGTTTGGTTTTCTTGGGTGGACCTAAAACATGTAGTTTCTTCAAATTCTTTCGCTTTAATCACATACAGATGTGGCATTCCTGCATTCGAATAAGCGTAATCAGCAAAAAAAGTTACCTCATCGTCGTCAGTAATATCCATTCTAACTTCAAATGAAGGGTGCGAAAATTTAAAATTAAGCCGAATATTGGGATCCAACTTGAATTTAGAACGCACATAATCAACTAACCATGAGTACGTGATATTAGTATACATAACCACACCTCGTTTGGTATCATCAAAATGTAATATACATTTGAATTTATGTATATCTGAAGTCATGGCTATGTATATCTGAATTTTTGTGTTTTAGATTAGAATTATTTGCTATGTTTGGATATACATCTTGCTTTATATATACATACAATGATGTGACAACTCCATGACAATTGCGTGTATGTGTAATTTTTTACACGAAATATGACACAGATGTGACAACTCTATGACAATTGCGTGTATGTGTAATTTTTTACACGAAATATGACACATATTTGACAACTCTATGACAATTGCGTGTATGTGTAATTTTTTACACGAAATATGATACAGATTTGACAACTCTATGACAATGATTTGACAACTCTATGACAATGATTTGACTAATCTATGACAATTGCGTGTACGTGTAATTTTTTAGGCGAAATATACTCTATTTATGTCTTACATTGTTACGATAATTACACACAATCTATTACACCGACATTGCTTACTAAAAATCATTTACTAATATATTCCTTTACATTTTCAAAAAATGTCGGACAACATACCATTCGACCTTCAAGTTGATATCATGAAGAAACTACCAGTTAAGTCTTTACTACAGTTTCGTACTGTGTCAAAGAGATGGAAGTCTTCCATAGACTTACCGAACTTCATCCGTAGTTACGATTTTTGTGAAACAGATATGTGTTGTTTTAATTTAACATATATGCAAGGTAATGTTGGTTTTATGTTTTCGGTAAATGAAAATTTAGCCTTTACGAATCTAGATACAACTTTGAATCTTCCAACTCTTAAGCCAATTGCTACTTCTGAAGATGTCTGGTGCTTTTCGTATGGTTCAAATATGATGGTTGTTCTTTGGAACCCATCAATAAAAAGATCTGTAGGAATATTCGTCCCTAGTTTCTTGAATCAACCAGATTCACCAAAAATGGTCATCGGTTTTGGTGTCCGTCCCGACACCTTAGACCCTACCCTTTTAAAGATTAATTACCCGTATTACGGTCAAGGACCATGGTATGTGTCAGTTTATACATTGAGTTTCAGACATTGGAACAATCTTGAAAATGACCGTTTGCCCCGTGAATCAATTAGAATAAACGGTCTGGTCAAGCAGTAGTGGGTGGTAAAATTTTCGGGGTTGGTTCTGAAAAATTTGTTTATAATGATGGTATTTCGTACAAACGATACATGATTGTTTCTTTTGATTTGGTTACTCACCAATTTCAAGTACAAGACATACCTGAAGTGATAAGATTCATGGTTCAGCCTCCATTCTATATATCACAGCTACGAAACTCTCTCGTAGTATCAAGAAGTTTCCTTGCAGAAGAGTACAAAGTTATGTGCGCATGGGTGTTAGAATTTGATGGTGGTATTGTATCATCGTGTCCAGTGCTATTCACCATCCCATTTCCAATTGAGAATGAGGTAAAATTAATTGGATTTACCAAGGATGCGGAACCAATTGTTCAAGGTAAGAGCAACCAACAGATAGCTCACTCACTACAAGTGTACGAGCGAACATCTCAGGAGTTTCAAAACATGGGTATTGAAGCAAATGGTGGTTCATTTTTCATTGGCCCATACAAAGAATCACTAATTCTTCTTGATTAACCAAACAATACCTATATGGTTTAGTTTGTGTCTTTAACGTTATCAATGTATGTCTTTTCTAGTTTCTACAACTATACTAGTTTTTTTTTTTTTTTTTTTTTTTTTTTTTTTTTTTTTATTAATGCTATTTGTTTGTGTTTTATGTTCTACGTTTTTATTTATGTGTCCAGAAATGAATTTGCCAATATACATTTTGCTTTATATATAAATACAATGATGTGACAACTCTATGACAATTGCGTGTATGTGTAATTTCTTACCCGAAATATGACACAGATTTGACAACTCTATGACAATGATGTGACAACTCCATGACAGTTGCGTGTATGTGTAATTTTTTACCCGAAATATGACACAGATTTGACAACTCTATGACAATGATTTGACAACTCTATAACAATGATTTAATACTCAATGACAGTTGCCTGTATGTGTATTTTTTTACACGAAATATGACACAAATTTAATTATAAAAACTCATTCGTAGTTCGATTTCTCTAAACACATATCCACATTATTGACATTGCTACTCTCTACAAAAATTTTATAATTTAGAAAATGTCCCAACAAAACAAAACCGGATACACGAAACGATACCACAACTCACAATTTGTTCCACCCAAACCAAAAAGGGACACAACATACGACTCCCAACATAATGTTGGGGCTTCTTCAACCTCTTCAAATACCCCGGATAGGTTAATACCCAGTCCGTCTGGTATTCTTCAAGCGGCTATTCTCCGCAAAAATGCAGACATAAGGGAAGGTGGCCCTGAATATTGTGTAGTGCCAACACAAGAGTATGTAAGGAAAATAAATGAGGATGTCGTTGAGGATGATCATTTTACGCGTGGGCCATGGCTAGGCGCTATTAATAAGCTGCTTAATAGTGAAGGTATCATCGTAACTGGTTGTCTTGGCGATATAAAAAACTATTGTGTAAAAGGGAAACTTGAACTTGTTGTAGCTGTAATCAAGACTTGTACGCCTACCACACTTGGTGAGCTAACAGTGACACTAAAAGATCCAACGGGGACAATGTCTGGTACAATTCATCACAAAGTCCTTACAAAAAACTCTATCAAAGTCGAAACTATGTTGGTACTTTGTAATGTTTCGGTGTTTACCCCAAAATCAACACCCCCTTGTCTTAACATTACATTGAGGAACATGGTTGAGGTTTTCGACAAGGATACCGTTTTTATTGGCTGAATCTTTACATATTTATTTCCTATGTTTAGGTTTAATATTCTCTATGTAATGTTTATTTAAGTCAACTTCGTCTTTTTTTCTTTGTAGTTGAATAAAAATTTCATGGTATGTTAATCCTCTTTATTATTAGTAACCTCATTTTAAAGCATACATTTTTGTTCATACATGCTTTTGCACCATATCAAAGTTTCATGTTTGGTTTAGAACCTATTTTCTTCGCTCATGGAATTAAATTAAAAAAATGCATGATTTAGGGTTTTTTCTTTCGACCAATGACAAGTTGCCACGTGGAATCTCGGGTAGGCCCGGGTATTTCCATACGCGAGATATTATTATTATTATTATTATTATTATTATTATTATTATTATTATTATTATTATTATTTATTTTATTTTTTTTATAAAACAATCACTTTATTAAAAACATGTAGGATTTACAAGAAGTTAGTAGGGAGCCGAGATACTAATTGGGCTCCCACTCCTCTAGCTATAGAAAAACTATTATTATTATTATTATTATTATTATTATTATTATTATTATTATTATTATTATTATTATTATTATTATTATTTTATTATTATTATTATATTTTTTTTGCATGTCGGGTACGCCCGATAATAAATATACGCGAGATCCTTTTTTTTATTATTATTTTTTTGCATGTCGGGTATGCCCGGGAACAAAAATACGCGAGATGTTTTTTATTTTATATTTTAATTTTTTTACTTCGACCAATAAAATTGTGCCACGTAATCTCGGGAACACACGGGTAAAAGGATACGCGAGATGCTTGGGTAGATATGTAAAGTGAGAAAATATTGGGCACTGCAAGACAGATACGAGTGTAAAAGGGTAACACAGTAATTTTCGCTTTTTTTTTTCCTCTATAGTTTCCTCAACTTTAACCATAGTTTATTATCTCAAAATAAGTTTTCAAGGTTGGTATACTACTTACGATTGTTTTCGTCTTTACAAAATCTTATATATCAAACATAATATTATATATGGATTTACATAATGAAAATATCAGCCTAAATTATGATTATGAAATGTTTAAGATGATTAAGATCAGAATCCTATAAGATCCTACGCTTGCAAAGATCCTTACATAAGATCGGGATTGTTTTTGGTTTTGTAGTATCGTAAAATCGTATCATCTTAACATTAGGAACTTAATAACCATGTTTGTAACTATTAGAGTTACCGTATGCTTCGGTAGTGACAAAGATGTAATTAGATTTTTGTAAGTATTGTTTTAGGTTATACGGTTTTTTTTACAATAACTTACAGATACGAAAAATCTATATCTGAATAACATAAAGCAAATATTGTTACAAAATATAAAAATAAATATCAATTATTTCATCCCAAAATATTTGTTCATATTTTCATTTCAGATTGACACAAATTAATTTTTCTTTTTGAAATATAGATAGGTAAGTTTGATCGAGTTTATCAATTACCTTAATTACAATTATTATTATAAAAATTAAAAAATCATTAATTTATTAATTAAGGTAAAACGGTTATTTTACAAAAATAAGCAAAAAATAACAACATTGATTATGCTTTTACTAAACTGTTTTTTTTTTTTTTTTTTTTTTTTTTTTTTTTTTTTTTTTTTTTTTTTTTTTTAACAATTGCTTTGTAACGAAGGACAACATATATTAAAGTAAAAACCTCATTGCAAAACAAAAATAGAATAATATATGTCATAAACACATATACGTAAACTATTATAGACTTTGGTTATAAACGTAATCAAGGAAAATCATTTTAGTCACTATTTATTTATGAACAAATAAACTATGAATTTTTTTATATAATAAGAGGAAAATGTTTTGTAACAATCAATTCTGGATTACTTATCAATAAAAGAGCTCAATTGAAAAATCTAGCCCTTCTAGCAGTCAGTAAAAGTCAAAACTGAATTGTTTTAATCATTCTTTTGATAAACTGGGAAGATGTACTTGGTGGAGAGAAAAAAAAAAAATATGCATGGTCTTGTTAGCTCATTTAAAAAAAAAATAGACTTAAATGTAGATAAATATCATATCTTATTTGTTAATACAATTTACGACATAGTTGACTAAGTACTTACAAATAGGGATGGGAATCAATATCCAATTCTATAGATATTCACCCGGTCCGATCTATTTATAACGGATATGGATGAACCAAATATGCAAGTAAAGGATATGGATATTAATATGTATGTGCAAAATTATTAGTGGATCGGATGTGGATGATACTTTATCATCCATGGATCACCCGTTTATCATCTGTAATAAGATACATATACACATATTTCTTTTTAAAGTTCAATTTATATCACTCATACGATGATGTGATTAGCTCGTAATAAAGTTTTCATGAAATGCAATGCCATTATAGTTTTTAGTTTATTCTTTCTTTTTACAAAACTTAGTTGCGTTAGAGCAGGAGGTACCCTTGGCTGATGGCTGGCGGCCACCAGCCAACCATGGCCGACGGCGCACGTTACCGCCACTCGCGCCATGGTGGCTGGCGCCGTAGCCACCAGCCCATGCCATCGATTTTTTTTTTTTTTGCTACAAATTCGAACGTTAGGAGGCTTTGGGAGAAGAAGCAGAACGTTAGCCAACGGTTATATAACCGTTTGGAGCTTTTTAACACAAAAAATAAAATAATAATAATAATAATAATAATAATAATAATAATAAATAAATAAATAATTTACCCCTTAAAACCTTATAAATACCCCTTATTATTTCATACTTCACACACACTTCCAATATATTAATCCTCTACTTATCACAATTTTTTCATACTTCAAAATGAATCCCAACTCACCATGGATTAACAATATGCTAAACGACCCGTCGAACCAAATGGCGGGCTCGTCTTCAAATCCGGCCAACAATCCGGGCTCGTCTTCGAATCCATACCCTCAATCGTCTTACTTTCCTACCTTCCCAAATAACCCATACATGAATCCCGAAGAACAAATGCTATTTAGTCAATGAAAAATGCAACAACAACAACAATATAATCAATTTACTCAACCACAACAAACACACCAAACCACCCCTTCCCAACCAAATTCGGATCATGCATCATTCCATCTAGTAGACGCAGACAAAGACGAAGAAGAAGAAGTAGAAGAGGTGGTTCCGACCCCGACGTCGAAGAAAACGAGGGTAAAGACGAAGGCGAAGAAGCCAAAGACAAAGATGAAGGGCAAGAAAACCAACGAAGACAAAGAAGAAGAACCGGTCCCGACTCGTCGAACTTTTTGGAGCCAAGATGAGGAGTATCTTTTGGCGGAGTGTTTCATTCAAATTTCCGAGGATCCAAAAACGGGTTCGGATTAACAAAGGGATACGTTTTGGTACAAAGTGCTCGACGCATACAACAAGGAAGCCAAGAGGCTCAACTACACTATTCATACCAAAAACATGTTGACGGGAAAATGGACTCCGATGAATAAAAATGTCAAGAAGTGGAATTCGATAGTGGATGAAACGGCGGTTATGAGTGGGGAGAATGATAGAGATTTTATGACCCGTTGTCACGTTTTGTTTAAAAGAACAACGGGTTATGACTTTAGATACATGAGCGCTTGGGAATTTTTGAAAGACAGGCACAAGTGGAAAAATCCCGACTCGACTTTTGCAAGACGTAATCGTATTCGGGTTACGAACGAGGAAGCACAAGTGGAACCCGAGTATATTGGACAAGACCCGTTGCCTCGGCCAGATGGCTCGTACCGGATGGCTAAGAGTCAACGTTCATCAAACTCGACTGCTAGTTCCGGTTCAAAACCGGCAATCTTTCAAGAAATGCTGCAACAACAATACGAGTTAGACCGCAAGGCAAAGATGGATATTCTTGAATGAGAGTCACAAGCGAGAGTTAGTTTATATAAATCTCAAAAGATTGCCGAGGAGATGCGAGTGCTACAAATGGATACAAGCAAGATGGATCCGATCGACGCGGAGGTCGTGAAAGCCCAAAAAGCACAAATCCGGACAAAGTATACCACCAACTAGCACTAGGATTTTATTTCTATGTTTATGTACTAGGCTTTTATTTTTATGCATTTTTTTTTTATGTAATGTGTGTTTTTTTTTTAAATTAATGAAGTTTATTTTAGTTAATATTGTGTATGTTTTATTTTATGTAAAAAAAAAAAAAAAAAAAAAAAAAAAAAAAAAAAAGTGGACGACGGCACCACATTTTCTGGTGCCGTGGGTAACGGCTAGAATGTGATGACGTGGGATTTCTGGTGCCATAGAGATTTTTGCTGTCGTGACAGAAAAATTTTGGCCATGGCTTGAAGCCATGACTCTAGGGTACCCAGTGCTCTTATAAAGCTACTATATATAGACTTTGTTTAAGTGATCTAGAGTTTGAAGTAACTTTTTGATACAGAAGTGAAAATGACATTTTATTTGCTTAGAAAACAATTGACATTTTATTTCGATTAAAATCGATAATGTTTAGATGAGCGGGGTTTTTTTATATCCAGTGGATACATTCGTAATCCGTTGGATATGGAAATAGATGGATGACTCAAAGTTAAATGAATATAAACCAACTAACTTAGTTCAGTTGGCCATCTGAGTTCCTTTTGGAGCTTGAGGAGAGGTTTTACCCGGGTTAGAGTCTCGCAAGTGACAAAGAAAATCCGGATTTTCCTCTTAGTGTGAAACCGTGAGTTCTAGGGGTTTCCCTTCGCGGGTCTCTCCTAGTAGTTCGGGTCCCGGGGCCTGTCCGTTTGGATGGTTTAACTGTGGTGGGGGGGGGGGGGGGGTCGGATTTCAAGTGCGGTGCCGTTCTAAAAAGAAAAAGGTTAAATGAACATGGATGATGTAAAGTTAAATGGATATAGATATAGATACGGCTTTACCCGATCAATAGCCGATCCACCGTCATCCCTACTAACAAACGATTATTTTTATATCCATCCTGAATATACCGCCGATATATATACTTCAGAAAAGTTATCATAAACATATCTAAATGCAATTTGTATACTTTGTCCAATCCAGTAAAATAATTTAGCACCATGAAAACTAGTAGTAGTGTTTTATAACACCGAAAAATCAACAAATGGATTTACGTTTATATTTTGTGTGGTATGCTTCCTCATTCACCTCACCCACCGACCACCCGAGTCCCTAGCTCACCCACAATCCCACATATTTACTTGTAACTCGAGTATTTTGATTCTGTAAAAAATATACTAGTAATTGGTACATATAGTTACATACTGCATACCCTGACCTTCTTAAATGAAAACCTTTGCAACGTTTACCACCAAAATGTGTAATTTGCTTCCATCTTTACGGATAAAGCCACAAATACTATCTCTATCTATGGCTCTATGCTTTATATAAAGAGCAAATATCATTTCATAAAACTTAAAAACATAAAAATGAATAAAATGGTTTAACATAAATACCTCTCTAAACCTGTTTAATTTAGTGCTTTTAAATTTGAAATATTTGTTTCATAAGCCAACAAATAAAGATTGTCTTTGGTTTTTTAAATTCGAATATTTTGTTTTAATTGACACGATTTTTTATTATTTTTTATTTTTTTATTTTTGGTTTCTAAGTGTCACGAGTTCTCGTTTAATCACTCAATCACATTTGATTAAATTCCACATATATAGTGTGCATATTCGACTACCATTTTCATCATCCACAATTTGTAAAGTAAGATTAAAAAAAATTGTAGAAGAAGATAAATAAGATTGATAACGTTATTAAACAATCTCTTAGCTAAGACGAGACATGTTTGATTGTTCTTTTGGTAAATTATTATATTTTACAACATTTATCAGTAAAAGTTTTATTATTTTATGTTGTATGTATAAACGTTACACGAAACAATTAATCACACCATCGTAATTATAACTATTTACCCTTATAAAATATTGTCGCTATGCACGAGTACATAATATTATAAACTAAAAATCTTCGTAATTAAGAAATTAAAAGAGATCCGTATCCATTTTTGGGTAAAGCAAGCAAACAAATATTTTATACTTCTATAAATAGTATCCCTCGAAGTAACGAGTTATTACAAAAAAAAACTATATAGGGTGCGTTTGGTTTGTAAAAGGGATTGGTATCGGATTTGAATTTGGGAAAAGTATGAAAGAAAAATATGAGAGATAAAATATATAATAATATAATAAAATATATAATTTATAAATTAAAATTATGTTTAAAAATATTATTTGTAAAAAAGTGTATGGTATGTAACAGTGAATAATAGTGAAATTAATAAATCATGTGGTTGATAGTCTTCTAACTTGTGGGTCCTGTCAGAAAAACCATGGATTCAAATGTAAAATCTACCTATTTGCAGTGGAAGGATTTTTTGAATTCATTTCATTGTTTAATTCTCATAATAATATACAAAACTACACTTTTTGTCTTTGATACTATTCCAACAGTTCGAGACCCATATAACAAATACGACCTTAAGCTTTTCAAATGGGCTCAATAGTAATATTGGAGATATATATGTTCCTTCGCCCTTGCCAATGACATTAAAGTGTAAATAACTTTGATGTTCACATCAATGGCCACAAAATTTTTACGCCTTCTATTTCCAGAAAGTTTAAGCCCATGACTAGTCATTAGAATGGGTCCCTGCGACTAGGAAACTTCTTCAATCTAAAGGCATCCAGTAAGTCAATTACTGGATTATAAAGCTTAATATAATAATTTTTTCATGCTACATGCATAAGTTTTAAACATTTTAAGCTACATCTTAAAACTTTATAATTGTTTCAAACAACACATACATTAAAATGTATTGAGATTATGAAAATGTCTAACATTTAGGACTTTTCAATGTCACATAAATATAAAATAAAACTCTATTATAGCTAATATAAAACATAAATCTTTTTCAACTTTTTTGAACCTATTTTTAGACCTTTCATAATAGATATTTTAAGAAATAATATTGGACGTACACCGTTGGTGTATGTGTCACGACTACACAACGGCAGACCAAGGGAATTTTCTGTGAACTACATGAATTTTTATAAGTATATATTAAAACCGGTGACGACGACGCCGTTTTGCGTCGGGCTTTTCCCGCCAAAATTACTGGGCCACTTTTACCTCGCTTTTCCGGCCTGTTTTTTGGCCGATCCGGTTCTTTTCTCTTCGATAACTATACTACGGCGGTCTCATAGCACTGGAAGCTTCTACTTTCTTCATCTCCCATCATGTCCGGAGGAACAATCTCAACACCCATCACAGCTCCCAGAGCTCAAACATAAACAGGTAAGCATATGAGATCTATGTAGATTTGATATTATATTTTGGTTTTCTGCTTTTTGTCATGGGTGGTAAAGATTAGGGCTTTCTGATTTTGAATTGGGATTTAATATATGTGTAGATAAAAAGATTGGATTTTTATCCAATCTTTATCAGATTTTTACAAAACCCATGTTAGATCGGGGTGTTTGGATTTGCTTATTATTTATTTTATTTTATTTTATTTTATGGCCTTATAACAAAGTTAATGAGGTTATTGATGAAACAACCACTTTCCAGTTTGGATTGGCTTATTTTGGGCTTATGAGGTTTCTTTGTTCAGCTTATGCCTGCTTATGGGCGTGGTTCTTTTTAGACTGAATTTTAATCTTGCACTATCCGGATTCTTTTATGCCGATATCAGCTTGAACCATAACTCAATTCTGGGTGCATGCTTTTACAGATTCAATCAGCTCTAAAGAAGCTCATACTCTGGAAGTGGAGATTGTGACACACGGATACAGGGGGAATTGGAGAAGAGAGAAGCACAAAAAAACAAGTACGTTTGACAAGGTAATGGTTTATCTGTGATACTTAGGGGTGTTTGGATTAGGTAATGGGTATACGACATATGGCAGAGTTACATCTTTAACTCATAATATATATTAGTTCTCGGTTCAGTTTTATATGCAACTTTAAAGAATTATGTGGAATGCTTCTAACTCATAATCTCTCATTGGCTACTTGCAGGTCAATTTTTGGGGGCTGGAGTCAGGGTGTTTACATGTTAAAACATGGTCTGAAAAGAAGGGTTGATTTGGGTCCTGAAATGGTGGCTGAAGTCGTTGCATTTGGATAAAGAAATGGGTGCATTTGGGGGTTCGATTAAAACTGAGATCGTTTCCAATTTGCCTTGCCAGCTAACTTTGCTTGCAGCCACGGGAGTTTACAGTCCATAAGAGAAGGTAGTGCCTTTCTTATTGACTCAAACTTAAATTCTTCTTTGATAGCTTATGTTACTTTTTGTATGATCCCAGATTAGACCGTATATGTATAATAGTCATTTTTTTAAGGCAAAACAGTAGGAAGCTAAAAATAAGTTGTTGTACAAGCAGTATAGCTACTGCTACGTTATAAACTTTACGCCAATATTAATATTATAGTGTTTAACACAGAACTACTAGATGATGGTCGTACCTAGGTAGTTGCGTAGAAATGAGTTGATGGATGATATAGAAACTACTCCATTTGGATGATATAATCGTCTACCAAATAGGAATGATCATATAAATCAGATATTAAACTACTTTTTTGGGCTCTTTCAACACCAATTTGAAATTTGGAAAGTTCTATGCCTTTTTGGTGATTAACGGATAAATCAGAGCAATTTGCAGAACCAATAACGGGTATAAGCTTTGATGTTTTTTTCCTTTATGAAAGCAGTAGCATACGATACAGTATATAAAATTAATGTCGAGCCAAGAGTGGAATGAAAGCTAGATGTCTTTAAATTATGTTATCATGGTATTAAGTTATAGATGGAAATGTCTGTACCCACAAGTCGACATAATATCAGCAAAAGATTTGGATTTAATCTTTTTATGATTTTCTTCTGCTGGTGCTAATATTTTCATTCTGTTTGACGCAGTTTCTTACGGAAGTTCTCTCTTGGGATTTTCAGCGATAGAATATGTAACCTTTCTTTATATGTTATTTTCCCGTGTAAAGGTATAACGCTACTTATACATGAATCTTATATATTTTGTATTTGTACAGGGGCAAATTGTGCAGTGGATTAACTCCTCTTCATTTGTGATTGACACTGATTTCAGGAGGTGGACCTCGCCTAGACTCGGATATGGCAATTACATCAAATCTGTTAGTTACTTCTTCCTTTGTACGGATATTTCATTTAGTTGTATGCGCTTCAACGATATGCTTTAGGGATATGGTTCACAGGGGCATGCTGATGCATGCTTTTCGTAAGTTTAACCTTATACATTTGCATGTGTATATGAATACTCCTACGGATTTTTCTTTCGTACTTTGATGATAGGTGAATTAACTATTCCAATTTCCCAAAATCGAAACTGGTATGTGGATTTGCAGAGGTGCGTGCATGGGATTCGTAAGCTTGGTGAGTTTTTTTGGAGCTTAGCTATGGCTAATTATAGGTTTTGGGGATGGTCTGGTCCGGAGTTTATTCAGTTTAGTGGGTAATTTATATCATTATTTTGTGTATTTGCAGGTACCACCCTACTTGCCTCAATATGAATATTGATTACGCTAGGCAAGTAGCTTACTTTACATGTGACCGTCAGCAACGCTTAGATGGTAAGAGACCTCACAACAAAATGGTGAACCAGTGGTCAGGCACTTACATTGTCATTTCAGTCGTTTGATACTTACAGGACAAGTGGTGTATTGGTCAGAATTAAATTGTTCTTCCACATGACATTAAGTTTGCATCAGGGCTTATAGCAAACCCAGTTTTGACCAGTGCTACGGTTACCGATTCAGAGTTCTGAAGTAATTTTGTTGCTGGCCAATTTCTTTATACCAAGGTAATTCGTTTTTATTATATTTCCTTTTTACAGATTTTGGACGGATAAAAACTCAGTTTGCTTATTGTACTATGCTATTTGTTGGTACCAATTGATCTTGAAACATATGGTGCTTCCACAATATTGAAATTCCTAAAGGGGTGTTTGGATGTGTGTTTGTAAAGTGCTAAAGTTTAAACTTATTTATGTTAATGCAGTAACATATATTATCTGAATAGGGTTATAGGTTTAAACTTATTTATGTGGATTATTGATTGCTATTCAGATGTTTATAAACTGGTCCTATGTTGCGAGGATGATGCTGACATTCTTGAACCGGTGAAAAGTCGGTGCCATATTATCAACCTTGATGCTCCTGTAACTCATGAAGTAAGTGCTATATTGTTTGTCTGAGGAGGAATTTTTTTGTTTATAGGTTATCTCTACCAGGTATATTTTAGTTAAAAGATTTAACTAAAGAGAATATGGGTCAAATTGGCGAAACAGGTTGAAAGCTATAGTTAGTGCAGTCAAATGCATAAAAACTCCCAAATCACGATATTAACAAAAGTTAGTTAATGTTAAAATATACTTTTACTTTCATATTTAGCGCACCAAAATGCAATGTGATAGTCACATTTTACCCATATATGCACATACATATGTTAAACATTTAATGCAATATGTTTACTTTTTCATTATATGCAATTTTAAGCCATTTGACACAACCAATTGCATACCTTAGTAAGAACCAGTAAGCATGTTGCAAAAATAGTTGAATTCAGTGTGTTGCATATATTGGTAAAATGTGAATAGTTGTCTCGATTCGCAAGCCGTTTTGTTATGTTGTTGAATGTCTTGCTGCTTATGCAGGACCTGTCATTAACAGACGAGCATCGCCTTTTGCTCAACGAATGAGGCCCGGATCTTCAACAGGTAAAAAAAATTGTTGTTGGTATCCACTACATTTTCTCTCAAATGTTTGTTGAAATTAGGTAATGTACGACAACGTTATAAACTGTTATTGATTACTTTGTCGTTTATGTAGCTAATGTTTCTAATGCGTCTGCATTCTATTCTGAAGGTTGTTTGTAGTACCTGTTGTTTTTACTGTCTTCATTCGCAAGCAGTTTTGTTAAGTTGCTTAATGTTTGGGTCTTAATGTAGGACGTGGCGTCAATAGACAACCATCTGCTTCTGCTGACCACTTGAGAACGGGTCTGCAACAGGTAAAAAAAATTATTGTTCGTGTTTAGTACACAATGGCTCAGAATTTTTTTCAGTTGCACAACGTATTGTGATGTTGTAGGTTTTCATTGGTTACTTTGCTGTTTATGTAGGCAATACTTCTAACGCGTCTGCATCATATGCTTTTGCCGAACCTGAAACAACGTATTACTAATGATATAAACAATGTATGTTCATAATTTGTCAACTCGACAACCAATTCAATAATTTTTTTTTTTTTTTTTAGTAGGTTATGAAATTTATTGGATTATGGTATTGTGTAGAAAGAATCTGGTGCAAGCGAAACAAGCATCTGTGAACAAAGCTAAAAAGAGAGATAGAAGCAAGCTCAAAAAGGCCACCGAAAGCCTTCTTTCTGTTTATGTAACCATAAATTTTACATTGTGGTTATAGTGTGTTTTAGTTTAATGTAATTAATTGGAATAAATTGGCACACGTGGATAACAAAAAAATTTCTTTCGTAAGTTTATTTGAAAACTTATCAAGTTGTTGTATTGTGTTGATATTTGGTTATTTGGTGGTTAACGTTGTGTTTAAATTGAAAATGCAGGCTGCCAACGAAGCCGAGCAGACGCGTCAGAAACCATGCAAGGCAAGTGAGAAACTATGGTTTCGGACAAAATGTAGATGCTCATCACAGAATGCCGATCGGCTATAGGCGCCTACGACAACTAACAAGCGACAACGGGAAACAGCCACTACAAGGTAACAGGAAAGTCATTTTTGCAATCACCTTCCGATAGTTACATCTGTTAATGCACAGGATACGTAAGAAAAAATTTCCGTCTCTCACCTCACAGGTCAACTTTTGTATCTGTTTGTCATAAGATGCGTGGGAAGCTATGTGGTGTTATTAGTTATGTGTGTGATTATTGATTGACTGCATTATGAATCTATTGTGCAAATCCCTTTGTGTAATATATGATATTGTCGTTATAAATCCCGTTGCTTAAGTTGTAGTTATGCTGTTAAGTAGGAGATGCCAGATTGTAAATATGGTTGAAAGTGTGTATGTAACTTGAAAGTTGAAAACTAGGTTATCTGTTGTGTCAACGCGTATACGTGACTTTTTAAGGAGCGTTAGATGTCTAGCAGATTGACCATTTACCCGTTATCGTAGCCATTGAACTCATTAATGTTGCCACTTCTAATAATTATGATAGCCATTTGACTCATTAATTCCTCCTGTGCAGGCAGGGGTTTAACTTTGGGCACCGCGCTCAAAATTTATGGAAGACAATAAGATGCAGGCACTCTAATTGAACAGATGACCGTGCCTCGAGATCCTATTGTGCATTATCAGGGAATGTATGTGTTCACATTGATATATGCTCTGAACAACAAATACCAAGATAATCTGCCAACTACTGGCCTTTGCTGTATTAGACGCGAGTTTTGATATCAGCGGTGCTGCTATTTTGGCCGTTTGATTCATCAACTACTCTGAACAAGAACAGATTGGTGGTGAGCTAATATATACAGGTACATTTTCAGTGATTACTGTTAAACTTTATTAATGTTTTCCCTGCTTTCGTTGCGGACATGCCCAAAAAAAAGATCAAACTGGAAGTACGTGAAACACTGGAGATACCATCGTGCACCTATTTGTTTAGAAAATTTCGCAACTGTCCATAACATTTTTGGGTCAACCAACAAAGATAATTAATTCAAGCCGGTCTTCTTGAAATGGTTTACAGTTTTTTGTTGGGCTGAGAGTCGTGCTTTCATTTTAGGAGTATAAGGGGGTGTTTGGAATTGCTTAGTTATAATGCTTATCCTATCAAAAAATAACCATTTACGAACCAGCTTATTTACTATGATATCATACAGATTTTAACATGGCACATGAAGACTTAACGTGAAGACTTGATGACTGGATTACAAGAAAAAGGCAAGCCCAGATGCCTGTATTCAGTCACGTTTGGAACTTTGGATACCTCTAAAGATAAAGACGACGACCCACATCAATAAACAGTGAGCATCGGTTTTCTTTTATGTTAATTAAGTTCTATGCAAGTGTCTTTGTTACTGTGGAATGTGGACTGAATGTTATGTTTTTTGTTGTATGCAGCACCGGTTTCTTTTGCATCTCGACAACATAGTGTTAATGAACCTGCATTTGTGCCTCATGCAAGACGGTCATCTACGAATGCAACAGGTTTAGTTTTTTTGCTATTTAAAATGATGGTGCTTTTTTTTTTTGTGTTGGTAGATATGTGTTGTCAGTAACGAATTTCTGTTCGTGTTCTCAGCCTCTCCTGCAGTAACTAATATTAGGGGACCAGATCCTATGTATTCTACCAAGACAGCATCTGCGAGAAGTGAGTGTTGCCTTTTTTTTTGGCCTCATAAAATCTGGTGTAGGTTTTTTTTTCACTATCTAATGTAGGCTAAATGTTGTGTTCTCTGTTGTGTCTAGCTGCGAATCTTTCTGCGTATGAAGAATATGCTTTCAGTCAACCTGCATCAACGGCTCATCAAACACGAAACTTGCCTATAGCAGCCAAACGTACGTTCACAGACTCTTGGAAAAAGGCGACGCGCCGACAATTCTAGAGGTATCTGCAACTACTTTTGAGCTTCATTCCGTCAAGTTTTTTTCAAACTATGTAAGCTCGGAGTCAGGATGTGAAAACTATTATCTGTTACCTGTCCGTTAACTATTGTCCCAAACCTTTATTTGATTTCTTTCCAAATGTTCCATGCCTGGGTTTCTATCCATTTTATTGCAGATTGATTTTGAAACTATTACTGCTAATGCTTTGTAAGCGAATGAATCATGTCTGTTCTATTTTTGAATCATTCACATAACATGGTTTGCTTATACGAAATATAAACGAGTATATACCATGCAATGATTTATATATGCGGCGCATTAAAAAAAAAAAAAAACCCGCATCTATCTTTTAGATGCGTCGCATCTACTTATGCTCCATATCTACATTTCAGATGCTCCGTGTCTTACATGCTCCATGTTACCCCATCAAAAAAACCTTTCATGTGACCACGCCTAAATGTTCTACTATATTTGTACAAAATCGCTCCGCCAAAAAACGACACCAAAAAACCCGCCCGCCCGCAACGCGGCGGACCGCCGCCATTCTCGTGAATTTTTATTTTGTAGTGTAAAGTGTTGCCAAAATTAGTATGTTTTCTAAAAACAAACAATGTTCAAAATATTTATGTTTTATGGGTCATCTTATAAAGACCCTCCATACATAAAACCCTCCCTATATTTGTACTTTTTTTTTTTTTTAAGTTCCGTGCCTTTTGTTTTTTTTTTTTGGGCTTTTAATTTAGTTTAGGTTTTTTTTTTTTTTTTTTTTTTTTTTTGGGATGATTTTGTCTGTATATTAACTCCAACATATCAAGCAAACAACTTTAATACTTGGATCTATTTTAATCCATGTCACATATTATATTCAAAGCTCCATCTATTTTAATACTTGCAACTTTAATACTTTGAGTTTGTACGAGAGTCACAGGAGTGTTTTTATAAAACATGTTTTTTTTTTAGCTTGCACGAGTTTCACTATTGAAGATTCTTGTTTGAGTTTATAAGCAAACTTCTAGCACTTGTTCATACTTGCATTCACAAAAAATAAAAATAAAAAATAAAATAATAATAATAATAAAAAAAATAATAATAACAAGTTAACTTGCTGGAAGATCAAAAGTTTATAGAAGATCAAAAAAAAAAAATAATAATAAAAAATAACAAGTAAGTGCTAGCAGGAAGGAACAAGTGCGGAATTGCGGGTTTATAAAAGTTTGCGATGAATAAATCACCGTTTTACACGAACGAGGTATAATTTCTTTACGCTATTACATATATATTACTTTCAAAAATGAGTAACTTGTATAAAAAAATGATAAATCGAGATGGCTCAAATTATTATTTTTAATCATATGGTTGCAAATTTGAAGGTTTCAAAGTGTTTGCCGTCTATTCGGTTATGCCATGCCAATCGACAAGTTTTTTTTTTTTTTTTTTTTTTTTTTTTCTTTTTTTTTTTTTTTTTTTTTTTTTTAAATCATCATCGCCGTATCTCGGTTTTTTTATAAGCAGTTTCATAAAAGGGCTAAAACTGCTTATCATAAAGCAGTTTCATACCAACCGCTTTTTTTAAGTATGTGCTGGCATGATGGCTTTAACCAAATTCGAAGATCGGTAGAATGGTTCGAAGATAGATTTGCACCGCAAGCCTACAGGATGAGTATGCCAAACACGGGGTTGGTTATTGCTTCACTAATTAACCGGCCAGTTGTATGTATATCCCCACAACAAAGTTTTACTTGATTTCCGCTTTTCTCCGGTCCAGACTTATCACAAGAAACTGGCCCATTTGTGATTGCCCGTGTGGGGCACGACGACTGTGCTCACTACATTTATGTGACGCTGGACGGAAATTCACCACTCCCCACTACTCACCAACAATGGGGGCGGTACAGACTTCCCAATGCATACGCATAAATAATCTTCATGTGGAGTAGGTGTTGTTGTTTTTAAATAATGTGTTAATGTTGTTGTTGTTGTAGTAGTAGCAGCAATTGTTGTTGTTGTAGTTGTTTAATGTGTTAATGTTTAACGTGTTATTGTTGTTGTTGTTGTTTAATTAAATAGAAATACATTAAACGAATACAAAAAACATAACAAATAAACACTACAAAAAAAACATAGCACAAAAAAAAAAAAAAAAAAAAAAAAAAAAAAAAAAAAAAAAAAAAAATGACGAAAAAAAAATAAACAACAAAAGGACAAACCCTCCCCACTAGGAAGGGTTTTTTTGGGTTATGTTATTAAGACCCCCTATGATGTGATAATAGGGGGTTTTGGTCAAAATATACAAACCGTAATGCACACCGCACAAACCCGTAATGCACAAAGCCTTACGAAACCCTTTTATGGGAGAGTCCGTATAAACTACCCCGTCTTCTTTGTAATATAGGGAGGGTATTAATAACTCCTCCCATCTTATAAATCTTCTTTGCTTTTAACGAAATGAAGTTGATAACTTTTGATATGGGTCCGACACTGACAATAAATATACAAGGAAATTCATCAAAACAATATTTGAAATAGGAAATTCATCAAAATAATATTTGAAATGATGTTCGTAACGTATGGATATTACACTTGTTGTAAATATGCTGTAATTCTTCATGGCTTACCTCGCTTTTCTTGCTTTGTTTCATCCATATTTCCCTTGCTCTCGTTTCAAAAAATAAAAAATAGAGTAAAGTCCAACATACATCCCTGTAGTTTATCCCGTGTCTCGTTTTACACCCTCGTGTTTTTTTTGGGCAAAAAACCATCCATCTGTTAGTAAAGTTGGCACAAAACTGTGACAACAGGTAATTTTGAGAGTCATTTTAAATACCGCATTACGTTTAAAAATAAATAATTAATTATTAAGAACCTTGTTTGTGAAGTTATTGGAATTTATTTGGATTATTGGTAATGTTATAGGAATTATGGTTGTGTGATGAGTGAAGTTTCCGTGTACTTTGAGTTGAGTGTTGGAAAATTTCCATGAAAAAAGTGAGTTTTCACTAAATTTGGACATAAATTACTATCACTAAATATAGTTTTTATGGTTAGGGTCTTATGTGTTACGAAGTCCACCGTGAGAGCTTCTTATCGAGCCTTTATATGTCCAAAATGAAGTTAGTGTGAATGAGATATCGAGTATCAAAGTAAGATGTTTGGAATGGAACTTAAGGAAAATAATTGGGCTACAAGGAGTGGGGGGCGGGTTGATCGGCGGGTTGAGCGGGTAGGATGGGAACACCGCCGCCGCCTAGGCGGGCTGGGCAGGCGGGTTCCGTCCGAGGGTTGAAAGCTCGCAACGGGCTGGAAGGAATATGCATGTTTCTAACGTTAATATGACCGTTAATTCGCTTGGGAAGTTGGGAAAGAAAAAAAAAATAACGGAATGGCCCTTGTGGTGTTGCCTATATAAACCAACTCTCAACACAAACATTTCACACAAACTAAAACAAAAAAAACACACTGCCAACCCAAAAAAAAAAAAATTATATGGATCAAAGAGGCAAAAAAGTAGTTGGTGCAACATCTTCGTCTAGGGGTCGGGGTAATCGAGCTAAATCCGGTCGAGCTATACCAACACAATCGGCTCCTCGACCCACACAACCATTTTCGGCTCCTCGTCAACAACCACAATCGATGTCGCAACAACACTATTATTATCCCCAACCACCGAGTCCTCCACGACAAACCGTCGACTACCCACCACTTAATCCAAGCGATTACCGCATACACGAAACGAGTAACTTTAACCCGTTCGATTACCGAGAACAACCGGAGGGGAGCGAAGACGAGTTTCTCGACGTACCCGAAACGCAATTCAATCTTGGTATGTATTTTTTTTTTTTTATATAAGTTTAATTTTTTAGACGTTATATTTATTTATACGTTTTATTTTTTTGTCGTTATATTTATTTATACGTTTTAATTTTTTAGACGTTATATTTATTTATACGTTTTAATTTTTTAGATGTTATATTTATTTATCCGTTTTAATTTTTTAGACGATGACGATGACGATGATGTTCAAGAAATTGAAGAACAAGATGTTCAAAAGAAAAAATTCGCGAAAAGGGCCGAAAAAAAGGTTTGGACATCGGACGAGGAGGTGGCTTTGGCGAAGGCTTGGGTTCACATCTCAACTTGTAGAAAGGTCGGGATGGAACAAGGAAAAGATTCGTTTTGGAAGCGAATTTTGGAGCATTTCGCCACGAATGTGAAAGACACTACTCGGACTCGTCATTCGCTTAACACAAAGTGGAGGGAAATGAACACGCTAATAAGTGTGTTCAACGGTTTATACCACCAAGCGGTAAATTATATACGTTTTTTTTTTGTTTTTTTGTTTTTTTTATTATATAGGTCGTTTTTTTTTTTTTTTTTTTTTTTTATATATGTATACGTTTTAATTTTTTTTTGTAGATGCGTCTTTGGGAGAGTGGTTGTGGCGAAGTTGATGTCCTCACGAATGCGCTCGAAAGTTTTAAGAAAAAACAAGGCAAAGCATTTACTCATCTACGAGCTTGGGAAGTTCTCAAAGGCCAATCCAAATGGTTGGAACAAAAGTGTGTCGAAGCGCAGCAAACCTCCCATTCCGATAAGCGAAGAAAGTCCTCGGAATCGGGTCACTATGAGTCGGGTAGTAACGATTTTGATACCGTTTTGCCGAATCTAAATGAAGACCCAGCGCCACCCCTAGCTAACCGTGCACGAAAAGGAAAATCAAAGGTTGCTAGTGAAGCCTCGTCGAAGGTTAGTGTTGCCGAGTTTGTCAAAGACTACACGTCGACGAAAAAAGATTTGTTAGAGGATAACGCAAAGAAACAACAAGTAATCTTGGACGCCACTATCGAAGAGCAGCAACAAAGGGCAAAATATATGGCGGAAAAGACCTTATATCAAGATCACAAGTTCTACAACAAATCGCACGACCACATCACCGATCTAGGAATGCTAAAGTGGACGCTTGATAAGAAGCGTGAGATAGCGGCGAAATATAACTGGCCTTGGGCTTGGGGCGATTTGTAGTTTTTTATTCGTATGATTTGTACTTTTTTATTTTTAGGAATTGTAGTTTTTTATTTTTAGGAATTGTAATTTTTAATTTTCAGGATTTGTACTTTTTAATTTTTAGGAATTGTATTTTTATTTTTAATGAAGTGTTTGTTTTAATGAAGTGTTTGTTTTTTTTTTATATATATAATTGTTTAGTATTGGAAGGGTTAATTTTGTAAATTTATAATTTTGAAGGAAAAATTATGAATATTTAAAAAAAGATTTGGGAGGGTTGAAAGTGATGGGCGCCAGTAAAAATGTTGGATTGAGGGTTGGAGGGTTGAAATGAGGTGGAGGGAGATGATTGGTTAAAATTTGGGAGGGTTGGAGGGTATAAAATTATCACTCCTTGTAGTTTGGAATGGACCTTAAGGAAAATAATTGGGCTAAAGTTTGTCCGACATTGATGGGTGAACAAACTGTTTAGTGGTTTATAATTTGGTAAATGAAGCACTTAGTAAAGTTGACATGGGTTCAAGATGAGAAACCCATGGGCAGCTCCAAGCTCTAGACTTGGACGGATACTTTTTGCTCCAAGTTAGACCCGAAGTATTGACCCAAAGTTTGAAAAAATTCAGTTGCAAAATTGTAACAACTGATTGAATAACAGATTTGAATGTACTGTTATACCTTATTCCTTAATGAGAATTGTTATAGCAATTTTAAAAGTCATTAATGATGAAGCGAAAAGTGTACTGCTTTTAGGGGGTCATTTAAGCCTTAAATCGTATTTATTTGATCAAATATTGCCCTAAATCGTTCCTTTTGTCATTTTAGGTACTTTGGAGAAGAAATCTGGAAAAGGAAGCATTTTGGACGTTTTTGGAGCATAAAAGTGAAGAAAACGACAAAGTCTCAAAATCGGCTGGAAAAATACCTTTGACGGCGTCAGGGATTGTTCTAGACGGCGTCATGGCTTGGCAAAAGAGGTGGATATGAAAAATACACATGATAAGCCAGGGAATTTTACAAAGGAAGTCTGACGGCGTCACCCTTTAAGGTGATCAAGGCCATCACGGTTTAAGTTAAAGCGAGACGGCGTCAAGCACATTTCTGACGGCGTCAAGCCTTGATAAGCCAGAGCGGATTTTGGAGCACTAAAGAGGGACGGCGTCAGGAAGACCATCCGGGAACCCTAGACACGGCGAGGTGACGGCGTCAAGATCTACAACGTGACGCCGTCAGCCACTAAGTTCTATATATAGTTTTGCAATTTTTTGTCATTAGTGTTCAACTTTGTGAGGAGAAACCCTAAGACGAATTTCTGCCATTTTTAAGGGTTTTCATACACTTGGATCTCCCATGTTTAATTGAAGATAAGTATTCATTTAATCAATCAATATGTCTATGTGTTGTTTGATTATATCTTGTTCTTGTCTTTTGATTAACATGCTAGGCTAGATTTATCTTGTGTTTGCTTAGATCTAATGAAACCTAACTATTGATTATTGGTTATTAGTGTGTTATTTATTGTATTGGATGATTGTTTATCGATGTTAGGCTTAAGAAAACTGGTTAACTTCCTATTCGGTAACTTGCTTGAACGTCTTAAGAAACATGAACCAATGCGTACTAAGGTTTTTCTGGTTGTATTTAATGCATGAGCGAATTCTAGTGATCCCATGTTAGGAGCTTCCTAGCCGGCTCGACATAGGAGTGAAGTAGGAGCTTGTAGAGTTGGGGAAGTACGTACGCCACCCCACGATTGGTATTAAGGAATACACCCGTCATCCACGCAATTAATACACACTAATCAACCGGTAAAAGATAGTTAGGGAGTAAGGAAATCTAAGTAAACACATTTCTCTCCATATAAGTTACACAACCTTTTCATTTTCAGTTATTTTATTTTATTTACAGTTGTAGTTATTTGGGTTAGTTGACTAGCAACTAATTCCGCCCACTCCTTCAAACCCGAGATTTTACTTGCTTTCATAAAAATATAAAAATACAAAAAAGAATCTTCCCTCACCCTTAGACCTATTAGAGTAGTTTTTCAATCCTAACGACACTATTCCCTGTGGAGAACGATCAATCCCCCGTACTTACCACTACACTATACTACATCGGTCAGGTACACTGCATGGTGGGGTTGTAAGCCTCTTGAGATCCCTCGAGAGGTAAAACCTGTTGTAAGGTCGCAAAACCACGCATCAAGTTTTTGGCGCCGCTGCCGGGGAATAGTTATTGTTTAGGTTGAATTTTTATTTTATTAGGTCTACTCACTAGATTCCTTTCTAGTGAGATTTTTATTTTCTTTTTCTAGGTTTTCTTTAGTCTATCTTTTTTTTCTTCGTTTCTTTGTTCGTAACCATTACCATCCGACATCATGGAAGGTGGTAATATCCTCGATCCCAACAACCCACCACCACAACAACACCCACCTCCTAGAGTCCGTACCTTAGGAGACTACTCCCGTCCTAGCCACCATGGCTATCGAAACACCATTGAGCTCACTCAAGGAGCCAATGTCACTCCCTTGCGATCCGACACCATCCGGTTGGTGCAAAGCGGATGCGCATTCCATGGACTTCGTTCTGAAGATCCTAATCAACATCTCAAGGACTTTCTCAAAATCGTTGATTCCATAGACCTTGATGTTGCCACTCGAGAGACGACCCGACTGCGTCTCTTTCAATTCTCTCTGCGGGACCAAGCTAGTCAATGGCTAGAGCGTCTACCCGCAGGATCCATTACCTCTTGGGATGATCTCACCACTCGTTTCCTTGCTCATTTTTTCCCACCAGGAAGAACTACCAAGCTAAGGAATGATATTTTGATGTTCCAACAACGTCAAGGTGAAACCCTCTACGAGGCATGGACTCGATTCAAGGACTTACTCCAAAAAGTCCCTCACCATGGCATAGAACTTTGGCTCCAAGTCCAAATCTTCTATGACCATATCAATCTTTCCACGAGGCAAACCATTGACCAATCGGCCGGTGGTAAGCTACGTGATCTAAGTGCGGAACAATCATGGGCTCTCCTAGAAGATCTTGCTCTTTATGACAACGAAAGTTGGAGTGATCCCCGTGATTTGAATAAAACGGTCAAGGCAATATCTTTGCCTTCGAACAATTCAAGCACTTCCGACCGTAGGATCATAGAACTTGAAGACCAAGTCAAGTTTCTTATGAAATCCTACGAGGCTCCTAAACCTTCAAGCCAAGTGAATAAAATCACTTCTTCATGTGAATTATGTAGTGGTCCCCACGACACTCGTGATTGCATGGAACTCCCCGAACAAGCTTTTGCGGACTACGCATCCTCGCGTACCGACGGAGCGGGAGACAAGTGGTACACTTTCAAACCCGAGCCAAACCCCTACGGTGATTCATACAACCCCTCATGGAAAAATCACCCAAACCTTAGGTGGAAACAAAATCAAAACGCACAACAAACCAATCCTTCCAACCCACCTAATCGTTTCCAATCAAGCGGTTCCAACTCGAACCGTACTTTCAACAACAATCCTTCCAGCAATGGTAGTACCAATAACTTTGAAGGATTGATGTCTCAATTTATGGCATCTCAAGAAGCTCGTTTGGCCAAGTTTGAAGCCGATTTCAAACAAAAACAAAGCGAGATGACCAATAAGATTGACACTTTGTTGAAAGCCCTCAATGACCGAGAAATGGGAGCACTCCCTAGCAACACAGTCAAGAACCCGAAGCTAAACGTCAACGCCGTTTCATCGGTTACGTTTCCTAGTTCTTGTCCACAATATTATTCGGTCAATTCCATGAGCTCGTGTTTCAAACAAACCCAAGTCGTTCAAAATGACCAAGAAGTTACGATATCCAAATTGGTTAACAACATAGTTGAAACACCTCCCACTCAAAACCTTGACAATGAATTCAAGGAGCTCCACCTTGAAAGTCTGGTTATTGATGTGTTGGATGAGAAGAAGCTCAAGTTAGGCGAAAAAGGGACCGCCTTTGTTCAAAACAAGCTACCTAAGAAGTTAGATGATCCGGGCTTATTTGTTCTACCTTGCAAGATCGGTAATTCGGAGGCTTATGACACATTAGCCGATCTTGGATCAAGCCTTAACCTACTTCCGTTACCTCTCTACACCTCTCTAAAACTAGGAAAACTTGAAGAAACCGAGGTGATAATAGGCTTAGCGGATGGGAGTGTTGCTTACCCGGTTGGAGTAGTCAAAGACGTGTTAGTACACATAGGAAAACTAACCATTTTAGCCGATTTCCACGTCCTTGATATGGTTGGCGACCCTACATGCCCCTTGTTGATAGGTAGAGGATTTTTGGCAACCGCTAGTGCTATGATTGATTGTAAGGAATCTAAGATAGCGGTAGGAGAAGGTGATACTTGGTCAGTCTATGATGTGAAGAAACATGCTTATGATACTAGTAATGAACCAACACCCCATTGGTTAGAGCTAAATAGGAGACCATCTAGATATGGACCTTGGATCGATAGAGACTTCATAGGACCCCAACGCCCATTTTACCTAGAAGAGGACTTTGTGAACTGAACACATGCGGTAGAACAACTCTTGGCTAGGGATACCGAATTGGATCCATTTGAAGACCCTCTAGTTTTTAGGAAGATGATTGATTTCCTAGGAGTTTTGCCAATTAACCTAGGGATGAATAAGTGGACTTGTGAGGAAGATGATCATAAGTGGGATTGGGACAAACCACCCAAAGATGGAGATGGGTCATGGCATATTAAGATGACATTGTATGACCCGGATGGAGAGAAGTTTGAAAAGATATATTGTACTAAGCGGACCAATAGGAAACTTCAATCCAAGCTTAACCCTAAAGACGTCCTCGATGACGAGCTCACTTACATAGGGTAGAAGGACTTTGAGTCTAGCTACAAGACTCGTTAATAAAGAAAAGCGCTTCTTGGGAGGCAACCCAAGCTTTATTTGCTTTGTGTGTTTATTTATTTGTTTGTTTGATTTTATTTGTTTCCGTATGTATGTTTAATTTTTATTATTATTGATTCATGTTCAAAACTAAATTGTGAAAATGCTTTATCTTGTTTTTAACTTCGTCTTAACTACATATAAAGGTATTTTGCAAAAGATAAGTGTAAGGGAAATCCAAATCGGTTTATTAGAACACAAATGAACATGAATCATAACAATATTAAATTAACATACATATTAGTAATTGTTTGAGTCAAATGCTTGTATCGAGTCATAATGATATTTTGCAGGAATTCCAGGAAGTAAGGTATAGGTTTTTCCAGAAATTTTCCGGAAACTTAACATGAGAATTCTGTCAGATCATTTCTGACGGCGTCAGGCTTTACAACCTGACGGCGTCAGGTATTAATTTTCTGAAAATTTTGAAAGTTTTGTTTTCATAAAAAGTTTTTATTAAATCTCTAACTTATAAACTCCAGGAATCTGCAAAATTATCATTCCACAAGCATTATATCCTTATATAGAATTTATCCCGCCGATGTTATGCAGGTTTTCGTGTTTGTTTTCTCAGGTTTAACAGGTTATTTTGGACAAGGAGATGTATGTGGAATCAAGCTTTTGGCGATGCTTTAGTCTTGAAGCTTCTACATTCTCTTGGAAGAAGATCTAACCATGTTGCCACATTATCCACCGAGCGAATCAGGGGAGTATTTGATTTCATTCTTTTACCTTTTCACTTTTACATCTTGTTATTTGAACATTGGGGACAATGTTCATCTTAAGTGTAAGGGGGGGTAAAGTACGATACTTTAGAGAATGCTATTGCACTTGATTTTTGTTTGTTTAATGGTAGATGTGTAATAAAACTGAGATAAATACCTGTTAGGGTAATTTTAGTGCCAAATTTAAAATTTTTTACAACATATAGGAGTGAAACTTTGATCTTAATGAGCGTCTCATGGATAGGAGTTATATGACTAGCACAAAAACCGTACCACTAAAATTTTTTCCACCCCCAAATATGTGAGGTTCGCCCCTAGAATTGGTAGGAAAAGCATTTATGCTATGATGTGTGTACCGGTAGCACTTAGATTCTAGAACTTGCGTTAGGACCATTCCGAGGCCACAAGTGAGACTACATTCGTGTAGTTAGATTTACTACATGATAAGAGGCATTAGGATTAACCCATTGTTTTACACCTGTGTTTTTGTTATAATTACGTTGGCTACATTGGTCAAGTAATTCTCCCACACCCTTTGCGTTGTACTCATTTTTAGTACACGATACCCCTAGTACACCCCTCAGAGCCTATCTTTTCGTTTCTAACTTTAAGCATTTTACTTAAAGGAAGAATTTGTTTACACCCCACTTAAATGTACACCCAAATCGCCTTAGCCTACCTTGTATGCACTCATCTTTAGTGCATTATTGTGCAACATTTGTTTAAACCCTTAGTTAATTATCTAATTGATTACATGGTTGCTAAGTCGAGTCATATCCTTGTACATATTGTTTTGGGACGATTGGGACTCATGGGTAAAGTACTAGTGTAATGGAGTAATGGGGAAGAACATTATTACCCCCATATGTGCTAAATATTTTAAAAGTACTCCAAGTGTTTCGATTATCTTAATTCGAGTCATTAGAATAGTTATTTGTAAAGTTATGTAAAAGTTCAAGTGTAAGGGGAATGCAACGCCCCTATGATGTATTATTTTGGATGGTAGGGCAAGAGTGTATGGAAAAAAAATCGAAAAAATCAAGAAAAATACAAAAAAATGAGAAAAAGAAAAGTAGAAAAAACATACGGACTACCATCCCGTTTCATTTTATGTTTATTTTATGTTTTTGTTATTTTGTTTTTAGCTTAAGTCGAGTCTAGTCTTGGCTTAGCAACGCCATATTGTACATGTAATTAATCAAGATCTTTAACTCGCCACCAGTAAAATATCCCTTATCCAACAAATCCGTGTTTATCATATCCCTACACCTTACGTTATAACCCGTTTAAAAGCCCTCTTTGATAGTTTATCTTAGGTGCTTACGCCTAGTGGAGGAGGTTTTTGATCCTTTCCCAAGCCTATGGTAATCTATTTGCTATGACAGGTAGTGAGAGATATTATCCATTTTCATTTATGAGATTTATTTTGATGACACCTGAGAGATGTGAGTATCTAAACACTACTTGTGAGGAGCTAGTTTGTAATCTCCGTGCTTATTATGATTAAAGTGGAACGACTATTTATTGTAATTACTTTTATATTAGTGTTAAATGACCCCTAACTTGTATTTTGATTAGAATAAAAGCGCATTTGCTTGAGGACAAGCAAATCTCAAGTGTAAGGGTATTTGATGAAGCGAAAAGTGTACCGCTTTTAGGGGGTCATTTAAGCCCTAAATCGTATTTATTTGATCAAATATTGCCCTAAATCGTTCCTTTTGTCATTTTAGGTACTTTGGAGAAGAAATCTGGAAAAGGAAGCATTTTGGACGTTTTTGGAGCATAAAAGTGAAGAAAACGACAAAGTCTCAAAATCGGCAGGAAAAGTACCTTTGACGGCGTCAGGGATTGTTCTAGACGGCGTCATGGCTTGGCAAAAGAGGTGGATATGAAAAATACACATGATAAGCCAGGGAATTTTACAAAGGAAGTCTGACGGCGTCACCCTTTAAGGTGATCAAGGCCATCACGGTTTAAATTAAAGCGAGATGGCGTCAAGCACATTTCTGACGGCGTCAAGCCTTGATAAGCCAGAGCGGATTTTGGAGCACTAAAGAGGGACGGCGTCAGGAAGACCATCCGGGAACCCTAGACACGGCGAGGTGACGGCGTCAAGATCTACAACGTGACGCCGTCAGCCACTAAGTTCTATATATAGTTTTGCAATTTTTTGTCATTAGTGTTCAACTTTGTGAGGAGAAACCCTAAGACGAATTTCTGCCATTTTTAAGGGTTTTCATACCCTTGGATCTCCCATGTTTAATTGAAGATAAGTATTCATTTAATCAATCAATATGTCTATGTGTTGTTTGATTATATCTTGTTCTTGTCTTTTGATTAACATGCTAGGCTAGATTTATCTTGTGTTTGCTTAGATCTAATGAAACCTAACTATTGATTATTGGTTATTAGTGTGTTATTTATTGTATTGGATGATTGTTTATCGATGTTAGGCTTAAGAAAGCTGGCTAACTTCCTATTCGGTAACTTGCTTGAACGTCTTAAGAAACATGAACCAATGCGTACTAAGGTTTTTCTGGTTGTATTTAATGCATGAGCGAATTCTAGTGATCCCATGTTAGGAGCTTCCTCGCCGGCTCGACATAGGAGTGAAGTAGGAGCTTGTAGAGTTGGGGAAGTACGTACGCCACCCCACTATTGGTATTAAGGAATACACCCGTCATCCACGCAATTAATACACACTAATCAACCGGTAAAAGATAGTTAGGGAGTAAGGAAATCTAAGTAAACACATTTCTCTCCATATAAGTTACACAACCTTTTCATTTTCAGTTATTTTATTTTATTTACAGTTGTAGTTATTTGGGTTAGTTGACTAGCAACTAATTCCGCCCACTCCTTCAAACCCGAGATTTTACTTGCTTTCATAAAAATATAAAAATACAAAAAGAATCTTCCCTCACCCTTAGACCTATTAGAGTAGTTTTTCAATCCTAACGACACTATTCCCTGTGGAGAACGATCAATCCCCCGTACTTACCACTACACTATACTACATCGGTCAGGTACACTGCCTGGTGGGGTTGTAAGCCTCTTGAGATCCCTCGAGAGGTAAAACCTGTTGTAAGGTCGCAAAACCACGCATCAATTAACAAATTAAATGGCAATTATTACATATTGGTTATGATTTGCACTATAAGTAACAAGCTTCTCTATAGTTCCAAGTACACCAACAACTTCACAGCTTACTCCTTTTGATCTCAGCATACTCACAATAATTCCAAGAAAGTTTCGGGCAAATTGTCAATTCTGGTAGTACACTGCTTCGGGCCGTTGTACCCTGGGAAACAACCGTGTTGTTGTACACGGAATTGTTTTAAGGGAATCGTGTTTAACACGAGACTCGGTCCTATTGGTCTTTATTCTTCCTGTATAACCTTACGCTCTGGTACTTATCTTATTTATTTAGATTGCATTGTTATTCTCTTTGTATTATTATAAGTTTGAATTCCTTATAAACAGTATCATTTTACTACATTGAGCACTACGTGATTTGGCACAATATAAACCTAATAATACGTTTAATAAGTTGACTTTAGCGTCTTTAGTAAAGACATACATATTTATAGTCATTTTTCGTGGAAAAATGATTTTAAAACTAATGGCGTAAGTTAAAAGTCATCGAGAAATTTTTTTAAGGCTTAAACGAGCCTCGGGAATAAATAATGAAAAGATTAGTAACTTGGCACATAGGCCCCTTTCCCAAAATTACATGTTTGGTCCTTGTGGTTTGTAGGGTTGGCACTAATAGCACACAAGGGGTATAAAAACCCAATTATAGCAAATTAGGGTTCACTCTCCCCTCCCCCTTTTGCTCTAGCCGTCGCCACCCCCCAAAGCACCACCTCAAGCCACCTTTAGTACACCACCACCGCCACCACACAACACCTCCTCTCGATCTCCTTTATAACAACCTAAAATTATTGTCTCTAAGTCGTGGCTATCTTAAACTTAGAACTCGAATACACCTTAAATAATTATAAGTTATAATTTGAGGAATTACAAAATACAAAACCTATAACCAAAGTATTTTAAAATCGACACACATGGTATTCTAAGATTAAATATCACGCGTTTAAAAGACATATAGAGGGCCAAAAATTTTAAAATCTTGTACACAACATTTAGTTTATGGAAATGTCTAGATTCATGTTGAGTTTGAAATGAGATATAGTCTCTTCTTGACTCCCCTTTGCTCGACATATATCCCATTATAATTTCCCCTCCTCTTCATTTTTCTTCAACCGAATAACACACTAAAAAACACACACATGAAACCCTAGAAAGTAAATCAAGTCGGCTGCCTATTTTGAGAACATTCGAGTGGTGCAAAACTGGTACATTGGAGGTATGAAAAAGCATAACAAAGGCTGTGGTGGATCGTGGTTATACTGGGTTCGAAGAGGGCTTGGTCTTGTTCGAATATGGTGCATATTTTGGGTTCGGCTTCTGGTTCCTTTCGTTCTTGTTTTGTTCGACACAAGGTATAAATTACTCTTGTTCTTGTTCTCTCTACACGTACGCATAACACGATTATAACAAGTAACCAAAGATTGTTTCATTAAATCATGAATGGCATATAGAAATCCTTGTTTTTGTTTCATATGAACCTGTTTCGATATATATATATATATATATATATATATATATATATATATATATATATATATTATATATATATATATATATAAATGTGATCTAATAACCTGAAGGAAACCTAGGAATAATATAAGGAGGCGTGTGTATTTTTTTAATTGGAGAAGAAGGGATGGATTAGATGTGGTTATTTGTGAATGCATTTCGTTATGGATGTTGCACGTGCATGACTGATTATGTAGTTGAGATTGTGTGATGTTTGTGTCTCTTGTTGCATGGTTGATACCTGTGTGAGTAAGTGTATGTCGAGAGGAATGTGTGTGTGTCAAAAATATGTGGGTGAGTGTTTGTTGAATGGGAGTGTGTGTATATTAAAGAGAAGATTGCATGCATGATGTAGGTCGTAATTATAGAGGTCGAATAAAGGGAAAACTAGGGTTTGTTCAAATCGTTATTTCATGTGATCTAATAGGGTGTGTTTGTGGTGTGTCGGAGGGACTAAAAAGGGGTGTCATTTGTGTGATTAATAGTGTCGAGTTTTAGAATTTTAACATAAGAAACATGGGTCGATTGTGGTTAAATATTTTGGTTCGAAATATGGGTTGTTTTGTTGGTTTGTAGTCTCGCATGAATTGGTTAACAAGAAGGGCAAAAAGGGGTCGAGTTTGGTTCGGTTTAAAAAAGGAAAAGTGAGGTCGTGTAGGTTGTGTTTGTTCGAGGATGTGTTGGGTGTGAAATGGGTTGAAAAGGGTTAAGTGCACAAGAGGGGTCTCGGGTTAATTTGAAGTCGAGTTTGGGTTTTCTAATGAACGAAATAGGATAGTTTTGCATGGGTGTGTTTAATGGAGAGACATGAAATTAGCAAAACTAAGAATTGGTCATATATTTATATAATTTACATTTTAGACCCTAAACTTTACTATATTGACACTTTAAACCCTAAACTATTATAAGTTGTCATATTAAACCCTAAACTATTATATTGAACATATTAAACTTTGAGTTATTTAAATTATCATTTGTAAACCTAAAGTATAAAACTTACTAATTATGGAAACTTACTAAATCGGGAAACTTACTAATTATGGAAACTTACTAAATTGGTAAAGTTACTAATTATGGGAACTTACTAATTCGGGAAGTTACTAAAGATGGAAGTTAATTAATCTAGAAAGTTATTATATGTGGAAACTTACTAAACATGGCAAGTTACTAAAAATAGAAAGATTCTAAAAATGGAAAGTTTCTAAAAATAGAAAGAAGCCCTAAATATGAAATCTGAATAACTATAGGTTCTGTGAAGAAGGAGTAGTTCCTGTTTCAGTGTGCTTTCCTGATTTGTTTGATTTGCTTTGCATAAGGTACGTATATTCTACCCTTTCTCAGTAAGGGTTCTGATCTCATGACTTTACGATCCTTGACTTTGATTCCTTTGCTATGATATGATCTGTTTGATATGATCCGTTTGATATGATCCTTTGATATGATTCCCTATGATATGATTCAGTTTGCTATCCATTTTGTTATGATATTCAGTATGCTATCTCATTTAATATGAGATTCTGTTATGTTAATATGCCTTGTTGATTATGCTATAGTAGCTCCGTTATGATTATGGATAGCCTTGCTTTGTTTATTTGTTCTGTTGCCTGAGCTAACTAGCCATGGAGGTACCATGACCATGTCATTGAGGCACCAATGGCATGACACTTTCTGTGGAGGTGTGATTGATCCACGGCGTTCCCTTTTGTTCTGATTATATGATTATTTGCGCACATGGCCATTCTGTTATATATATGCATAGTCTCATACTTGTATATGTATTTTGTTTCATGGAGCGTATGGATGCATCCTAGGTATATGATTTGATATGGATATGATATGATATGACTTAGTGATTGGTTTTTACGTGCCATGTACCCCATTTCACTTCTGGTACTTGAGAGGTCTCCCCTCCTTGTACACTTATGCTATGACAGGATTATGTGACTAAGCATGTGGTATGCTTTTTGAGCTCGTGGGCATTTCTGTTATGTTATGTTATGTTCAGTTATATGATGATTATTCTTCGTTTGATTTCTGTGACTTCATTATGGTTCTTCTGTTGAATCTATGCATTGCTTCTCTGATTATATGATACCTTGTTCAGCAATTTCTTTTGATTTCGTTGTTTATTCATTTGATTCAGTTATTGTTTTCGATATATCTATTCACTGGGCTTTTTAAAGCTCAGCCGCGTTTCTTTTCCGTGCGGCAGGTAATAAGCGGGAAGCTGGGCATGAGTGATGATAGTAGGAGTTTAGAAGGCCTACCTTGATTAGATTTCCCCATTTGTTTTAGATTATTATTAGACTCGTGTTTTGGATATTTCATTTTATTTCATGTTCGTTTAGACTTGTTGGGAACTTGTAAGTTTGGAAGTCATGATGTTCTTGACTTTACATTATTTATAAAGTCTTCCGCTTGCGTTTATTTTATATGTTCTGATAAACACCATAATGTGGCATGTCAACCCTTGACGAGTTGGGGTGTTACAATTATGGTATCAGAGCTCAGGCTTCGACTTGTAGCCCATAAGTTATGGCCTGTGAAAATTTGGACCCTTAGGTTTCGCCCTGGAGGACTTAGGATTTGACCTGTGAGGATTGGGTAGACATTAGGCTTTACTTTTGGCACGATCTCTTCCTTCGTATTTTGATCCTTACCTTTGCTTTGTCTTCGCTAATTCGTTTATGACCTTTCAGATGGTGAACACTCGAAATACCAAAGATTTCAGTTCAAACCCTGCTTTTGCTACCGTAGTTTAGCGTGTCGTTGACGCACTGTTACCGGGCCTTACCGAACGGATCACAAATGAGGTCCGTCAACATACGGCCAGTGGTAGTGGTAGCGGTGGTGCTGGTAGTGGTACTCCGCCAGTGACTATTCATACTTGGTTGGAGAGGTTTTGTAAGCAAAAGCCTCGATCGTTCAGCTCTGCGAATGCTCCGATTGATGCGGATAATTGGATCGCGCATATGGAGAAGATATTTGAGGTTCTGGGATGTGATGACGTGTTTAAAGCTCGACTTGCTAGCTATAAGTTTGAGGGTGACGCCCTCAGCTGGTGGAAAGCATATAAGCAAGCGAAGGGTGGAGATGATTTTGTTGTTACTTTGTCATGGAACGATTTCCGTGATACTTTCTTCCTTCAGTATTTTTCGAGGTCCAAGAAGGAGAAGTTTGAGAGAGAGTATCATTCGATTTATCAGTTTGAGAGGAAGACTAGTACTGAGTTCATGAAGAGGTTTCTTTGTTTGGCTGGATTCTTGGGGGCCAAGGCTGGAACCCAGGAAGAACAGGCCAATAAATTCAAGTGGGCGCTTCGGAATGATCTTTTGGATGGGATTGTGAATATCCATTTTGATGATGTAGCACAGGTTGCTAACGCTGTTCGCAACATTGAGATCATGCAGGAGAGAGCTAGACAGGGTGATGAACTCAAATAAGTACATTTTATTACTATCATTTATCCTATTAATTTGACTTGTTTTACTATATTATGTATGAGGATTGATACTTAATCGTTTACTTTTGTAATTCTCAGGTAAAAACAAGCATTTGGTGAAACTTAGCGATTTTGGACTGATTATGGAGCAAAACATGCAAGAAGTTAAGAGTCTACTGAAATGAAGAAGATCAAGACTAATCTGCTCCAGATGCGCCGCATCTCACTCGTTACATACGGCGCATCTCTATTAAGATATCACCAGATACGATCCAAGATACAAGAGGACATGCGCCGCATCTAATCATGGAGTTACGCCGCATCTTCTGGCGGTGTACGAATATTCCTGAATATTATAATCTTGGACCCCACGCGAAGTTAAGTACATGCGCCGCATCTACTTACAAGATGCGCCGCATCTCACCTCAGACAGAAACTATAAATACCCCAAGACCAGACGAATTCCAGAGCTTTGGTCAGACATATATCAGAACCGAAGAGCAGAACCCTAGGACGAATTCAGTCAAGGAGGCAGCACAAGACACACCAAACGAAGATACAAGAGCTGTAAGAAGGTGCTGCATGTGTTTAATTCATTAAGTAGTTTTGTTTTATTGTGTTAGCAAACTTTAATTCATCAGGATTGATGGGCTTGTGTTATGTTATCATTCACTTCAACTCCCCTTAAAATTGCTTTCCCATCGATTAAAGTTTATATGTTGATGTCTTTGGTTACTACTTATTAGTGCATTGATCACCTCTGTGTTTATTAGTGGCTTGTGTAATGTGGCAACGGAAAGGTTGCACTCCCACGGTTATTACTAAATTGATCACTTAGGAATAACTTTTAGACATAAGTCATCATTAAGGGTTTACTCGCCGATAAGCTTAGGACCAACGAGAAAGGATTAACTACATACACTTCATATAAAGCTATCAATAAAACAAGTGACAAACTACTTAATTATAAGGACAGCCCTCTTATTGTCTCGAGTATTTATCTGTGTACGTGTGTGCTACTTGCTGATTCGTGCCTATTGGTTTATTTTACTATTTAATTGCAAACAAATCGTGCCAGTCTCTCAGGCTGAAAACCCCCTTGCGTTAGGATATTAAAATACTGATTAGAATAACGAGATAATACGTTCCACTCTTAGTGATCGACACTCTACTTACCATTATATTCATACTGACCGGGTACACTGCTCGTTAAGTGTGTGTGTTATTGATAAGTCGGCTAAATATAAATTTAAAACTTGAGTAGGCATTAAAACTGCTAAACCGCAACGACATCACGCACCGCATCAAGTTTTTGGCGCCGTTGCCGGGGAGTGAATTGTTATTATCTGTTAATTTGATTAGTATTTTAATTAGGTTTTTATTTTTATTAGATTAATTGCATCATTGTATTATTTTGCATATTTGTTGTTTTGTGTGTTATTTGTTTTCCTTTATTTTTGTTTTTGTGTTTATTTTGTTTGTGTGTTTTTATTTGTTTTTATTTTTCGTATTTTTTCTGTTCTGCTATCGTTGTACTGTGCTAAATCAAACGATACGGCGCATCTGATATCTCAGATACGGCGTATTGCGTTTAATTTTTTTTTAAATACAACGCGTTTAATTAATTCGATACGACGCATCTTTTCCCCAAGATACGGCGTATCTGTTTTTAATAAGAAATTTTTTTTTCTAAGCGATAAAGTAATACGACGCATCTGCTTTAGCAGATACGGCGTATCTGTTTCTGATAAAAAAAAAATTCTAAACGTTAACGCCATACGACGCATCTGCTTTAGCAGATACGGCGTATCTATTATTTTAATTAAAAACAGTTTGCGAATTATTAAACAGATACGACGTATCGATATCTGTCGATACGGCGCATCTTCTGAATCAAAAATCTTGTATTTTTAAACGTAACGAAAATACGGCGCATTAACTTTCGTTAATACGACGTATTTAATTTTAAATAAATATCGATTTTTGATTAATTAATTCGATACGGCGCATTCATAAATTCTAAGCGGCGTATCTATTTTCTGGATAAAGTCTGATCTAATTTTAACGATTATAAGATACGGCGTATCCAACTCTTTGGATACGGCGCATCGTCTGCAGATATCAGCTATTTGTATTCGTATATCCGTTTCTATATTCATTAATTTCTCTTCTAGCGAACAGATCCTACTGATGCTTTTGTAATTATTTCAGAAGGAACATGGAAGGATTCGGAGAACTAATTGACTTCGACTTCGAAGCCAATTTTATGAACGATGTATTAGTGCATGAAAAATCACCCGAACGTTACAATGGGGACTACATTGAACTTAATGACCTTAATGGACCATTAGAATCCAATGACCTATTCATGGATGATGCGGAATCTGAGTTAGAAGAAGGAGAAATTCTTGATAGTCCAAAAATTAACGTTATTAATACTAGGAATTACGATGAATTTGAGGGGTATGATGGTTCTTGGGACTATGGTAGAAGGATCCACGCCGATTGTGCTTACAATTTGCAATTCACATGCATGATTGGGTACAAGTGTATTGACGCCAATTTCTTTCCTATTTTACCAATCAATGTCATGTCAAGAAGGTTTTACAATTCCATTATGAGAAATAAAGTGGAGTATAAGGGAAAGAATGTAGTTGGTGCCTTCATTAATGTCCCGATCTTCGTTGGACGCTTTACTATTGTAACTGAATTCTCCGTTGTTAAAGACATGAATGCCTATTGTGACAGCAATATGGGTGACGTGATTGTTGAAAAACCATTTTGTAGGGAGATCACTATTAATGCAAAACGATTTGAAGGAAAGATCACCTTTCAATGTGGAAACGACATTATCACTTATATGATGCCCCGAACTCATCCTGGATTTAAACATGCCACTAGTAGGATCTGCTACAAATTTTCTCCATTCCTTTTTATTAGTGATGATGACATGAAGAGAGGGATTGAGTACCCATATCAAATAATGGATGGATTCTACAATGGAGTTTTGAATTTGGGACCTGAATATATACGTGACGATTTAATTGCTAAATGGATCCTACGTGGCCATGTAGGAATCAATGATCGATACTAAAGAGGGTGAACGTGAGTCTAACTTGAAGACTCTGGAATAAAGACAAGTGCTTACCGGGAGACAACCCGGAGAATTTTTATTATTCTGTTTTCTGTGTCGAGTCAGTCAGGCCCGCATGAGGATACGGCGTATCTCCATCCTGAGATGCGACGCATCTCCTGCAATGGTCATATCATATTTTAATTTTCTGCATTTTTTATTTCCGACTTTAAAACTTTTTATCAGTTTATTTTAATGCGGCGCATCCCTGGTTAAGGATGCGGCGCATCTTTATTCTGATCCGTATTAATTCCAGGCTCAATACGGCGTATCTTCTTCCATAAGATACGGCGCATCGACTGACCTGATGATTTTCAGTTTTAATTTTTAAGTTTTATTTTTATCTAACTACTAATGTATTATGCAAGTTTGAACCTTTCTTATCTTAGGTGTGTTTTAAAGTGTTGGTGGTATTATAGTTTTCTGGATTTCCTGTGGATACATCACGTATGAAGCTTTAACGTTCTAATCCACAAGAAGTTGATTTTTGCTCTTATCAAATGGAGGATCATACCGAGCAAATCTCAGGGGAGTTTTTTCTGTTCTAATTCTTTTATTTTCCAGTTTTTAACCTTTTATACAAACAACGAGGACGTTGTTTAACTTAAGTGGGGGGATTGGAGAATTAGAACACTTAACAATTACTTGTCCTAAACTTTTTCAAAAATTATGCTTAAAATGTGCTTAATATATCAAACTTAAAAATTTTTAGCATGTTTTTGTTTAAGATCTAAGTTGCATAGCTGCACACAAGACGTTATTTTCAAAAATTGTGATTTTCAAAATTCACAAATCTATGAGTGTGCCGGTGACTTGTAAACTTTAGAACTTGGCTTGTATACTATTCGAGACCACCATAATGAGTATTATTTATATAATTGGAATGACTTGTCTAAATTGGTAAAATTCTAGGATTACACCCAAATAGCCTATTATATGTTATGTGTTATTAACTAACTACACTGGTTAGTTAACCCCCGTATAAACCCTTTTGTTACTCTCATTTTTAGAGTAAGATACCCCTAGAAAAACACTCAGAGCCATTCCTTTCGTTTCTTACACCTATGTTTAAAATGTTTCGTTACACCCTTACACCTTAGCCTACCCTGTAGATTAGAATCCGTGGTTGGTTAATTGCTATAGGCAAAGTGTGTTTCCTTACATTACCTGTGTTCGTGTGCGTAATTCATTATCTTTGGTTAGGTCGAGAAATTGCACAATGCAATTGGAGTGAAAGTAAATATTGTATATCTTTGAGTTTATTTTTCGTGTGTTTACTACTTTCACTATTACCGTTATTTCTGAAGTATGAAAAGTATGGAAAAATTATCCAGAATTATCATTATAGTGATGTGGTGAAATTTTACACATCTATGCCTATGTTTAAAAATTAAAAAAAAAAAAAAAAAAAAAAAAAAAAAAAAATCGAAAAAAAATAAGAAAAGAAAAAGAAAGAGAAAAGTTGGATGTTTGTTTTTAAACCAACGATGTAAAGTTATGAAAGTGGTTCATATGGCCACTATTTGTTGTACTATATCTATGGATTGAATGGGAATTGGCAGTTATGGAACGCCAATTAAGGTTTATTCTTTGATTAAGATCTTGTTGAGTATAATTCGTGTCTACCTAAAGCGTGTGTTTCAAGTGTTAAAGCGTGAGTTATTCGATGATATGAGTCTTATTCATGGGATGGTTGGGATAGTGATTAACCACACTTAGGATTTTAATTTATTTGTTTTGTTTATTTTTATTTTTACACCAATTTATATCCCAAATATTATCCATACCCTATATTATTCTTTATCCAACCAAACCTTTGATTTATTGAGATTAGGGATTTGAGCAATCTTAAGTATCGTAGTCGTGGATTCGGCTATGTATTTATGATTTTGTCGCCCTTTTTGATATATTATTATTGGTGAAGTTTGGACCTATCTTTAGCCTATTCGAGTTAAGGATTTGAGCAATTGCAAGTATCATGTTCGTGGATTCGATCATGTATTTGTGATTTTGTCGCCTTTTCTGGAATTTGAGATCGATAGTGAAAAGAGAATAATTAACCCTTAAGCCTAAAAACCCTTTTTACCGCTTTAGACTTGTTATTCCTTAGCTTTAGTGGGGGAGATGTGTATACTTGCCAAGCTTATGATAGAATATTCGTCGCGACTGGACAGTTAAATGATTAGATTTGCTTTTATCAAATTATTTTATTATACTTCTAATTCGTTAAAGTGTTTAGTTGTGTGATTATGAATTAAACGAATACATGCTTGATATAAAAATAAATCCTAACATCTTTTAGGATACATTTTCATAAGAGAAATTCTAAGGTTTACTTGGGGACAAGTAAAGTTCAAGTGGGGGGATATTTGATGAACTCAAATAAGTACATTTTATTACTATCATTTATCCTATTAATTTGACTTGTTTTACTATATTATGTATGAGGATTGATACTTAATCGTTTACTTTTGTAATTCTCAGGTAAAAACAAGCATTTGGTGAAACTTAGCGATTTTGGACTGATTATGGAGCAAAACATGCAAGAAGTTAAGAGTCTACTGAAATGAAGAAGATCAAGACTAATCTGCTCCAGATGCGCCGCATCTCACTCGTTACATACGGCGCATCTCTATTAAGATATCACCAGATACGATCCAAGATACAAGAGGACATGCGCCGCATCTAATCATGGAGTTACGCCGCATCTTCTGGCGGTGTACGAATATTCCTGAATATTATAATCTTGGACCCCACGCGAAGTTAAGTACATGCGCCGCATCTACTTACAAGATGCGCCGCATCTCACCTCAGACAGAAACTATAAATACCCCAAGACCAGACGAATTCCAGAGCTTTGGTCAGACATATATCAGAACCGAAGAGCAGAACCCTAGGACGAATTCAGTCAAGGAGGCAGCACAAGACACACCAAACGAAGATACAAGAGCTATAAGAAGGTGCTGCATGTGTTTAATTCATTAAGTAGTTTTGTTTTATTGTGTTAGCAAACTTTAATTCATCAGGATTGATGGGCTTGTGTTATGTTATCATTCACTTCAACTCCCCTTAAAATTGCTTTCCCATCGATTAAAGTTTATATGTTGATGTCTTTGGTTACTACTTATTAGTGCATTGATCACCTCTGTGTTTATTAGTAGCTTGTGTAATGTGGCAACGGAAAGGTTGCACTCCCACGGTTATTACTAAATTGATCACTTAGGAATAACTTTTAGACATAAGTCATCATTAAGGGTTTACTCGCCGATAAGCTTAGGACCAACGAGAAAGGATTAACTACATACACTTCATATAAAGCTATCAATAAAACAAGTGACAAACTACTTAATTATAAGGACAGCCCTCTTATTGTCTCGAGTATTTATCTGTGTACGTGTGTGCTACTTGCTGATTCGTGCCTATTGGTTTATTTTACTATTTAATTGCAAACAAATCGTGCCAGTCTCTCAGGCTGAAAACCCCCTTGCGTTAGGATATTAAAATACTGATTAGAATAACGAGATAATACGTTCCACTCTTAGTGATCAACACTCTACTTACCATTATATTCATACTGACCGGGTACACTGCTCGTTAAGTGTGTGTGTTATTGATAAGTCGGCTAAATATAAATTTAAAACTTGAGTAGGCATTAAAACTGCTAAACCGCAACGACATCACGCACCGCATCACAGGGTGTTAAGAGATATCGGGACGGGGATCGCGTACGACCAGTTCAGGGGAACAATCAGCGGGGTAGTGATTCGAGGGGTAATGATCATCGGGGTTATGATAGGCGAGGATATGATAGGCATGGCTACAACAACCAGAGGTCGGGACGTGATTAGCAGCACCGTGGTTATCAGCAGCATCGTTCTTCAGGTTCGTCTGGTCAGAGGGGTGGTACGGATCAGGCTTCGGCTACTGTTTATGATACTTGTGGGAGGTTTCATCCTGGGAAGCCATGTTATAGGGCTTCTGGTGCTTGCTTTATATGTGGTCAGGTGGGACATATGGCTAGAGATTGTCCTAAGTCTGGTGGTAACAACAAAAAGGGTAATGGGAATAACCGACAACCAGCTACTAAGGGTCGAGTGTACTGCTTGACCAGAGATCAGGCTGCTAGTGCCTCAGGTATCGTTTTGGGCACTCTTTATTTATATGATCGTACGGTATTTGTTTTATTTGATACGGGTGCTGCACATTCGGTGGTTTCTAATTCATTTGCCAAACTTATTAATATACCCGCAACACCATTAAAATATGCTCTATCTATTTCGACTCCTATGAAGAATCATATGATTATAAATCACGAATTTCTGAAATGTCCTTTACGTTTTATCGATAAGATTTGTTCTGCTAATTTGCTTCCGTTGGACATGCACTATTTTGACATTATTCTGGGTATGGATTGGTTGTCCGAGCATCGGGCGACTAGCAACTGTCATACCAGACGAGTTATATTTGGTAATCTAAGTGCTCCTGAATTTGTTTACCATGGTTCCCAACCTGGTAAGTCTGTTAAGATCATTTCGGTTATGAAAGCTCGTTCGTTACTTTCACATGGTTGTGAAGGATTTTTGGCTTCGATTAAAGATACTTCGTTGGATGGTCCTCGTATAGAGAGTCATCCAGTTGTTTGTGATTTTCCTGATGTGTTTCCTAATGAACTTCCGGGTATGCCTCTTGCGCGTGAAGTTGAATTTAGTATTGATTTGATTCCGGGTGCCGAACCCATTTCCAAAGCTCCATACCGTATTACACCAGTTGAACTAAAAGAACTGAAGGAGCAGCTTCAGGAACTTTTAGAGCGTGGTTTCATCCGTCCAAGTGTATCCCCGTGGGGTGCACCAGTTCTGTTTGTGAAGAAGAAAGACGGAAGTATGAGGTTATGTATCGATTATCATGAGTTGAATCGTATCACTGTTAGAAGCCGTTATCCGCTTCCCCGTTGATGAAGCGAAAAGTGTACCGCTTTTAAGGGGTCATTTAAGCCCTAAATCGTATTTATTTGATTAAATATTGCCCTAAATCGTTCCTTGTGTCATTTTAGGTACTTTTGAGAAGAAATCTGGAAAAGGAAGCATTTTGGACGTTTTTGGAGCATAAAAGTGAAGAAAACGACAAAGTCTCAAAATCATGCTGGAAATTACCTTTGACGGCGTCAGGATTATCCCTGGACGGCGTCACGGCTTGGCAAGAAAAGGTGGATGTGAAATTTACTCATGATAAGCCAGAGAAATTTGCATGGGAATTCTGACGGCGTCACGCTTTAATATGATCAAGGTCGTCACGGCTTAATTTAAAGAGGGACGGCGTCACCCCTAAATCTGACGGCGTCAAGCCTTGATAAGCCAGAACGGATTTTGGAGAGCTAAAGAGGGACGGCGTCAAGAAGGTCATCCGGGAACCTTAAAAGCGGCGAGGTGACGGCGTCACACTCCATAACGTGACGCCGTCAGATCTAAAAGTCTATATATAGTTTTGCAATTTTTTGTCATTAGTGTGGAACTTATTGGGGAACTTTGTGTGTGAAAACCCTAGGACGAATTTGGCAGCTCTTTCAAGGCTTTTGCCTTGAGATCTTCCATGTTACATTGAAGATAAGTTATCAATTAATCATTCAATATGTCTATGTGTTGTTTGATTCTATCTTGTTCTTGTCTTTTGTTTAACATGCTAGGCTAGATTTATCTTGTGTTTGCTTAGATCTAATGAAACCTAGCTATTGATTATTGGTTATTAGTGTGTTGTTAGTTGTATTGGATGATTGTTCATCTATGTTAGGCTTAAGAAAACTGGCTAACTTCCTATTCGGTAACTTGCTTGAACGTCTTAAGAAACATGAACCAATGCGTACTAAAGGTTTTTATGGTTGTATTTAATGCACAAGCGAATTCTAGTGATCCCATGTTAGGAGCTTCCTAGCCGGCTCGACATAGGAGTGAAGTAGGAGCTTGTAGAGTTGGGGAAGTACGTACGCCACCCCACGAATGGTATTAAGGAATACACCCGTCATCCACGCAACTAATACACACTAATCAACCGGTAAAAGATAGTTATGGAGTAAGGAAATCTAAGTAAACACATTTTCCTCCACACAAGTTTTCACCAACCTTTCATTTTCTGTTATTTTATTTTATTTGCATTTGTAGTAACTTGGGTTAGTTGACTAGCAACTAATTCCGCCCACTCTTTCAAACCCGAGATTTTACTTGCTTTCATAAACAAATATAAAAACATAAAAAGAATCTTCTCTCACCCTTAGACCTATTAGAGTAATTTTTCATACTTAACGAACACTATTCCCTGTGGAGAACGATCAATCCCCCGTACTTACCACTACACTATACTACATCGGTCAGGTACACTGCCTGGTGGGGTTGTAAGCCTCTTGAGATCCCTCGAGAGGTAAAACCTGTTGTAAGGTTGCAAAACCACGCATCACCCGTATCGCCGATTTATTTGATCAGCTTCAGGGAGCAAAATTATTTTCTAAAATTGATTTGAGGTCCGGCTATCACCAGTTACGTGTGAAGGAACAGGATGTTCCTAAGACCGCTTTCCGTACTCGTTATGGTCATTATGAGTTCCTAGTGATGCCATTCGGTTTGACTAATGCACCAGCCGTCTTCATGGATTTGATGAACCGTGTATTCCATGAGTATCTGGATAAATTCATCATTGTATTTATTGATGACATTCTGATATATTCTAAGACGAAGAAAGAGCACGAGGAGCATCTTCGTATCGTATTGGAGATTCTACGACAGAAGAAATTGTATGCTAAGTTTTCTAAATGTGAGTTCTCGTTGGAGCAAGTAGCGTTCTTGGGTCATGTTGTATCGGCTAATGGGATTAAAATGGATCCGGTAAAGGTTGAGGCTATCACAAAATGGACAAGACTGACGAATGTGACTGAAGTCAGAAGCTTTTTGAGGCTTGCTGGTTACTATCGAAGATTTGTTGAGGGATTTTCACGTTTAGTTTTGCCGTTGACGAAACTGATGCAGAAAGGTGAGAAATTTGTTTGGACTGAGGAAAGGGAGAAAAGTTTTGAGGAATTGAAGAAGAGACTAGTTTTTGCACCTATACTTACTCTTTCGTCGGTTTCTAGTGGCTATCAGATTTACAGCGATGCCTCGAAGAAAGGTCTAGGATGTGTTCTTATGCAGTAGGGTAAGGTTATCGTCTACGCATCTAGACAGTTGAAACCGTACGAGGAGAATTATCTGACACATGATTTGGAGTTAGCAGCTGTAGTTTTTGCACTAAAGATATGGAGACATTACTTATATGGTGAAACTTGTGATATCTTCACTGATCACAAAAGCCTAAAGTATATCTTCACTCAGAAGGAGTTAAATATGAGGCAGAGGCGTTGGTTAGAACTTTTGAAGGAATATGATGCTAACATTCAGTACCATCCGGGTAAGGCGAATGTAGTGGCAGATGCTCTTAGTAGGAAGTCGGGGATTATTGCTAGCCTCGAGATTGAGCCTAGGAATCTCAAAGACTTGGAACTGATGGAGGTGGAGTTATGTGTTCGTGGATATGATGGTTACTGGGCTAGTTTGAAGGTTGAGTCTAATCTTATGCTACGAATTAAAGAAGCTGAGAAAGACGATGGCGGGTTGTGGTCTATTATTCAGAATTTGAAAGCAGGAAGGCAGAAGGAGTTTCATGTTGATGATGATGGGATTGTAAGGTATGGTGATCGTTTGTGTGTTCCTAATGATCCTTCTATTCGAGAAGCTGTGTTATCTGAGGCACACAGTTCTCCTTTTACTATTCATCCTGGTTCTACTAAGATGTATAGGGATTTGAAGCAGCACTTCTGGTAGAACGGTATGAAGCAGGAAGTGGCTATGTTTGTGGCTAAGTGTATGACCTGTCAGCAGTTTAAGATCGAACATCAGCGTGCTAGTGGTCTTTTACAGCCTTTAGATATTCCTACTTGGAAGTGGGATCAGATCTCTATGGATTTTGTTACAGGCTTACCTCGTACTCTCCAGAAGCATGATGCTATCTAGGTGGTTGTTGATCGTTTAACCAAATCCGCTCACTTTCTGCCCATTTGGAAGGACTATTCGGTGAGTAAGTTGGCCAAAAATTTTCAGCAGGAGATTGTTCGTTTACATGGCACACCGACAACTATTATATCTGACAAAGATCCTCGGTTTACTTCACATTTCTGGAAGGGATTACATAAGGCTTGGGGTACTCAACTCAAGTTTAGTACGTCTTTTCATCCTCAGACCGACGGGCAGTCGGAACGCACTATTCAGACTTTGGAAGATATGTTGAGATCTTTTGCTCTTGAATGGTCGGGACATTGGGATGAGTATTTGTGTTTGGTTGAGTTTGCTTACAACAATAGTTGGCATGCTAGTATTAAAGGGGCTCCTTTCGAGCTGTTGTACGGACGAAAGTGTAGGGCACCTATCTGTTGGAATGAGGTTGGTGAACGGCTTATTGAAGGTCCCGAATTGATTGAGGTAACTAATGAGAAAGTCGCCGTTTCTAAGGAAAAGCTCAAGGAAGCTAGAGCTCGACAGAAGAGTTATGCTGATCGTCATCGATGTGCTTTGGAATTTAGTCCTGGGGATCGTGTTTTTCTTAAGGTTTCTCCATTTCGTGGTGTTAAATGTTTTGGTATTAAAGGGAAACTTAGTCCGCGTTTCATTGGTCCTTTTGAGATTTTAGATCGCGTTGGTGAAGTTTCTTATCGTTTGGCACTACCTCCGCAGCTTTCTCATGTGCATAATGTGTTTCATGTATCTCTTCTGAGGGGATACAATTATCATCCACTCCATGTTGTTTCTTACACATTGGATCAGATTCGGGAAGATTTGTCTTGTGTTGAAGAGCCTGAGGCTATTTTGGAGCGTCAGGATCGGGTCATGAGAACTAAAACAATTCCGTTCGTTAAGATTCTTTGGAAGAATCATCCCGATAGTGAGGCTACTTGGGAAAATGAAGAATCAATGAGAGCTAGCTATTCGCATTTCTTTTCGTGATTCGGTACATATTCGTTTGATTTTCCTACCTCAAATTTCGAGGACGAAAATTTTCTTTTTAGAGGGGAAGAATTATAACAACCTAAAATTATTGTTTCTAAGTCGTGGCTATCTTAAACTTAGAACCCGAATACACCTTAAACAATTATAAGTTATAATTTGAGGAATTAAAAAATACAAAACCTATAACCAAAGTATTTTAAAATCGACACACATGGTATTCTTAGATTAAATATCACACGTTTAAAAGACATATAGAGGGCCAAAATTTTTAAAATTTGGTACACAACATTTGGTTTATGGAAATGTCTAGATTCATGTTGAGTTTGAAATGAGATATAGTCTCCTCTTGACTCCCCTTTGCTCGGCATATATCCCATTATATTTTCCCCTCATCCTCATTTTTCTTCAACCAAAAAACACACTAAAAAACACAAACATAAAACCCTAGAAAATAAGTCCAGTCGGCTGCCTATTTTGAGATCATTCGAGTGGTGCAAAGGTGGTACATTGGAGGTGTGAAAAAGCATAACAAAGGCTGTGGTGGATCTTGGTTCTATTGGGTTCGAAGAGGGCTTGGTCTTGTTCGAATAGGGTGTTCATTTTGGGTTCGGTTTCTGGTTCCTTTTGTTCTTGTTTTGTTCGACACAAGGTATAAATTACTCTTGTTCTTGTTCTCTCTACACGTACACATAACACGTTTATAACAAGTAACCAAAGATTGTTTCATTAAAACAAGTTATACGAATGAATATGTGTATACGAATAATATTAGATACTTATCATGAAATCATGAATGGCATATAGAAATCTTTGTTTCTGTTTCATATGAACCTGTTTTGATATATATAAATGTGATCTAATAACCTGAAGGAAACCTAGGAATAATATAAAGAGGCGTGTGTATTCTTTTAATTCGAGAAGAAGGGATGGATTAGATGTGGTTATTTGTGAATGCATTTCGTTATGGATGGTGTACGTGCATGGCTGGTTATGTAGTTGAGATTGTGTGATGTTTGTGTCTCTTGTTGCATGGTTGATACGTGTGTGAGTAAGTATATGTCGAGAGGAATGTGTGTGTGTTGAAAATATGTGGGTGAGTGTATGTTGAACGGGAGTGTGTGTATATTAAAGAGAAGATTACATGCATAATGTAGGTCATAATTATGGAGGTCGAATAAAGGAAAAACTAGGGCTTGTTCAAATCGTTATTTCATATGATCTAATAGGGCGTGTTTGTGGTGCGTCGAAGGGGCAAAAAAGGGGTGTCGTGTGTGTGATTAATAGTGTCGAGTTTTAGAATTTTAACATAAGAAACATGGGTCGATTGTGGTTAAATATTTTGGTTTGAAATATGGGTTGTTTTGTTGGTTTGTAGTCTCGCATGAATTGGTTAACATAAGAAACATGGGTCGAGTTTGGTTCGGTTTAAAAAAGGAAAAGTGAGGTCGTGTAGGTTGTGTTTGTTCGAGGGTGTGTTGGGTGTGAAATGGGTCGAAAAGGGTTAAGTGCACAAGAGGGGTCTCGGGTTAATTTGAAGTCGAGTTTGGGTTTTCTAATGAACGAAATAGGATAGCTTTGCGTGGGTGTGTTTAATGGAGAGTCATGAAATTAGCAAAACTAATAATTGGTCATATATTTATATAATTTACATTTTAGACCCTAAACTTTACTATATTGACACTTTAAACCCTAAACTATTATAAGTTGTCATATTAAACCCTAAACTTTTATATTAAACATATTAAACCTTGAGTTATTTGAATTGTCATTTGTAAACCTAAAGTATAAAACTTACTAATTATGGAAACTTACTAAACTGGGAACTTACTAATTATGGAAACTTACTAAATCTGGAAAGTTACTAATTATGGGAACTTACTAATTCGGAAAGTTACTAAAGATGGAAATTAATTAATCTGGAAATTTATTATATGTGGAAACTTACTAAACATGGCAAGTTACTAAAAATAGAAAGATTTCTAAAAATGGAAAGTTTCTAAAAATAGAAAGAAGCCCTAAATATGGAATCTGAATAACTATAAGCACTAAACTTATAAAATGAGCTTATAAGTAATGAGTGATCATTAATTTGTATAGGTTCTGTGAAGAAGGAGTAGTTCCTGTTTCAGTGTGCTTTCCTGATTTGTTTGATTTGCTTTGCATAAGGTACGTATATTCTACCCTTTCTCAGTAAGGGTTCTGATCTCATGACTTTACGATCCTTGACTTTGATTCCTTTGCTATTATATGATCTGTTTGATATGATCCGTTGATATGATCCTTTGATATGATTCCCTATGATATGATTCAGTTTGCTATCCATTTTGTTATGATATTCAGTATGCTATCTCATTTGATATGAGATTCTGTTATGTTGATATGCTTTGTTGATTATGCTATAGTAGCTCCGTTATGATTATGGATAGCCTTGCTTTGTTTATTTGTTCTGTTGCCTGAGCTAACTAGCCATGGAGGTACCATGGCCATGTCATTGAGGCACCAATGGCATGACACTTTCTGTGGAGGTGTGATTGATCCACGGCGTTCCCTTTTGTTCTGATTATATGATTATTTGTGCACATGGCCATTCTATTATATATATGCATAGTCTCGTACTTGTATATTGATGAACTCAAATAAGTACATTTTATTATCATCATTTATCCTGTTTATTTGACTTGTTTTATTATATTATCTATGAGAATCGATACATTAACGTTTACTTTAATAATTCTCAGGTAAAAACAAGCATTATGTGAAACTTGGCGATTTTGGATTAATTATGGAGCAAAACAAGCAAGATGTCAAAAGCCTACTGAAATCCAGAAGATCAAGCTCGTTCTACTCCAGATATGCCGCAACATACTTCTAACATACGGCGTATCACTATCAAGTTTTCACAAGTTACAATCCAAGTACATGCGCCGCATACAAAGACCAAGATACGCCGCATCTGAAGACGGTGTGCGAATATTCTTGAATATATTAATCTTGGACCCCACGCGAAGTTAAGTCAATGCGCCGCATCTAACAATTCTATGCGCCGCATCGATCCCTCTGACAGAAACTATAAATACCCCAAGGCCAGACGAATTTCGAGACACTTAGCTTAACTCAGAGACCGAAGACAGAAGAACCCTAGAGCCTAATTCAGACGACCAAGCAGCACAAGACACACCTAAACGAAGATACAAGAGCTATAAGAAGGTCCTGCATGTATTCAATTCATTAAGTAGTTTTGTTTTATTGTATTAGTACACTTTAATTCATCAGGATTGATGGGCTTGTGTCATGTGACTACGGAAAATCATGCACTCCCCTTAATATTGCTTTCCCATTAATTAAAGTTTATATGTTGATGTCTTTGGTGACTTTTATTAGTGCATTGATAACCTCTGTGTCTAGCCGAGCATTGCTTGGGTCGCCATGCCCCTTCTTCGCCTATTTGTTTTAGCGTCTCTTAAATAAATAGGATAGACATAAGTAATCATTAAGGGTTTACTCGCCGATAAGATTAGAGCCAACGAGAAAGGTTTAATTACATACACTTCATATAAAACTAGCAATAAAACAAGTGACAAGCTACTTAATTATCAGGACAGGTCTTCTTATTGTCTCGAGTATCTATCTGTGTACGTGTGTGCTAATCGCTGATTCGTGCTCATTAGTTTAGTTTTCTATTTAATCATAACCAAACCGTGTCAGTCTCTCAGGCTGAACCCCCTTGCGTTAGATTAGGTTGTACATCTAACTTAGGATGTTAAAATACTGGTTAGAATAACAAGATAATACGTTCCACTCTTAGTGATCGACACTCTACTTACCATTATATTCATACTGACCGGGTACACTGCTCGTTAAGTGTGTGTGTTATTGATAAGTCGGCTAAATATAAATTTAAAACTTGAGTAGGCATTAATACTGCTAAATCGCAACGACACATCACGCGTATCAAGTTTTTGGCGCCGCTGCCGGGGAGTGAATTGTTATTATCTGTTAATTTGACTAGTATTTTAATTAGCTTTTTTAGTTTTTTTTTTTAGATTCTAACCACTAACCCTGTTATATATTAGATAGATTGCATTCATTGTATAGTTTGCATATTTTCTGTTTTTGTGTGTTTTTGTTTATGTAATTTTTGTTTCTTTTTGTTTGATTTTTATTTTTGTTTCTCTTTTTCTGTATTTTTCTGCATTCTGCTATCGTTGTATTGTGCTGACACAAACGATACGGCGCATCTGTTTTAACAGATACGGCGTATTGCGTTTAATTTTTATAAAATACAACGCGTTTAATAAATTTGAGTACGACGCATCTTTCCCCAAGATACGGCGTATTCTGTTTTTAATAAGAAATTTTTCTAAACCCTAACGCCATACGACGCATCTGTTTTAACAGATACGGCGTATTTGCTATTTAAATTAAAAAATAATTTTTCGACACTCTTAGTGATCGACACTCTACTTACCATTATATTCATACTGACCGGGTACACTGCTCGTTAAGTGTGTGTGTTATTGATAAGTCGGCTAAATATAAATTTAAAACTTGAGTAGGCATTAATACTGCTAAATCGCAACGACACATCACGCGCATCAAGTTTTTGGCGCCGCTGCCGGGGAGTGAATTGTTATTATCTGTTAATTTGACTAGTATTTTAATTAGCTTTTTTAGTTTTTTTTTTAAGATTCTAACCACTAACCCTGTTATATATTAGATAGATTGCATTCATTGTATAGTTTGCATATTTTCTGTTTTTGTGTGTTTTTGTTTCTGTAATTTTTGTTTCTTTTTGTTTGATTTTTATTTTTGTTTCTCTTTTTCTGTATTTTTCTGCATTCTGCTATCGTTGTATTGTGCTGACACAAACGATACGGTGCATCTGTTTTAACAGATACGGCGTATTGCGTTTAATTTTTATAAAATACAACGCGTTTAATAAATTTGAGTATGACGCATCTTTCCACAAGATACGGCGTATTCTGTTTTTAATAAGAAATTTTTCTAAACCCTAACGCCATACGACGCATATGTTTTAACAGATACGGCGTATTTGCTATTTAAATTAAAAAACAATTTTTCGAATTTTTAAACAAAAGCGACGCATCGATCTTTATCGATACGGCGCATCTACTGAATCAAAAATCAAGTATTTTGAAACGTAACGAAAATACGGCGCATTAGCTTTTGTTAATACGACGCATTTAATTTTAATAAATATAATCGATTTTTGATAATTTAAACTTGATACGGCGCATTCTTATTCATAAGCGGCGTATCTGTTTCCTGAATAAAAGTCTGATTTATTTTTAACGATTATAAGATACGGCGCATCCTATTTATAGGATACGGCGCATCGTCTTCAGATATCAGTAACTTTTATTTATCCCGAACGGAGAAAATTCTAATCATCTTTCCTGTCTCTTAGAAATTTTTTACTTCGAAGCCTATTTGTTCTATGTTTCAGGAATGATGATTGATCTTTTCCCAAGCTGGTTCGGAGGATCAAGGATCAAACTTACAATCGACAAGATTATATCAAAGTTTGCCCAAGAAAGCGGAAAGGAACTATTGCTGAAAGAACAAAACAATATGATTAGAGAAGTGACGATTGAAGTGCACCAATTATCAAGGGTGATTAAAGGAGTTTTGTTCCAAAGGCACGACCTAAAGGGAAATACCTTGATAATTACATCGACAACGCTGATAACGAAGTTGTCGAGTTTGAACCAGAATTACTGGAATAGGAGCTGAACGTGAGTCTAACTTGAAGACTCTGGAATAAAGACAAGTGCTGACCGAGAGACAACCCGAAAGAATTTTTTTTTACTTTTCTGTTATGTGTCGAGTCTGTCAGACCTGCAGAAGATACGGCGCATCTCCATCATAAGATGCGACGCATCACCTGCACTGGTCATATCTTATTTCATTTTCTGCATTTTTACTTTTGACTTTAAAACTTTCTGTCAGTTTATTTAATGCGGCGCATCCCTGGTTAAGGATGCGACGCATCTTCTATTCTGATTCGTATTTATTCCAGGCTCGATACGGCGTATCTTCTTTCGTAAGATACGGCGTATCGACTGACCTGATGATTTACAGTTTAATTTTTTTTATGTTTTAATTTTACTAACTACTAATGTATTATGCAAGTTTGAACCTTCTTAACTCAGGTGTGTTAAAGTCTTAATGGTATTATAGATTCCTGCAATTTTTGTGTGGATACATCATCTATGAAGCTTAAACGTTCTCATCCACAAGAAAGTTGATTTTTGCTCTTATACGAATAATGGAGGATCATACCGAGCAAATCTCAGGGGAGTTTTTCTGTTCTAATTCTTTTATTTTCCAGTTTCTAACCTTTGACAAAAACAACGAGGACGTTGTTTAACTTAAGTGGGGGGATTGGAGAATTAGAACACTTACTTGTCCTAAACTTTTTCAAAATATGCTTAAATTGCGCTTAATATATCAAAATTTAAAATTTTTTAGCATGTTTTTGTTTAAAGTCTAAATTACATAACCGCACACATAACTCTATTCTTTCAAAAATATTAAAACTTTAGTGTGCTGGTGACTTGTAAACTTTAGAACTTGGCTTGTATACTATTCGAGACCACCATAATAAGTATTATCTATATAATTGGAGTGACTTGTCTAAATTGGTAAATTTCTAGGATTACACCCAAATAGCCTTTATATGTTATGTGATATTAACTAACTACACTGGTTAGTTAACCCCCATATAAACCTTTTTTTACTCTAACTTTTAGAGTAAGATACCCCTAGAAAAACCCTCAGAGCCATTCCTTTCGTTTCTTACACCTTTGTTATAATGTTTCGATACACCCTTACACCTTAGCCTACCCTGTAGATTAAAATCTGTGGTTAATTGCTTTAGGCAAAGTGTGTTTCCTTACATTACCTGTGTTCGCGTGCGTAATTCATTATCTTTGGTTAAGTCGGGAAATTGCACAATGCAATTGGTATGAAAGTAAATATTGTATAACTTTTAGTTTATTTTTCGTGTGTTTGCTACTTTCACTATTACAGTTATTTCTGAAAGAATGAAGAAGTATGGAAAAATTATCCGGAAAAATAGTGATAGAAAAGTTGTGAAATTTTACACATATATGTTGATGTCAAAAAAAAAAAAAAAAAAAAAAAAAAAAAAAAAAAAAAAAAAAATCGAAAAAATAGAAAAGAAAAAGAAAAAGGAAAAGTTGGAAGTTTTTTTTAACCAACTTATGTAAAGTTTTGTATTAAGTGGGAGATATCACCACTATTTGTTGTATATTATATTTATGGATTGAATGGGAGTTGGCCGTTATGGGAACGCCAACTAAGGTTATTCTTTGATTGAGATTTTGTTGAGTATAATTCGTGTCTACCTAAAGCGTGTGTTTCAAGTGTTAAAGCGTGAGTTATTCAATGAGATGAGTCTTATTCATGGGATGGTTGGGAAAGTGATTAACCACATTTAGGATTTTAATTTATCTGTTTTGTTTATTTTTCATTTTACACCAATTTATATCCCAAATATTATCCATACCCTATATCATTCTTCATCCAAACCTTTGATTTATTGAGATTAGGGATTTGAGCAATCTTAAGTATCGTAGTCGTGGATTCGGCTATGTATTTATGATTTTGTCGCCCTTTTTGATATAATATTATTGGTGAAGATTACTTGGTCCTATCTTTAGCCTATTCGAGTTAAGGATTTGAGCAATTGCAAGTATCGTGGTCGTGGATTCGATCATGTATTTGTAATTTTGTCGCATTTTCTGGAATATGAGATCGATAGAGATTAAAAAGGATGATCAACCCTTAACCAACAAACCCTTTTTACCGCTTTAGACTTGTTATTCCTTGGCTTTAGTGGGGGAGATGCGTATACTTGCCAAGCCTATGATAGAATATTCGTCACGACTAAGCAACTAAACGATTTAGAATTGTTTTACATTAAAAATTATTTTGGTTTCTACTTCGTTAAGTGTTTGGTTGTGTGATTATGACAAAACGAATACATGCTTAAATATAAAAATAAATCCTAAATATCTTTTAGGATACATTTTCATACGATTAATTCTAAAGTTTACTTGGGGACAAGTAAAGTTCAAGTGGGGGGATATTTGATGAACTCAAATAAGTACATTTTATTATCATCATTTATCTTATTTATTTGACTTGCTTTATTATATTATCTATGAGAATTGATACATTAACGTTTACTTTAGTAATTCTCAGGTAAAAACAAGCATTATGTGAAACTTGGCGATTTTAGATTAATTATAGAGCAAAACAAGCAAGATGTCAAAAGCCTACTGAAATCCAGAAGATCAAGCTCGTTCTACTCCAGATACGCCGCAACATACTTCTAACATACGGCGCATCACTATCAAGTTTTCACAAGTTACAATCCAAGTACATGCGCCGCATACAAAGACCAAGATACGCCGCATCTGAAGACGATGTACGAATATTCCTGAATATATTAATCTTGGACCCCACGCGAAGTTAAGTCAATGCGCCGCATCTAACAATTCTATGAGCCGCATCGATCCCTCTGACAGAAACTATAAATACCCCAAGGCCAGATGAATTTCGAGACACTTAGCTTAACTCAGAGACCGAAGACAGAAGAACCCTAGAGCCGAATTCAGACGACCAAGCAGCACAAGACACACCTAAACGAAGATACAAGAGCTGTAAGAAGGTCCTGCATGTATTCAATTCATTAAGTAGTTTTGTTTTATTGTATTAGTACACTTTAATTCATCAGGATTGATGGGCTTGTGTCATGTGACTACGGAAAATCATGCACTCCCCTTAATATTGCTTTCCCATTAATTAAAGTTTATATGTTGATGTATTTGGTGACTTTTATTAGTGCATTGATAACCTCTGTGTCTAGCTGAGCATTGCTTGGGTCGCCATGCCCCTTCCTCGCCTATTTGTTTTAGCGTCTCTTAAATAAATAGGATAGACATAAGTAATCATTAAGGGTTACTCGCCGATAAGATTAGAGCCAACGAGAAAGGTTTAATTACATACACTTCATATAAAACTAGCAATAAAACAAGTGACAAGCTACTTAATTATCAGGACAGGTCTTCTTATTGTCTCGAGTATCTATCTGTGTACGTGTGTGCTAATCGCTGATTCATGCTCAATAGTTTAGTTTTCTATTTAATCATAACCAAACCGTGCCAGTCTCTCAGGCTGAACCCCCTTGCGTTAGATTAGGTTGTACAGCTAACTTAGGATGTTAAAATACTGATTAGAATAACTAGATAATACGTTCTACTCTTAGTGATCGACACTCTACTTACCATTATATTCATACTGACCGGGTATACTGCTCGTTAAGTGTGTGTGTTATTGATAAGTCGGCTAAATATAAATTTAAAACTTGAGTAGGCATTAATACTGCTAAACCGCAACGACACATCACGCGCATCATATATGTATTTTGTTTAATGGAGCGTATGGATGCATCCTAGGTATATGATTTGATATGGATATGATATGATATGACTTAGTGATTGGTTTGTACGTGCCATGTACCCCATTTCACTTCTGGTACTTGAGAGGTCTCCCCTCATTGTACAGTTATGCTATGACAGGATTATGTGACTAAGCATGTGGTATGCTTTTTGAGCTCGTGTGTATTTCTGTTATGTTATGTTATGTTCAGTTATATGATGATTATTCTTAGTTTGATTTCTGTGACTTCATTATGGTTCTTCTGTTGAATCTATGCATTGCTTCTCTGATTATATGATACCTTGTTCAGCAGTTTTTTTTGCTTCCGTTGTTTATTCATTTGATTCAGTTAGTGTTTCCGACATATCTGTTCACTGGGCTTTTAAAAGCTCAGCCGCATTTCTTTTCCATGCGGCAGGTAATAAGCAAGAAGCTGGGCATAAGTGATGAGAGTAGGAGTTTAGAAGACCTACCTTGATTAGATTTCCTCATTTTTTTTGGATTATTATTAGACTTGTGTTTTGGATATTTCATTTCATTTCATGTTCGTTTAAACTTGTTGGGAAATTGTAAGTTTGGAAGTCATGATGTTCTTGACTTTACATTATTTATAAAGTCTTCCGCTTGCGTTTATTTTATATGTTATGATAGACACCATAATATGGCATGTCGACCCTTGACGGGTTGGGGTGTTACATCCTTGACGGGTTGGGGTGTTACATCCTTATTCGTGTAGATCCATGAGAGAAAAGGTAAGACACACTGTATTTCACCCTCGTGTGATACGGTGTGGGCTCGTACTCGTATATAACGAGTTGTTTAAACTATTTCGAGTGGGTTTGGGTAGTAACAAGTGGGAAATCATTTTAAAAAGCTAAAAACTAAATTAAGAGGTTCGGTATCATGGTGTGGTCATGATATTTTTGTGTTTGGTTTTGGTTTGAGTCGCGTGGTCGTGGTAACGAGAAGGAATAAGCTCCCTCGAGCTTATTCCGAGCTTAAGGGTGTGTTTGGTTTAGCTTATTTTTACTTTGTCATGGTTTTGTGGTTGAGTTTGAGTCTAGTCCGATTTACACTTGTTTAGTTTTAGTTTTGTTTTAATTTTTGAGGTTGTTATGGTTGTGTTTAGATTGAGCCGAGACCCCACGGGTCCATTTGGATTTGGTTGTGTACCATGGTTCGAAGCCGAGACCACCATGGTCTCGGCGTGGTAATATTTTGGTTATTATTGAGGTTGAGATTGGAACACGGATCGGCTTGGGAATTTGTGATGTTATCGAGCCGTAGGGCTAGGGCCGATTGAGGTTGATCGATATTGTTGAACTTGGATTAATATTTCAGCTTGAAATAATATTTGTGATGTTTTGAGCGACGTCGAGTGCCACCGAGACTTTGTAGTCTCGGCGTGGTCTCGACAAGCCGAAAATGGATATTAGACTTGTTATAGACATATGGACTATTCGGTTGACTTATTGATCCGAGAATTATAAAACTCGGAATTGTGAGTCGAAACGTGAGATGACTCGATATATATTTAGTGTAGAAATAAAATGGCAAAAGTGGAAAAGGGAAATGACAATGATAATAATGACTTAAAAATATTAATTAACAATTATTATGTTATTTAATATTTTTGAGGATTAAAATGAAAGTATTAAATGAAACAAAAATAGAAATATATATACGAGTTATTAAACGTTTCGAGGGCACGCGAATCGAAGGATACCACATATGGAAATATTAATGTTTATATGGATTTATTATCGACTTACGGATTGGTTGACATTAATATACCCGACCTACATGCTTATCGGATTTATTGGGTTGACGAACTCAATAAGGGCCCGATAAGCGTGTTGGAGGAATTTATTAGTGTGTAACCCATCCTTATGACTTACCTTTTATTGGTATTTAGCTTTTTTGGGATTAATAAGTAAGACGAAGGAATTGTTAGACTTATCGAGTTGATGAATTCGATAAGTATCCGACAATTCGTCCGGATACCTTATTAAGCTTTGAAATTTAATCACTTGACCTTGACCTTGTTTTGTGAGTCATTTACGTTTTGGTCAGTTGTCTTGGCGTGCGTGCACTTGAGTCAATGTTGTGTCACCACTACACACACGATGATACCAAACACTAGTAAATGGATTCAATAAGAAGATTTTGGAATCGAAAGTGGGATATATTTGGGAATAGTTAACTTTTGGAAATTTGTACACTTTTAGAATAGATGTTAAGACAAGTTTATATTATTTGGTCGTGCCGAGTCCGTAACGCCGTGAAGTATTAGTTGGTGTTGTGCCTTACTACTGTAGACTTGTGTATTGTGCTTTGCTTGATCGAGGTGAGTTTCATAGCCCCACTTTTACTTTAATAATGTTTTTATTAAATATGGGGTGAGAGAACATGCAAAACTGTTTTGAATGAACCAATTGTTATGTTATGTTTTTGATATGTTTGCTATATTAACTGGCTAATGTTATGTGATGTATGTGCTGCAATTGTGCGGGAATATTACTGTATGTGCTGCAATTGTGCGGGAATATTATTGTATGTGCTGCAATTATGCGGGAATATTATGGTATGTGCCGCAATTAGTGCGGGATTATAGTGTGCATCTATAGGAATTATTGCTGTGTTTGGACACACTTATGTGTGGGTATGATTGGTTAGTTGTGACTTAGTCCAGTATTGCAAACTTATTACAGATTTCGTCCACCGTTATTAGTTTGTGAAAACCTATGAACTCACCAGCGTTAGCTGACCTTTAGCATGTTTTCTCAGGTAATTAGGGCTGTTGTTTGGATATGTTACTGTTTGGAGGCTTGGCAGAAGGGCATGGTTGAAGGATCCATTGGAAACTCTGATAAACTGTTGGGACCTATCTTTTATTTTATTTTGGGCTTACTTTCGTACTTTTTGGAATAAATGTAACTCTAAAATTTTGGAATAAATTTTTTATCTAAGTGGATAATGCTATTCCATTTTCTTGTGCTTGTGTTGTGTACCAATCCCATTAGCACCCCGAAGCTTTGATAAGTCTTCCGCTGTACCAATTTTTGGGGGTGTTACAGATTGGTATCAGAGCCAGGTTATAGAGAACTGGGTGCTTATCAAGAACCTAGACTATAACTACTTTTAAAATTTGATCCCAAGACCGACGCATGCCTGCCTGCCAAGCCGAAGCATCATGAGAATTGATTGTTATGGAAATGTGTTATAGGTTATGCAGTATTTGTTTGTTTACGTGATTTGAGTAATGTGATATTATTTATTATTACTAGTATGGAATAAGTTGATGATATTATGAGTATTTGATGTGGTTTTTGCACAATGTAGGTTGTTATTTTGAACACTTTTACCTAACCTCTATCGTTGTCACAGACCATGTCTTCCTTTGCATCTGACGTATGTGAGGACATCCTTTTGACTGGGTCCCGTTCAGTCCGACCCTAGATGACTCTCACTCAGGACGATCCTTATGTGATTGTCCCACACTCAGCCATTGCTTCATCATCATCAGTCTCTCCAGTGTCACCGACTCATTTCACTTCTCAGCCATAATCATCATCAGCTAGTCACCCTAGTTCTTCCTGACAGCTTACTTTGCACCAGGCATTAGCCCGAGCCCAGACTCCTAGACTTTCCTATCGTAGTACTGCGCGTATATCAGTGAGACCACCATCACCACCCATGCACTTTGCAGCTCACTCTCTTTTGTCATCACCACCCGCGTCATCATCTCGCAAACGATCCATATTACCCGACTCATCGCCATAGTTGCCCCATGGTTCACCAGCACCGTAGAGACGTCAACTCAGAGACCCATCCCCTAAGGAGGAGGATGAGGATTATGACCCTGAGGAAGAACCTCAGGAGGAGTAGCAGATTATCCCTGATGAGATTGTCCCACCAGAGCTTGACTCGCCAGAGCAGTTCCAAGAGCCTACTTCACCGGCGCAGTCATTCGAGCTGGCTTCACCACCTCACTCCCCAGAGCCTGAGTTCTCACTGGTCTCAGACTTACCATCAGAGGTCGCCTCAGAGTCCGCCAACTATGGAGAGATAGGTCGGATCTGGGAGCGGCTTATCACCCATGGGAGTTGGAACAGCCAGTTGGCGGACCGATTAGCTGGCGTATCGGCGACGTGACTTGAGGAGGTGGAGAGAGACATAGGGACATTAGCTGGTAGCACCACGTCATTGAGACACGACTTGTTGGATCTGCATGATATGATGGGAGACCTATAGAGGGCTTTCATGACAGCTCACGATGCAGACCGAGCTCTTTGGCGCAGGGTCGCTGAGCTGCAGACAGAGGTTTTTGAGCTCAGGAGAGATCGCGAAGCTCATCGCATTGAGATTTCTTCGATATGGAGACAAATGGAGAGTATACAAACTACAACGAGAGACACCCATAGAGATCGTGGCTAGTAGTGTTTAGGTTCTGACTGTTGTACCATCTCTAAACCGAGGAGTCCTCCGTTAAAGATGCTAGTTTGTCCTATATCCTTGTTACTTTGTTGTTTGTTCGTATCGTTATCATTTTGTTTTGTTGTATTTTCGGAACCATGTATCGCTGTTGATGTTTTATGGATGAGAACTTTTGGATTATCGATTGAACTTGATGTTTCGATGTGTATATGGAATAGTGCTTTTGTTATTGTGTTGGGTGTTTTTACACCGGTATTCTACTCTGTGTCACTCGTGTCCAATTGTGATGTACTCGTTGTCTGAACTTTTATGATACTCTTATGTTTATGATCCAGATCTATGGCACTGAAACGAAACCCGCCCAGAAACACTCGAACCAGAGCTGCCACAGCTGCTACAACCACTGGTCGTCGTGGTCGACCTCCAGTTCGTAACGTCAACAATCAGAATACCGACAACCAGAATACCAACAATCGTACTGATGAGAATCAGGTTTCCGGATGTCAATGGTCACACTCCGCCTAACACCCCTACTGTAAACCAATCTAATCACTCAAACACCTATGCTGGAACTCCACCACCTACTAGGAACTGCGGTTGTATGTATAAGGAATTTAGAAGTTGTGGACCAACCGAGTTTGGTAGAATAGAGGGCATTGTTGTTTTAATAAGGTGGATGGAGAAGACTGATTCTGTGTTTACCATTAGTAACTGCGAAGAAGTTGCTAAGGTGAAGTATGCCACATTCACCCTGAAGGATAAAGCGTTGACCTGGTGGAACAACTATCTCAAGTCTGTTGGGAGTGAAGTGGCCTACGCTATGACTAGGGATCAGTTCAAAGCATTGCTGATTAAGACCTATTGTCCGCGAAATGAAGTTAAGAAACTAGATATTGAGTTCTGGAACCATAAGGTGAAAGGTACCGACATGACTGCTTACAATCGCCGTTTTCAAGAGTTGTCGTTACTTTGCCCAGAGATGGTTCGTACTGAGGCACTCAAGATTGAGCGATACACTGATGGTCTGCCCTTGGCTACTAGAAATGATGTGATTGCCACAAACCCGAAAAACCTTCATGAAGCCATCACGATAGCCCAGCGACTAATGGACTCGTTGGTTCTTGAGAATGCAGAAAATGGGAGGAATGATAAGAGGAAAAGGGATGATCACTCTAAGGGTGATGATCATCCGAACAAACGGCAAGAGACCGCCAAAGTGTATGCTATCGGGGATGGAGAGAAGAAGGGATACGAAGGGAATCAATCGAAGTACAATCGTTGTAGGCATCACCACCATGGACAGTGTACCGCGGTGTGTCACAAATGCTCAAAGGTAGGACACATAGCCAAAGACTGTAGATCCCGACCCCTTGCGATAGTGCAAACCACCCAGGGAATGGATTGGAAGGCTAGTGTCACCTGCTATGGATGTGGAAAGAAAGGGCATTATAAGAATGCGTGTCAAGAACCGTGGAACAGAGAAAACCAAGGAAATGGAGGAAACCAAGGGAATGGGGGAAATCAAGGAAACCGAGGCGCGGGAGGAAACAGGCATAACCAAGGAAACCGGGGAGTAGGAGGAAACCAGGGTAACCAAGGCGCCAGAAATCAGCAGGGAAATGTGGGAGCAGCCCAAGGGAGGGTGTATGTTATTGGGAAGGAGATCAAAGATGATCCAAACGTCGTTACTGGTACGTTCCTTCCCAACAACCGTTATACTTTCATATTGTTCGATACTATTGCCGATAGGAGTTTCGTGTCTACTGCGTTTATGCCTATGCTAGAAATTGCCCCGACTGCCTTTGGAATTTCTTATGATGTAGAGTTAGCAAATAGTAACCTTGAGAGGATTGACACCATCATCCGCGACTGTACTTTAAATTTCCTTAACCACCCTTTCAATATCGACCTCTTGCCCATTACGTTAGGTAGTTTCGATGTTGTCATTGGGATGGATTGGTTATCCAAGTATCATGCCAATATCCTCTGTGATGAGAAGATAGTACGAGTGCCATATGGAGATGAAATTCTAACCATACTAGGGGATAGGAGTGATCATGGAAGTCCTTCCAGACTGAAAATTATCTCCTGTACCAAGGCCCAGAATTATGTTGAGAAGGGATGCTATCTCTTTTTGACACAGATATCTGAGAAGAAGGGGAAAGACAAGGGTGAGAAGCGTCTAGAAGACGTGCCTCTTGTACGAGAATTTCCGAAAGTGTTCCCAGACGACCTACCTGGAATACCTCCGGTGAGACAAGTCGAGTTCCAGATCGATTTGATGCCCGACACTGCACCTATAGCACGAGCACCATATCGACTCGCCCCTACGAAATTGGAGGAGTTGTCGAAACAGTTAGCGGAACTGTCGGAGAAGGGATTAATACGACCAAGTTCCTCACCATGGGGAGCTCCGGTGTTGTTTGTGAAGAAGAAGGACGGATCCTTTCACATCAGTATTGACTACCGAGAGTTGAACAAGTTGACGGTGAAGAACCGGTACCCGCTACCAAGGAATTATGATTTGTTCGATCAGCTTCAAGGATCAAGTGTCTATTTGAAAATTGACTTACGATCCGGTTATCACCAACTCAGAGTTCGGGAAGAGGACATCCCGAAAACCACGTTTATAACCCGCTACGGCCATTATGAGTTTCAAGTGATGCCATTTGGTTTGACCAACGCTCCAGCGGTATTCATGGACCTCATGAACCGGGTGTGCAAACCATATCTGGATAAGTTTGTGATAGTATTCATAGACGATATTTTGATTTACTCAAGGAGTAAAGAAGAACATGGAAGAACTTGGTGTTGAAGAAGGAGCAATTGTACGCCAAATTCTCTAAGTGTGAATTCTGGATCCCAACCATATAATTTTTGGGTCACGTGATCGACAGTCAGGGAATTCACGTGGATCCCGCAAAGATCGAGTCCATCAAGGAATGGGCCGCACCTACTACCCCAACCGAGGTTCGTCAATTTTTGGGACTTGCCGGCTATTACCGGAGATTCATTGAGGGATTCTCTAAGATAGCCAAGCCGCTCACCAAATTGACTCAGAAGAACATGAAGTATGAATGGGGTAAAGAAGAAGAGGAAGCATTTCAACTCTTGAAGGAAAATTTATGTAGTGCGCCTATCCTAGCCTTACCCAAGGGAAGTGAAGACTTCGTTGTGTACTACGATGCTTCACACAAAGGATTAGGAGCCGTCTTAATGTAGAGAGAGAAAGTGATAGCTTACGCTTCACGCCAGCTTAAGACTCACGAGAAAAACTACACTACTCATGACCTAGAACTGGGAGCCGTTGTGTTTGCACTTAGGATCTGGAGGCACTATTTGTATGGCACAAAGTGTATAGTACACACGGACCATAAGAGTCTTCAACACATTTTTGTCACAACTCGTAATTTCAGGTCATTTTCCAAACCCCGACAATTTACTATTCATGAGTTACTATTCATCATTCACTATTCACCGATCACTATTTATCATTTCACTATTCATCATTTTTGAAGTCAGTTTGAGACTTTGAGAAGTCGTCAAAATTTTTACTATTCACCTGACACTATTCATTCCCGAAGGGAAATCACTATTCATGGGCATTGATGCGTGCGTGCGAGTGCGCTAATTTATACCCACGGTATGTCGTTGTGGTTTTAGTAGTATTCAAGTTTTAAATTTATATTTAGCCGACTTATCAATAACACACACACTTTAACGAGCAGTGTACCCGGTCAGTATGAATATAATGGTAAGTAGAGTGTCGATCACTAAGAGTGGAACGTATTATCTAGTTATTCTAATCAGTATTTTAATATCTTAAGTTAGCTATACAACCTAATCTAACGCAAGGGGGTTTCAGCCTGAGAGACTGGCATGGTTTGGTTGCAATTAAATAATAAACTAAACTAATAGGCACGAATCAGCGAATAGCACACACGTACACAGATAAATACTCGAGACAATAGGAAGGCCTGTCCTGATAGATAAGTAGCTTGTCACTTGTTTTATTGCTAGTTTTATATGAAGTGTATAGTTCGATGCAACGCACCGAGATTAAGTCCTTTCTCGTTGGTTCTAATCTTATCGGCGAGTAAACCCTTAATGATTACTTATGACTATCCTATTTATCTTTCTTCCTACTTTTCTACAGACTAAAGAATGCATAGGCGATCTAATAAATAGGCGAGGGCAGAGGCATGGCGACCCGATCAACGCTCAGCTAGACACAGAGGTTATCAATGCACTAATAAAAGTCACCAAAGACATCAACATATAAACTTTAATTAATGGGAAAGCAGTTTTAAGGGAGTGCAACCTTTCCGTTGTCACGTTACACAAGCCACCAATCCTGATGAATTAAAGTTTACTAATACAATAAAACAAAACTACTTAATGAATTGAATACATGCAGGACCTTCTTACAGCTCTTGTATCTTCGTTCAAGGTGTGTCTTGTGCTGCCACTTCGACTGAATTCGTTCTAGGGTTTCTGTGGTCTTCGGTCTTCTTCGGTATTAGCCCCCTCGAAATTCGTCTGGTCTTGGGGTATTTATAGTTTCTGTCTGAGGGTAAGATGCGGCGCATTGACTTAACTTCGCGTGGGGTCCAAGATTAATATATTCAGGAATATTCGTACACCGCCAGAAGATGCGGCGTAACTCCATTCTCAGATGCGGCGCATGTCCTCTTGTATCTTGGATCGTATCTTGTGAATTAAGAAAGGTTCAAACTTGCATAATACATTAGTAGTTAGTAAAAATAAAACATAAAAATGAAAATGAAAATCATCAGGTCAGTCGATGCGCCGTATCTTATGGAAGAAGATACGCCGTATCGAGCCTGGAATAATTACGAATCAGAATAGAAGATGCGTCGCATCCTTAACCAGGGATGCGCCGCATTAAAATAAACTGACAAAAAGTTTTAAAGTCGAAAATAAAAAATGCAGAAAAATAAAGTAAGATATGACCAGTGCAGGAGATGCGTCGCATCTCAGGATTGAGATGCGCCGTATCCTCTGCGGGCCTGACTGACTCGACACAGAACAGAATAGTAAAAATTTTCTCCGGGTTGTCTCCCGGTCAGCACTTGTCTTTATTCCAGAGTCTTCAAGTTAGACTCACGTTCAGCTCTTTAATATCGATCATTGAAGGAGTCGGAAACATCGCGCTCCCTCATCGCCAATTCAGTAATATTGAACACTCCTTGCTCGTCCTTAATTTCCACGCCGTTCTTCTTTAATATCTGTATAAATAAAGTTCTGTCCCTTTCGGGCAGAGATGACAAAATGATAGACGGGAAATTTTTATTATGAAATAGGCACAAATATGCAAGGTGAGGTGGTAGTTCAATAAACACATCATTATTCAAATTTGTATTCTCAACTATTCTCCTACGTTTGTTAATTACTAAGCAATCATACCACTCATCATCAGAATCATTAACAATATTGCGTCTAAGTTCGGTAGGTACATTAAGGTCAATAAATTCCTCAAAGTTCTCATGATTAGGATTAGTTGAGTTGTTTTGAATCAATGTTTCTCCCATGAGCCTAGCTTCAAGATCGAGGTCCATACGCTCTCTTAATTCTAGCACATAGACACCTCTAATTATGCTTTTAACAGGATCTTGACACTTATAGACTAGTTTATTATTCCCTACCCTTAAGGAGATTTTTCTTTTAAACACATCAATCTTAGCATGGGCAGTAGACAAGAAAGGTCTTCCAAGGATTAAAGGAATCTTAACATCCTCGGGCATATCTAATATAACAAAGTCTACAGTGAAAATAAACTTCTCAATCTTAACTAGCACATTATTAGCAATCCCTTCAGGTCGTTTTAACCGTTTTATCAGCCAATTCAATAAGTAACTTAGTTGGTGCTAATTTTTCTAGTCCTAGGGTAGTGAATGTCTTAAGGGGCATTACACTAACGCTAGCTCCTAAGTCAGCTAACACATTATTGAAAGATATATCATTAATTGAACAAGGTAAAGTAAAACTTCCTGGGTCCTTTTCTTTATGAGGCAAGGCATTTAAGTCGGTTGCAGAGTTCTCTTCTTTCATTGTAGCCTTGATCTCCTCTTCAATCTTTGTCTTCTCTTTGAGTAGTCTCCTTAAACTGATTGAAGAATTAAAGAAAAATTCAGGTCTTGCACCATCATTACCATTCATCAGTCTTCTAGGAAAAGGAATGTTAGGAGTGACTTCTTCAGTGGTGTTTATGGCCTTGACATGATCTCTTGGGTTGGTTTCATTTGAGCTAGGTAAACTTCCATATCCCCTTTCTTGAAGAACTTTGCTCATTTGACCAATTTGTTGTTCCAATGCTTTGATCGAAGCTCCTTGATTTCTTGTAATAGTGTCCGTTGAAGCTCGGATTTCTTTGATCATAGCAGTATTCTCTTCATGTCTTTTAGCAGCATCGGCCATAATTTGCTTTAGAGTGTCATCTAAAGTCTGCCTCCTTTCTTGATAAGCGGGATTAAAGTTGTTCTTTTGATAGAATCCCGGGGTGGCTTCCCTAAATCTTCCTGAAGGTCGGAATGGTTGTCCAAATTGGGTGTAATATGCTTCTTCAAATGTCTCACATTCATTCTTATTCGGGCAATCTTTAGTGTAGTGAGGTCCTTCGCATTTTTCACATCCAACTTGGGCAGCATACACTTTTTCATCACGCTTCTTCATCTCTCTACTAATTTTATCCAATTGAGCTTGAATAGCAGCAAACCCGTCAAAATTAGTGCTGGTCTTAGATCTAGTAGAGGTCCCATCGTGCCATTTTTGAGAATGATCAGCAGCTTCTTGGATAGCTTTCCTAGCATTGGCTGCACTCATTTGAGGCACAGCTCCCTTAGCGTCCAAGATTTGTCTAGTAGGCACGTCCAATCCTTGATAAAACAATATTATCTCCTGCATAGGGGTTAAATAGTGTTGAGGACATCTTACCAGTAAATCTTTAAATCGTTCCCAAGCTTGATAAAGAGTTTCATCAGGCTCTTGCTTGAAACTGTTGATAGCCTCCATCTTTTTAGTGGTCTTAGCAGGTGGACAATATCTCTTCAGGAATTTGCTCTTCAAATCTTCCCATGTAGTGATTGAACTAGCAGGTTCATTCCTTAGCCACTTGTAAGCAGCTCCTTTTAGCGAGATTGGAAAGATTCTTAGCATGAGCTGATCGTCAGTGACTCCTTCTGAAGTAAACAAATCCGCAATCTCGAGGACCTTTTCAACATGCTCATTAGCATCCTCATGTTCCGATCCACTGAAAGCATTTTCTCTTAGCTCCTTGAGATACTGACCCTTCAATTCAAACTTTGACTTATCATCAAACTTTGGTCTAGCAACTCCTGAAGTGTAATCAGCACGGGTTTTGTTCATGTATTCCTCCATAGTTGTGTTTTTGCCCATTGTTTCTGTTTCTTCTTCCTCTTTCTCTTCAGAAAAATAATCAAGCTCGAATGAACTTGAGATATCAAAGCTTTTTGTGTTGAAAAGCCTTTTAAGCGAATGAAAAGCTCGTTCAGGATCTTCGAAAGGTTGAATCAAGTTCTTCGTAGAACTCCTGGTCATGCACTTCCTGAAATCAACACAAAAACATCAGTAGGGTATGCTCAAGAAATTAATATATTAGAAAATCAACAACGAAAACGGAATACGAAAAATTAAAGTTATTGATATCTGCAGATGATGCGCCGTATCCAAAAAAGTTGGATACGCCGTATCTTATAATCGTTAAAATCTAATCAGACTTTATTCAGAAATTAGATACGCCGTTTAGAAATTTAGAATGCGCCGTATCAGTTTTAATTATCAAAAATCGATATACTTATTAAAATTAAATGCGTCGTATTAACAAAAGTTAATGCGCCGTATTTTCGTTACGTTTCAAAATATAAGATTTTTGATTCAGAAGATACGCCGTATCGACAGAAATCGATGCGTCGTATCTGTTTAATAATTCGAAAACTGTTTTTAATTAAAATAATAGATACGCCGTATCTGCTAAAGCAGATGCGTCGTATGGCGTTATCGTTTAGAAAGAAAAAAAATTCTTATTAAAAACAGATACGCCGTATCTTGGGGAAAAGATGCGTCGTATCGAATTAATTAAACGCGTTGTATTTTATAAAAATTAAACGCAATACGCCGTATCTAAGAAAATAGATGCGCCGTATCGTTTATATTAGCTCAGTACAACGATAGCAGTATGCAGAAAAATACGAAAAATAAAAACAAATAAAAACAAACCAAAATAAACACAAATAAAAACACACACAAACAGAAAATATGCAAAATAATACAATGAATGCAATTTACCCTAATATACAACAGAGTTAGCGGTTAGATTAAAAATTAAAAAGAAAAACCTAATTAAAATACAAATCAAATTAACAGATAATAACAATTCACTCCCCGGCAGCGGCGCCAAAAACTTGATGCGTGCGTGCGAGTGCTCAAATTTATACCCACGATATGTCGTTGTGGTTTTAGCAGTATTCAAGTTTTAAATTTATATTTAGCCGACTTATCAATAACACACACACTTTAACGAGCAGTGTACCCGGTCAGTATGAATATAATGGTAAGTAGAGTGTCGATCACTAAGAGTGGGACGTATTATCTAGTTATTCTAATCAGTATTTTAATATCTTAAGTTAGCTATACAACCTAATCTAACGCAAGGGGGTTTCAGCCTGAGAGACTGGCACGGTTTGGTTGCAATTAAATAATAAACTAAACTAATAGGCACGAATCAGCGAATAGCACACACGTACACAGATAAATACTCGAGACAATAGGAAGGCCTGTCCCGATAGATAAGTAGCTTGTCACTTGTTTTATTGCTAGTTTTATATGAAGTGTATAGTTCGATGCAACGCACCGAGATTAAGTCCTTTCTCGTTGGTTCTAATCTTATCGGCGAGTAAACCCTTAATGATTACTTATGACTATCCTATTCATCTTTCTTCCTACTTTTCTACAAACGATAGAATGCATAGGCGATCTAATAAATAGGCAAGGGCAGAGGCATGGCGACCCGATCAACGCTCAGCTAGACACAGAGGTTATCAATGCACTAATAAAAGTCACCAAAGACATCAACATATAAACTTTAATTAATGGGAAAGCAGTTTTAAGGGAGTGCAACCTTTCCGTTGTCACGTTACACAAGCCACCAATCCTGATGAATTAAAGTTTACTAATACAATAAAACAAAACTACTTAATGAATTGAATACATGCAGGACCTTCTTACAGCTCTTGTATCTTCGTTCAAGGTGTGTCTTGTGCTGCCACTTCGACTGAATTCGTCCTAGGGTTTCTGTGGTCTTCGGTCTTCTTCGGTATTAGCCCCCTCGAAATTCGTCTGGTCTTGGGGTATTTATAGTTTCTGTCTGAGGGTAAGATGCGGCGCATCTAATAAGTAGATGCGGCGCATTGACTTAACTTCGCGTGGGGTCCAAGATTAATATATTCAGGAATATTTGTACACCGCCAGAAGATGCGGCGTAACTCCATTCTCAGATGCGGCGCATGTCCTCTTGTATCTTGGATCGTATCTTGTGAAATCTTGATAGTGATGCGCCGTATGTAATAAGCAAGATGCGGCGCATCTGGAGCAGAAAGTCTTGATCTTGTACATTTCGGTAGACTCTTATCTTCTTGCTTGTTTTGCTCCATAATTAGTCCAAAATCGCCAAGTTTCACCAAATGCTTGTTTTTACCTGAGAATTACAAAAGTAAACATTAACGTATCAATTCTCACAGATAATATAATAAAACAAGTCAAATAAATAGGATAAATGATGGTAATAAAATGTACTTATTTGAGTTCATCAAATATCCCCCCACTTGAACTTTACTTGTCCCCAAGTAAACCTTAGAATTAATCTTATGAAAATGTATCCTAAAAGATATTAGGATTTATTTTTATAGTTAAGCATGTATTCGTTTTTGTCATAATCACACAACCAAACACTTAACGAATTAGAAGTAAAATAAAATAATTTGATAAAAGCAAATCTAATCGTTTAACTGTCCAGTCGTGACGAATATTCTATCATAAGCTTGGCAAGTATACACATCTCCTCCACTAAAGCCAAAGAATAACAAGTCTAAAGCGGTAAAAAAGGGTTTGTAGGTTTAAGGGTTAATCATTCTCCTTAATCTCTATCGATCTCAAATTCCAGAAAAGGCGACAAAATCACAAATACATGATCGAATCCACGAACACGATACTTGCAATTGCTCAAATCCTTAACTCGAATAGGCTAAAGATAGGACCAAGTAATCTTCACCAATAATATTATATCAAAAAGGGCGACAAAATCATAAATACATAGCCGAATCCACGACTACGATACTTAAGATTGCTCAAATCCCTAATCTCAATAAATCAAAGGTTTGGATAAAGAATAATATAGGGTATGGATAATATTTGGGATACAAATAGGTGTAAAAATGAAAAATAAACAAAACAGATAAATTAAAATTCTAAGTGTGGTTAATCACTATCCCAACCATCCCATGAATAAGACTCATATCATAGAATAACTCACGCTTTAACACTTGAAACACACGCTTTAGGTAGACACGAATTATACTCAACAAGATATTAATCAAAGAATAACCTTAAGTTGTCGTTCCCATAACGTTCAACTCCCATTCAATCCATAGATATAATATACAACAACTAGTGGTGATATCGACCACTTAATACAAAACTTTACATAAGTTGGTTAAAACTTCCAACTTTTTCTTTCTTTCTTTTTTTTTTTTTTTTTTTTTTATTTATTTATTTTTTTTTTTTTTTTTTTTTTTTTTTTTATATATATATAAACTTGAAACATAAACATAGATGTGTAAAATTTCACCACATCACTATAATGATAACTCTGGATAATTTTTCCATACTTTTCATAACTTCATAAATAACGGTAATAGTGAAAGTAGTAAACACACGAAAAATAAACTCAAAGATATACAATATTTACTTTCACTCCAATTGCATTGTGCAATTTCCCGACCTAACCAAAGATAATGAATTACGCACGCGAACACAGGTAATGTAAGGAAACACACTTTGCCTAAAGCAATTAACCAACCACGGATTTTAATCTACAGGGTAGGCTAAGGTGTAAGGGTGCAACGAAATATTTTAACAAAGGTGTAAGAAACGAAAAGAATGGCTCTGAGTATTTTTCTAGGGGTATCTTACTCTAAAAGTGAGAGTAACAAAAGGGTTTATACGGGGGTTAACTAACCAGTGTAGTTATCTAATAACACATAACATATAAAGGCTATTTGGGTGTAATCCTAGAATTTTACCAATTTAGACAAGTCATTCCAATTATATAAAATAATACTTATTATGGTGGTCTCGAATAGTATACAAGCCAAGTTCTAAAGTTTACAAGTCACCGGCACACTCATAGATTTGTGAATTTTTTTGAAAAATCACAATTTTTGAAAATAACGTTATGTGTGCAGCTATGCAACTTAGATCTTCAACAAAAACATGCTAAAAATTTTAAATTTTGATATATTAAGCACATTTTAAGAAAATTTTTAAAAAGTTAGGACAAGTAAGTGTTCTAATTCTCCAATCCCCCCACTTAAGTTAAACAACGTCCTCGTTGTTTGTATAAAAGGTTAAAAACTGGAAAATAAAAGAATTAGAACAGAAAAACTCCCCTGAGATTTGCTCGGTATGATCCTCCATTAGTATAAGAGCAAAAATCAACTTCCTCGTGGATGAGAACGTTTAAGCTTCATATTTGATGTATCCACAGGAAATGCAGGAATCTATAATACCACCAAGACTTTAACACACCTGAATTAAGAAAGGTTCAAACTTGCATAATACATTAGTAGTTAGTAAAAATAAAACATAAAAATGAAAATGAAAATCATCAGGTCAGTCGATGCGTCGTATCTTATGGAAGAAGATACGCCGTATCGAGCCTGGAATAATTACGAATCAGAATAGAAGATGCGTCGCATCCTTAACCAGGGATGCGCCGCATTAAAATAAACTGACAAAAAGTTTTAAAGTCGAAAATAAAAAATACAGAAAAATAAAGTAAGATATTACCAGTGCAGGAGATGCGTCGCATCTCAGGATTGAGATGCGTCGCATCTCAGGATTGAGATGCGCCGTGTCCTCTGCGGGCCTGACTGACTCGACACAGAACAGAATAGTAAAAATTTTCTCCGGGTTGTCTCCCGGTCAGCACTTGTCTTTATTCCAGAGTCTTCAAGTTAGACTCACGTTCAGCTCTTTAATATCGATCATTGAAGGAGTCGGAAACATCGCGCTCCCTCATCGCCAATTCAGTAATATTGAACACTCCTTGCTCGTCCTTAATTTCCACGCTGTTCTTCTTTAATATCTGTATAAATAAAGTTCTGTCCCTTTCGGGCAGAGATGACAAAATGATAGACGGGAAATTTTTATTATGAAATAGGCACAAATATGCAAGGTGAGGTGGTAGTTCAATAAACACATCATTATTCAAATTTGTATTCTCAACTATTCTCCTACGTTTGTTAATTACTACGCAATCATACCACTCATCATCAGAATCATTAACAATATTGCGTCTAAGTTCGGTAGGTACATTAAGGTCAATAAATTCCTCAAAGTTCTCATGATTAGGATTAGTTGAGTTGTTTTGAATCAATGTTTCTCCCATGAGCCTAGCTTCAAGATCGAGGTCCATACGCTCTTTTAATCCTAGCACATAGACACCTCTAATTATGCTTTTAACAGGATCTTGGCACTTATAGACTAGTTTATTATTCCCTACCCTTAATGAGATTTTTCTTTTAAACACATCAATCTTAGCATGGGCAGTAGACAAGAAAGGTCTTCCAAGGATCAATCTTAGCATGAGATTTTTCTTTTAAACACATCAATCTTAGCAGAATGTCTTGATCTTGTACATTTCGGTAGACTCTTATCTTCTTGCTTGTTTTGCTCCATAATTAGTCCAAAATCGCCAAGTTTCACCAAATGCTTGTTTTTACCTGAGAATTACAAAAGTAAACATTAACGTATCAATTCTCACAGATAATATAATAAAACAAGTCAAATAAATAGGATAAATGATGGTAATAAAATGTACTTATTTGAGTTCATCAGGCATCATTCATCATGTTGTAAACTTGGTTTACGGGTACTCAAATGCGCGTAACCGGTTAGGTTTAGCTGCGTATTCATGCATTATCAGTAAAGACACATCATACAGACTAGAGTAGTCTGCATATCATCAGTAACATTATTATCATATCAGTTCATGCATAGGTTTGTGTGATTTTCATTAACGTATGCTTAATTGTTTAATTAACGTTACCACTCAGTCATTTCTACTAACATTATACCCAATACTCCCGACTATGATCCTAACACATTTTCAAACTAATTATAATGATATAGAGATTATATTATTAGTTTACCCGGTGTTTTTAAACCAATCGCTATATTTTTCGTTTGACGCTTATAACTCCGTCGGTTTACGAAATTTCAATCCGATAATCATTCTAACACCCAATTCTTGCAAGGAATATGGTTTTACAATTTTTACAACTTCGTCGCACTTTATTTTTCATCGTTACAATTTATTTCTAGTTAACTCGGTACCCGATAACACTTAATGTATACACTAAACTACCAATACTTATTTAAATGGGGGACAAAGTCTTGTTTAAACATCAAATCCTCTTCCTATAACCCACATGTGCCGCCCCCTAACCCCCCATTTAGGCTAATACTCCCAAAAACCATTAATGAATTTCTAGTGATTTAATTTCCATCCCACTAACTAACATCACATATCACATACACATTTAGCTAAACCAAGAGATTTCTCTCTTCCTTTTCTTCTTCCCCATTCGGCTCAACCAAAAACACCACCACAAATCCATAAATTTTCTAAGTTAAAGTCATAATCAAGCTCCATTTACCTTCCTTGTTAAGATTTTGTGGTTAAATCTCAAAGTTTCTTACACATTTCTCATCAAAACTCATCAAATATTCAAGTAAGTTTCAAGAACACATTTTGATCATCTTATACTTTCATTTGATCCATATGATTATGTATTTTCAAGTTATATTAGTTATTCATGCAACATATTTATGTTTTAGATACCACTTTGCACATAAACTATCTTTAACACTAGATCTATAAGTTTCACTTGTGATCTCATGAAATCCACCAAGGTTGGTGATGTTTAGGACCCCATGACACCTTAAGAGGGTGTATGGTAGAATTTGCGAACTTGTGGAGTTGATTTGAAGTGGTATGATCAAGTTTAGAACCAAGAAAATGAGTTTTAACAAGTATATATAAGGTTCTGTCCAAAAATGCAAAGTCTGGAAAACTCAGAAACTTTTGAACTATTTTGGCCTTCATATTCATAAAGTTCTTTCAAAACCGAAACCGTGGTCGCTTGAATCACTAAAAACCGACTTATAACGAAGGAGATATGATTTTTCAAAGTTAGACGACGAAAACTAATTTTCTGAAAATTTAGTTGCTGATCGCCGAGATTCAAAGGACAAAACGAGGTGTTAGACATGATCTAGATGACCCGACCTACTGATATTATGTTAGTTCATGTTTATACGAAGCCGTGGATGTAAAGAACGTAGAAAACGAGCATATAACGGCTGAGTTATTCACGTTTGAAGCCCGACGTACCATGCTTATTTTGACAGCCCACTAATAGAAAGTGTTTTAAGTATAAAAACTAGTGTTTTTGCGAAACATAACATTGATAGCCGATTTTCTAATTGATCGAGGCGTGTACAATCAAAAGTTAAATGAAACGACATTAATACATTGTTACAAGGTTTTCAATAACGTCGAGTTTGATCACTAACACTTAACGTGCAATATTTCACGACTAGTTTCACGAAGCCATTTTGGGCATATTTTCACAAGTTAAGGAAAATATTAAATTGCGATGATAACGCTATATTTTGCCGATAGAACACCAAATAAGGATCGTGGAGTACCGTTTCAACATATTTATACGAAAAGTAGTTTATAATTTAACGAGACGTCAAAAGTGTATTTTTCGTCGATAAACGTTATTTTCAAAACTAATAAGTGGTATCGTTAACATACGTATTTGCATGTGTTGCATTGTATTATTGCTTACATTGGATCACATCATTCATAATAGGTCGCGGTTAGAGACCGAGCTTTATTTCATCACATCCATCATTGTCATTGTTGCTATAACATATCAGGTGAGTTTTCATAGCCCCGTTTTAAATTGTTTATTAATTTCTAAACTCTCGGGGGAGAATACATTGCACCATTTTATATGCGGACCAAAGTATCCAAACTCATTACATTGCTTAAGTTACATCATTGCCCAGATTAAAGTTCCCTTTATTATCATGAACCGTTAATTGTTAGCAAGCGAGAGTGAGTGAATAGATCTATTGAGGGTGACTCCTCCGTTCGGGTTGGTAGCACCAACTGGTCAAACGAACGCATTTCATTTCTGTCATATTAGAGTGATTGGCAAACACTCAGTTGGGGCATATCATTCAGTCTAGCTTCGGGGTCATGAGCTTAAGAGCTAATGTATCATTTTTATGTGGCATGGTTTTGTCATACACTTTATACTTGTGGTATCCGTACAACATTTCATTTACATAAACCTATGATCTCACCAACATTTTTGTTGACCATTTTTAGCAATGTATTTTCAGGTAACTAAGGTATTGCATGTTGGCTTGCATAAGGACATATCATGGAGTCGCGGAGTCGACGCGTCTCACTTTATATTTTATGCACTTATCCATCGTTTGAATTGTATGAACTTGTTTTCTGAAAACTTGTTTCACCTTTTGGGACCTAGCTTTGTAACTCTGAATGTTTTTAAATAATCAAACAATGTATTTTCTAAACGACACTTTAGGTCATTCAATATAACTGCAACTTTGATGCTATGACCAGTCATGCCCTCGAATGCTTCATTCCGCTGCAAGTCACGAAATTTGGGGGTGTGACAGATTGGTACCAGAGCAAAGGTTATAGCGAACTAGGTTGTCCATTATATCCTAGACTATAACTACACCATCATAGCATCTCATCATTGTAGCATAAGTGCATATTCATTATATCACATGTAGTGATTGCAATTTCATACATATATCATTTCATCATAACCCGCATTATGTAAATGTTTATTTACTTTTATTTCACATCTGTTGTCACAGTGATGTCTTCGGATTCACACCCTATTGTTATCTCATCGGACTCTGAGTCAGGCGATATTTCCGCACTACCCTTCATCATACTAGAGTCAGTTACATCACCCTCACTACCCACTATCATTTTGTCATATGTGGAGCCCACTCCACAATCTTCACCTGTGATGTCAGAGGCTGAGACAGAACCCTTTGAGGAGGGGGAAGTCGTGCCTACCCCACCACTATCACCTGTGATCCGTCGTGGTCCCAGAGTTGTTCCAGTTATCCAGCCAGGAGAGTTTATACCTTATGGTCGAGTTTACCGTACATATCTAGGTGGGCCGCGCATGAAGCGCACTGCTGCTAAGCGGGTTCATCGTCTCACTGTCAGGTCACCAGCTGCATTCGTATCCCTACCACCACCATCATCACTTACTTCATCTCATCCACTCCGTCACCGCTTGACAGCGAGGAGGAGTGTGGCATTAAGTACACCATCACCATTATCACCATTACCATCCTTGTCATCATTGTCTCCACCATTGCCATCCCTATCAGTACCAGTTCATCCCAGAGATCCTACTCCTATGTCAGACCTACCGCTCAAGAAGCAGGCACATCTTGATATTCCATCACCAGATACTTCAGATGCCACAGAGACAGCACCACCCAGCAGGTTCGAGGTTGGTGAGAGCTCGAGGGCTGCTGCTGACAGACTGCTTACTGCTGCTACATTTGACTCGAGACTAGACTAGCTACAGGGACAGATTGTCAGGGCATTAGACCATGTGGAGGAGATACCAGTGAGCCGGATCGAGGCTATAGAGGAGGAGATCAAGGGACTAGTCACAGGCAGAGTTGCTATAGATGTTTCATATTAGGGATTGGAGTCCCGACAGCTAGAGAGTTCTGAGCGTGTTACCAACTTGAGGCAGGAGATGCCTGAGTTGTTCGACAGGGCACAGATGTCCCAGGATGAGCATCATCGCCAGGCTGGTGAGTTATCTTCAGTTCAGGCTAGGATGTCTGCATCAGAGACTAGGGAGACTGATCTTCAGCTTCGAGTTCAGCACCTAGAGGAGATTGCTGTTGCTATGTCTAGGGATCTTCAGAGGATTTTCCGTAGGCTAGATGGAGCACCCGGAGGAGGTGCCTAGTGTTAGACTTTTATCATGTAGCTTGTACATTATTATCCTAGTCCCGGGGTGTGGGACATAGTTAGGACTTGTTGTCTTTTGCTTGTAGTACAAACAAATATATCAAGTGTGACTCTACTATGCAGGATTTTCGTTGTGCTATTTTATGATATCGGTCTGTGTAACCGAAATTTTCATGTATTATATTCATGTGCGTTGTGATTATATTTATGATGTTTCGTTGTGGTTTCATTGTATTTATACATGTTGTGGTTGTATATATTGTGTATGATGATTGTTTTCTATTGTGGATTCTCATTGTTGTTATCTTTTGTGATTGTGAAGAATTATGCCACCCAAAAGAGCCACTACTGCTATGACACCAGCCGAGATCAGAAAGCTTGTTGCCGACAGTATTGAGGCAGCATTGGTTACAGAAAGAGCTGCCGTAGCTGCAGCTGCTGCTGAAGCCGCTTCGCGGGCAGAAACCGCGGAAGCCGCAGGAACAAATACCAATGGTACAAATGGTCGTAAATGTACGTACAAAGATTTCAAGAGTGGTGATCCGGAAAAATTCAAAGGCACTGAAGGGGCCACTGCCATGATCCGATGGTTTGAAAAGACAGAATCAGTATTCCTTCTATGCAACTGTCCGGAGGACAGTAAAGTAAAGTTTGCTACTAGTACACTCGTTGGGGAAGCTATGTCATGCTGTAATTCGTATGCAAAGCCCATGGGAATGGAGAATGCTCACAAGCTTACATGGGACGAATTCAAAAAGTTGCTGAGAAAGAAGTTTTGCCCACGAACAGAAGTGAAAAGATGGAAACAGAGTTTTATGAGCTAGTGACAGCAGGTAATGATATTGAGGCATATATCAGGAGGTTTCAGGAATTGGCAGCATTATGCCCAACAATGGTTCCAGACACTGAGAAGCTATTAGAGAATTTCATTGGAGGATTACCTCACAACATCCGTGGAGATGTAATTTCTTTCGACCCGCAAACATTGGATGAGGCAATCAGAATGTCTCAGAAACTCATGGTTCATATAGTGAAGAAAGGAACTACCTCAAACAACAACAACACCACCAACAGTAACCGTAACTACAACAACAATTCCAACAACTACTGAAACAACAACAACTATAATAGCAACCGAAACAATTCCAATAATAACAACAACAAAAGAAATCGGGACAACAACCAGAGTAGCAATGTTACTCAACCACCACCCAAGAGACAGGAAACTGCAAAGGCCTATGTTGCAGGTCCAGCTGAGAAATGAGGTTACAATGGTACTTTACCCAAGTGCAAGAAATGTCAAACCCATCATAACCCCAGAAATTGTCCGAATCCGTGTGGGAACTGTAAGAAGGTTGGTCATTCGATCAGGGATTGCAAAGCTCCGATTGTGGTTGATAATCAGAAACCCCCAGCAACATGCTTTGGTTGTGGAGAAGTCGGACACTTCAAGAAGGAATGTCCAAAAGGAAAGAATCAGGGAAACAACAACCAAGGTGGAACAGCTAGAGGAAGAGCTTATGTCCTTGGAGGAGAAGATGTCAGGGAGGACCTGAATGTCGTTACGGGTACGTTCCTCATTAATAATCGTTATGCATCCATGCTATTTGATTCAGGAGCCGATAGAAGTTTTGTTTCTACTGCATTTGCACCATTACTCAACATTGAACCAACCGCATTAGACACTCCATATCACATTGAACTAGCTAACGGTAGTTTAGTTGGCACCGACACGATCATTCGTGGTTGCACTCTCAATTTTCTCAATCACCCGTTCAATATAGATCTCATGCCAGTAGAACTTGGAAGTTTTGACATTGTCATCGGTATGGATTGGTTATCTCGACATCATGCCAGATCTGTGATGAAAAAGTTGTTCATCTTCCTTATGATGGCGAAACATTGGTCGTTCGCGAAGAATGAAGTGGAACCAGACTCAGCATCATCTCGTGCATTAACACAGAGAAATACATAAAGAAGGGCTGTTATGCATTCTTGGCTCATATAACAGAAAAGAAGTCAGAGGAGAAGCGACTTATGGATGTACCAACAGTTAAAGATTTTCCAGAAGTCTTTCCTTAAGACTTACCAGGACTACCACCTACTCTCCAAGTCGAATTTCAGATTGACTTAGTGCCGGGAGCTGCACCAGTTGCGCGAGCACCTTATCGACTTGCACCTTTAGAAATGCAAGAGTTGTCGAACCAATTGCAAGAGCTCTTGGATAAAGGATTCATTAGGCCGAGTTCCTCGCCTTGGGGAGCACCGGTTTTGTTTGTAAAGAAGAAAGATGGATCATTCAGAATGTGCATTGATTATCAAGAGCTAAACAAATTAACGGTGAAGAATCGTTATCCACTTCCCAGGATCGACGATTTGTTTGATCAGTTGCAAGGTTCCAGTTACTACTCCAAGATCGACTTGAGATCGGGTTACCATCAGCTTAGGGTTCACGAGGGAGATATCCCGAAGACAACATTCAGAACACGCTATGGCCATTATGAATTTCAGGTAATGCTGTTCGGACTAACCAACGCACCAGCTGTGTTCATGGATCTCATGAACAGGGTGTGCAAGCCATATCTAGATAAGTTTGTGATCGTATTCATTGACGATATCTTGATATACTCAAGGAGTGAAGAAGAGCACCGAGAACACCTCAGAACAATTTTAGAGCTGCTCAAGAAAGAGAAACTGTACGCCAAATTTTTGAAGTGTGATTTTTAGATCAGAAGAGTACAATTTCTTGGTCATGTCATTGATAGTCAGGGACTACAGGTTGATCCAGCAAAGATTGAGGCAGTTAAAGATTGGGCAACACCAAAAACTCCCACAGAAATTGGTCAATTCTTAGGACTTGCCGGATATTACAAAAGGTTCATTGAAGGGTTTTCCAAGATAGCTAAGCCACTGACCAAGTTGACACAAAAGAACCAGAAGTACGATTGGGGAGAAAAGCAAGAGACCGCTTTTCAGTTATTGAAACAGAAACTTTGCAGCGCGCCAATTTTGTCATTACCAGAAGGGATTGAAAACTTCGTGGTATATTGCGATGCTTCACACAAAGGAATTGGAGCAGTGCTAATGCAAAAAGAGAAAGTGATAGCTTATGCATCTCGTCAGCTTAAGAAGCATGAGAAGAATTACACTACTCACGATTTAGAGTTAGGTGCCGTGGTTTTCGCACTCAAGATTTGGAGGCATTATCTTTACGGAACAAAGTGTGTAGTATTTACAGACCACAAAAGCTTACAGTACATTCTTGATCAGAAGGAACTTAACATGAGGCAACGTCGTTGGTTGGAACTACTTAGTGATTACGACTGTGAAATCAGATATCACCCAGGAAAAGCCAATGTTGTGGCAGATGCACTCAGTCGGAAAGAGAGACTCAAGCCTTTGAGAGTCAGATCATTGGGAATGACTATCATTTCACCCCTATCATCAAAGATCCTCGAGGCTCAGGTAGAAGCACTCAAGGAAGAAAACCTACCAAGTGAAACACTCAAAGGAATGCAAGATAATGCAAACAGTTTAGTAAGGAGATCAGATGGAACATTATGCTTCAAGGATAGAAGCTGGATACCCCTCTATGGTGGAATACGAGAGTTGATTATGCACGAATCACACAAGTCGAAGTACTCCATTCATCCAGGTTCTAATAAGATGTATCAGGATCTCAAAAAGCTTTATTGGTGGCCGAATATAAAAGCAGAGATAGCTACGTACGTCAGCAAATGTCTTACTTGTGCTAAAGTGAAAGCCGAGTACCAGAAGCCATTAGGATTACTTCAGCAACCGGAAATTCCACAGTGGAAATGGGAACGCATTACAATGGACTTCGTCACCAAACTTCCCAAAACATCAGAAGGTTTCGATGCTATTTGGGTAATAGTTGATCGTCGCACCAAGTCAGCCCATTTCATTCCAATCAAAGAGACTTATACTATGGATCGGCTCACCAGACTTTACGTCAAGGAAATAGTTTCAAGGCACGGTGCACCAATTTCCATCATTTCCGATAGAGACAGTCGCTTTACTTCAAACTTTTGGGCATCATTGCAAGATTCATTTGGGACTAAATTAGACATGAGTACCGCCTATCATCCTCAGACCGATGGTCAGAGCGAGAGAACAATTCAGACATTGGAAGACATGCTCAGGGCATGTGTCATTGACTTTGGAAATGCTTGGGCTAACCATTTGCCATTGATCGAGTTCTCTTACAATAACAGTTATCACTCGAGCATAAAAGCCGCACCATTCGAGGCACTCTATGGTCGTAAGTGCAGGTCCCCAGTTTGTTGGGCCGAAGTTGGTGATGTACAACTAACTGGTCCAGAGTTGGTCAGAGAAACAACAGAAAAGATAATTCAGATTAGAGAAAGACTCCAAACAGCCAGAAGCCGACAGAAAAGTTACGCCGATGTTCGACGCAAACCATTAGAATTCCAGGTTGGAGAAAAAGTCATGTTGAAAGTCTCGCCTTGGAAGGGCGTGATACGATTTGAGAAACGCGGGAAGTTGAACCCGAGATACATTGGGCCATTCAAGATTCTGGAAAGGATCGGTCTGGTAGCGTACAGACTGGAGCTTCCGTCAGAGCTCAGCAATGTACATAACACGTTTCATGTCTCAAACCTTAAGAAATGTCTTTCAGACGAAACGCTCGTAATCCTATTGGAAGAAATTCAGATCGATGATAAGCTTAACTTTGTGGAAGAACCAGCAGAAATCATGGACCGGGAGGTCAAACAGTTGAAGCAAAGTCGAATTCCTATCGTCAAAGTTCGCTGGAATTCTCGCAAAGGTCCTGAGTTTACTTGGGAACGGGAAGACCAGATGCGATTCAAATACCCACATCTTTTCACCGAGACCACTCCAGAGACCAACATCAGCTGAATTCAGGGACTGAATTCCTTTTAGGGTGGTCGACTGTCACAACTCGTAATTTCAGGTCATTTTCCAAACCCCGACAATTTACTATTTATGAGTTACTATTCATCATTCACTATTCACCGATCACTATTCATCATTTCACTATTCATCATTTTTGAAGTCAGTTTGAGACTTTGAGAAGTCGTCAAAAGTTTTACTATTCACCTGACACTATTCATTCCCGGAGGGAAATCACTATTCATGGGCATCATTCATCATGTTGTAAACTTGGTTTACGGGTACTCAAATGCGCGTAACCGGTTAGGTTTAGCTGCGTATTCATGCATCATCAGTAAAGACACATCATACAGACTAGAGTAGTCTGCATATCATCAGTAACATCATTATCATATCAGTTCATGCATGGGTTTGTGTGATTTTCATTAACGTATGCTTAATTGTTTAATTAACGTTACCACTCAGTCATTTCTACTAACATTATACCCAATACTCCCGACTATGATCCTAACACATTTTCAAACTAATTATAATGATATAGAGATTATATTATTGCTTTACCCGGTGTTTTTAAACCAATCGCTATATTTTTCGTTTGACGCTTATAACTCCGTCGGTTTACGAAATTTCAATCCGATAATCATTCTAACACCCGATTCTTGCAAGGAATATGGTTTTACAATTTTTACAACTTCGTCGCACTTTATTTTTCATCGTCACAATTTATTTCTAGTTAACTCAGTACCCGATAACACTCAATGTATACACTAAACTACCAATACTTATTTATAAGGGGGACAAAGTCTTGTTTAAACATCAAATCCTCTTCCTATAACCCACATGTGCCGCCCCCAAACCCCTTATTTAGGCTAATACTCCCAAAAACCATTAATGAATTTCTAGTGATTTAATTTCCATCCCACTAACTAACATCACATATTACATACACATTTAGCCCACTAATAGAAAGTGTTTTAAATATAAAAACTAGTGTTTTTGCGAAACGTAACATTGATAGCCGATTTTCTAATTGATTGAGGCGTGTACAATCAAAAGTTAAATGAAATGAAATTAATACATTGTTACAAGGTTTTCAAAAACATCGAGTTTGATCACTAACACTTAACGTGCAATATTTCACGACTAGTTTCACGAAGCCATTTTGGGCATATTTTCACAAGTTAAGGAAAATATTAAATTGCAATGAAAACGCTATATTTTGCCGATAGAACACCAAATAAGGATCGTGGAGTACCGTTTCAACATATTTATACGAAAAGTAGTTTATAACTTAACGAGACTTCAAAAGTGTATTTTTCGTCGATAAACGTTATTCTCAAAACTAATAAGTGGTATCGTTAACATACGTATTTGCATGTGTTGCATTGTATTATTGCTTACATTGGATCACATCATTCATAATAGGTCGCGGTTAGAGACCGAGCTTTATTTCATCACATCCATCATTGTCATTGTTGCTATATCATATCAGGTGAGTTTTCATAGCCCCGTTTTAAATTGTTTATTAATTTCTAAACTCTCGGGGGAGAATACATTGCACCATTTTATATGCGGACCAAAGTATCCAAACTCATTACATTGCTTAAGTTACATCATTGCCCAGATTAAAGTTCCCTTTATTATCATGAACCGTTAATTGTTAGCAAGCGAGAGTGAGTGAATAGATCTATTGAGGGTGACTCCTCCGTTTGGGTTGGTAGCACCTACTGGTCAAACGAACGCATTTCATTTCTGTCATATTAGAGTGATTGGCAAACACTCAGTTGGGGCATATCATTCAGTCTAGCTTTGGGGTCATGAGCTTAAGAGCTAATGTATCATTTTTATGTGGCATGGTTTTGTCATACACTTTATACTTGTGGTATCCGTACAACATTTCATTTACATAAACCTATGATCTCACCAACATTTTTGTTGACCATTTTTAGCAATGTATTTTCAGGTAATTAAGGTATCGCATGTTGGCTTGCATAAGGACATATCATGGAGTCGCGGAGTCGACGCGTCTCACTTTATATTTTATGCACTTATCCATCGTTTGAATTGTATGAACTTGTTTTCTGAAAACTTGTTTCACCTTTTAGGACCTAGCTTTGTAACTCTAAATGTTTTTAAATAATCAAATGATGTATTTTCTAAACGACACTTTAGGTCGTTCAATATAACTGCAACTTTGGTGCTATGACCAGTCATGCCCTCGAATGCTTCATTTCGTTGCAAGTCACGAAATTTGGGGTTGTGACAATTTTGGATCAGAAGGAGCTGAATATGAGACAGCGTCGCTGGTTGGAGTTACTCAGTGACTATGATTGCGAGATTCGCTATCATCCTGGTTAAGAAAATGTTGTTGCCGACGCTCTTAGTCGAAAGGAGATGGTACCGCCGTTAAGAGCCAGATCTTTAGGAATGACAATCAGTTCGCTACTACCTTCTCGAATCCTGGAAGCTCAAGCTGAGGCGTTGAAAGAGGAAAACCGACCTGCTGAGAACCTGTATGGTATGTTAGAAAATAAGAATGGCTTCGTAAGGCGTTCTAACGGAACCTACTGCTATTGAGACAGACGCTGGATACCCCTTTATGGGGGAATCCGTGAGTTGATTATGCACGAGTCGCATAAATCAAAATACTCCATTCACCCCGGATCTGATAAGATGTATCATGATCTGAAGAAGCTGTAATGGTGGCCTAACATGAAGGCTGACATAGTTCTATATGTCAGTAAATGCTTAACATGTTCGAAGGTGAAAGCCGAACACCAGAAGCTGTCAGGGTTATTGATACAACCCGAACTCCCTGTTTGGAAATGGGAACGAATCACCATGGACTTCATCACCAAATTACCGAGAACAGTTAATGGTTGTGATACTATCTGGGTAATTGTAGATTGTCTCACCAAGTCTGCTCACTTCCTTGCTATCAGCGAAACCGACAGTATAGACAAACTCGCTCGTCTATACTTGAAGGAGATTGTATCTCGTCATGGAGTGCCGATATTCATCATCTCCGACCGAGACAGCCGTTTTACGTCAAACTTTTGAAAGTTTCTTCAGACGGCCATGGGGACCAACCTCGATATGAGTACCGCCTATCATCCCCAAATAGGCAGCCAGAGCAAGAGAACTATCAGGATGTTGGAAGATATGCTTCGAGCTTGTGTCATAGATTTCAAAAAAGGCTCGGAGAGATATTTTCCTTTGGCTGAATTTTTCTACAACAATAGTTATCATGCCAGCATTAAGGCAACACCTTTTGAGGCGCTCTATGGCCGAAAATGCCACTCTCCTATTTGTTGGACCGAAGTTGGTGACAGTCAACTCACTAGTCCCGAACTCGTTCATGAAACGACTGAGAAGATTGTCCAAATTCATAACCGGCTACAAGCTGCACGAGATCGACAAAAGAGCTATGCCGACCAGAGACGTAAACCTCTTGAGTTCCTGGCTGGAGACAGAGTGATGTTGAAAGTCTCATCGTGGAAAGGGGTGATACGTTTCGCCAAGCTTGGAAAGCTCAACCCTTGTTATATAGGACCGTTCCAAATTCTCGACATAATTGGACCGGTAGCCTGCCGACAAGAACTACCGCCAGAGTTGATCAGTGTGCATAATTTTTTCCACGTGAGTAACTTGAAGAAGTGCCTTTCTGATGAAACCCCGATTATTCCTTTGAGAGAGATACAGATCGACGAGAGCCTAAATTTCGTCGAGGAACCTGTTAAGATAATGGATCGTGAAGTCAAGTGACTGAAGCACAGTCGTATTCCTATCGTCAAAGATCGATGGAACTCGCGTCATGGCCCCGAGTTTACGTGGGAGCGTGAGGATGAGATAAAACGGAAATACCCTCACCTCTTTTCTACTGCGACAAATAACTTAAATTGAAACCCGGGACGGGTTTCTCCTGAGGCTGGGAGGCTGTGACAACCGGTAATTTTGGGAGTCATTTTAAATATCGCATTACGTTTAAAAACAAATAATTAATTATTAAGAACCTTGTTTGTGAAGTTATTGGAATTTATTTGAATTATTGGTAATGTTATTGGAATTATGGTTGTGTGATGAGTGAAGTTTCCGTGTACTTTGAGTTGAGCACTACGTGATTTGGCATAATATAAACCTAATAATGCGTTTAATAAGTTGATTTTATCGTCTTTAGCAAAGATATACATATTTATAATCATTTTTTGTGGAAAAATGATTTTAAAACTAATGGCGTAAGTTAAAAGGCCTCGAGAAAATTATATAAGGCTTAAACGACCCTCAGGAATAAATAATGAAAAGATTAGTAACTTGGCACTTAGGCCCCTTGGCCAAAATTACATGTTTGTTCCTTGTGGTGTGTAGGGTTGGCACTAATAGCACACAAGGGGTATAAAAACCCCATTATAGCAAATTATGGTTCACTCTCCCCCCCCCCCTTTTGTTCTAGCCGTCGCCACCCCCCATAGCACCACCTCCGGCCACCTTTAGTACACCACCACCGCCACCATTAACACTACACCGCCACCACACAACACCTCCTCTCGATCTCCTTAGTCCGTATATCACACACATTCGCCCACAATCCCCACCTCCACCTTATACGCGCCATCATCACCACTTTTTAGAGAAGATTCGCGTAGATCCGTGAGAGAAAAGGTAAGACACACCGTATTTCACCCTCGTGTGATACGGTGTGGGCTCGAACTCGTATATAACAAGTTTTTTTGATTATTTTGAGTTGGTTTGGGTAGTAACAAGTGGGAAATCGTTTTAAAAAGCAAAAAACTAAATTAAGAGGTTCGGTATCATGGTGTGGTCACGTTATTTTTGTGTTTTATTTTGGTTTGAATTGCGTGGTCGTGGTAACGAGAAGGAATAAGCTCCCTCGAGCTTATTCCGAGCTTAAGGGTGTGTTTGGTTTAGCTTATTTTTACTTTGTCATGGTTTTGTGGTCGAGTTTGGGTCTAGTCCGATTTACACTTGTTTAGTTTTAGTTTTGTTTTAATTTTTGAGGTTGTTATGGTTGTGTTTGGATTGAGCCGAGACCCCACGGGTCCGTTTAGATTTGGTTGCGTATCATGGTTCGAAGCCGAGACCACCATGGTCTCGGCGTGGTAATATTGTGGTTATTGTTGAGGTTGAGATTGGAACACGGATCGGCTTTGGAATTTGTGATGTTATCGAGCCGTAGGGTTAGGGCCGATTGAGGTTGATCGATATTGTTGAACTTGGATTAATATTGTGAGCTTGAAATAATATTTGTGATGTTTTGAGCGACGTCGAGTGCCACCGAGACTTTGTAGTCTCGGCGTGGTCTCGACAAGCCGAAAATGGATATTAGACTTGTTATAGACATATGGACTATTCGGTTGACTTATTGACCCGAGAATTATAAAACTCGAAATTGTGACTCGAAACGTGAGATGAATAGATATACATTTAGTTTAGAAATAAATTGGCAAAAGTGAAAAAAGGGAATGACAATAATAATAATTACTTAAAAATATTAATTAACAATTTTTATGTTATTTAATATTTTTGAGGATTAAAATGAAAGTATTAAATGAAACAAAAATAGAAATATATATACGAGTTATTAAACGTTTCGAGGGCACGCGAATCGAAGGATACCAAATATGGAAATATTAATGTTTATATGGAGTTATTGTCGAGTTACGGATTGGTTGACATTAATATACCCGACCTACATGCTTATCGGACTTATTGGGTTGACGAACCCAATAAGGGCCCGATGAGCGTGTTGGAGGAATTTATTAGTGTGTAACCCATCCTTATGACTTGCCTTTTATTGGGATTTAGTTTTTGGGATTAATAAGTAAGACGAAGGAATTGTTAGACTAATCGAGTTGACGAATTCGATAAGGATCTGACAATTCGTCCGGATACCTTATTAAGCTTTGAAATTTAATCACTTGACCTTGACCTTGTTTTGTGAGTCGTTTACGTTTTGGTCAGTTGTCTTGGCGTGCGTACACTTGAGTCAATGTTGTGTCACCACTACACACACGATGATACCAAACACTAGTAAATGGATTCAATAAGAAGATTTTGGAATAGAAAGTGGGATATATTTGGGAATAGTTAACTTTTAGAAATTTGTACACTTTTGGTATAGATGTTAAGACAAGTTTATATTATTAGGTCGTGCCGAGTCCGTAGTACCGTGAAGTATTAGCTGATGTTGTGTCTTACTACTATAGACTTGCGTATTGTGCTTTGCTTGATCGAGGTGAGTTTCATAGCCCCACTTTTACTTTAATAATGTTTTTATTAAATATGGGGTGAGAGAACATGCAAAACTGTTTTGAATGAACCAATTGTTATGTTATGTTTTTGATATGTTTGCTATATTAACTGGCTAATGTTATGTGATGTATGTGCTGCAATTGTGCGGGAATATTACTGTATGTGCTGCAATTGTGCGGGAATATTATTGTATGTGCTGCAATTATGCGGGAATATTATGGTATGTGCCGCAATTAGTGCGGGATTATAGTGTGCACCTATAGAAATTATTGCTGTGTTTGGACACACTTACGTGTGGGTATGATTGGTTCGTTGTGACTTAGTCCAGTATAACAAACTTATTACTGATTTGGTCCACCGTTATTAGTTTGTGAAAACCTATGAACTCACCAGCGTTAGCTGACCTTTAGCATGTTTTCTCAGGTAATTAGGGCTGTTGTTTGGATTTGTTACTGTTTGGAGGCTTGACAGAAAGGCATGGTTGAAGAATCAATTGGAAACTCTGATAAACTGTTGGGACCTTTCTTTTATTTTATTTTGGGCTTACTTTCGTACTGTTTGGAATAAATGTAACTCTAAAATTTTGGAATAAATGTTTTTTCTAAGCAGATAATGCTATTCCATTTTCTTGTGCTTGTGTTGTGTACCAATCCCAGTAGCACCCCGAAGCTTTGATAAGTCTTCTGCTATACCAAATTTTGGGGGTATTACAAAAACCATCCCTCCGTTAGTGAAATCCGTCAATGATGACTAACGATGCAAATTATTCTCTGTTATCTCCTAACGCAAGCGAAAATATTTGCATCATTAGTCCTTCGTTATCACCCACCATACATCTCCTAACCGATTTACGTTTTCGTCCTGTTTTATAAGTTTTCGTCAGTTTTTCTCACGTTTTTATCCGTTTTTGTCTGTTTTTACATGTTTTCGTCAGTTTTTTCACGTTTTCATACGTTTTTATCCGTTTTCGTCCGTTTTTAACGTTTTCGTCCATTTTTCTCATGTTTTTATCTGTTTTCTTCTTTTTTACATGTTTTGTCAGTTTTTTTCACGTTTTCATATGTTTTAATCCGTTTTCATACGTTTTTATCCGTTTTCGTCCATTTTTTCAAATAAGTTTGATGATTTACATAAGTTATAAAATTTACAAGAGTTTATAAGTTTATAAGTTATGAATTTGGTCAAAAACCGCTTAAGTTTTGGTAGTAAACTGCCCTTGTTTTGCATTTTCAGGTTAAAATCCTATGAGCTTGATATAAAACATCATTCCGGACAACTTTCGTGTTTTACACTTTTGATGATTCGGACCAGAAAGGGGTCAAAATCGTGATTTAAAATCGATACAGAAACATTTTTATCAAATATATACGGGAATGAATAGTAAAAATACGAGGATGAATAGTAACTTGAAAATATGAATTGTTATAGTTTTCATACGTTGTTATCCATTTTCATACATTTTTATCCGTTTTCATACATATTATATGTATAAAAATGGATGAAAACGGATAAAAACATAAGAAAAACGGACGAAAATGTAGAATAATAGACTTATGAAAACGTATGAAAGCGGATAAAAACGTGAAGACAAAAAACGGGTAAAAGCGGACGAAAACGTGTAAAAATGTATAAAAACGGACGAAAACGTAAAAAAATGGACGAAAAAGGATAAAAACGTAAGAATAGTCAATGAGGACTAACGATGTAAATATTTTAACTCAATGAGGACTAACGATGTAAATATTTTAACTCTTGTTAGGAGATAACGGAAAATAATTTGCATCGTTAGTCCTCATTGACTGATATTACTAACGGAGGGATGATTTTGTGCAAACTTTACTAACAGAGGGATGATTTTGTGCCAAAAAAACCATGTGGATGTAAAGCGAGACACGGGACAAAACAGATGGATGGATTTTGGACTTTACTCTAAAACATAAGAAATAAGAAAAATTCCCTTGCTTCGAGATACTACTGTTCCTTTAGTGGTTATGCTGTTGAACTTTAAAATATTGGATGACGAGTGCACCTATCAGCATCCACATCTATTATTAATGCAACCAAGAACTAAAAAATAAATAAAGAGTAAATTGCAAAAATCATCCATGTGGTTTAGCCAAATTTCAGGTGCAGTCCTTATCGTTTTGAAATTGCAAAGACCGTCCTTGTGGGGAACTTTGATGTGCATGTTTCGTCTCTAGATTAACTGAAATGACTAAATCGACCTTGTCATGTCTCTCAATGAATTTTTCTTTGAATTTTATCATTCTTTAAATAAAATTAAAAAACATGAAGATAATTCCCAGATTCATCTCACCACGCACACACATCTCTAACTAAATATTTTTTAATAACACAAACATGTAGATTTATCATTGAAAATCATCAACAACAACAACAAAAATCATCAACCCAACAAGGAAAAAAACCCCTAACACATTTTCTTTTCTAAATTCAATAATACCTAAATCACATCTTCTCAACTACTTAGCCTTATTCTCCATCTCATCCCCAATAACACCTAACCTTTTAATTCATAAGCACTCTAACATAAAACAACTAATCCTACCCCTTTTTTTTTTTAACGACAAAATTTATTAGAAACTAGCAAGATGCTAGAAACAAATATAAAGAAAAGGAACTAGCACATTTCATCCAAGAGCTCCATTCAAAGTTAAAATTACAACGATTAGAACACCAAGTATACGATAACCGAACAATGTCATCAAATAGAAGCTCCAAACACGGATGGTTACTCCTAAACAAGACTTGATTACGAAAATTCCAAATAGCTCACCACATGACATAACAAGTGCCTTCTAAAATCTCGTTAAGCCTCTTAGATAAATGGATATTGTTGAACCAAAAGAGGAAATCATCATACGAATTAAGGGCACAAAATTCCAGCTCCCACCAGCGAGCAACCTTGAGCATCAATTGCCGAGCCAATTGGTAAGAAAAAAGGAGATGTGAAGAGGACTCCACTGTAATACTACAAAGAGGGCAAAAAATAGAAGGTATTTCAACATCTCTATAGGAAAGATTTAACCTCGTTGGCAACTTGTCTAAGCAAACTCTCTAAGCAAAGATATTAATCTTAATGGGTACGACTTTTACCCATCTAGTAGAGACATCCGTCTTAGGTAATAAAGAATCGTCTATGAATGGACACGCCGATTTCACCGAAAAGTCACCCGACGACTCTATATTCCAAACCCATCGATCATTGATTTAAGGAAGAAGAATGTGACCCAAGCTAGCATCAAGGAGCCGAAGCTGTTCCTCTTCAATACCACCTCTCTATGCTCTCCTAAAGGACGATACAATGGTTGTATCCCTCAACTTAGAAGCAACAGTAGATTGCTTATCTAGCTCCAACAAAAAAAGTCTTGGATACAAGAGCTTCAAAGGAGAATCAGTAAGCCAAGTATCTTCCCAAAAAGAAGTGTCTTCACCATTACAATTTTTTTTTTTTTTTTTAACTACAAAAGAGAACAGATCAATACCTTTAAAATAGAGACTTTTGAACTCACGGATGATATCGAGCCAAGGAGAGCATCTAGGAAGGATATGAGAATTATCAAGAGCGCCTTTGGATCCATAAATGGCCTTAATAAGTTGAGACCATAAAGAGGAACCGTGGGAGATGAAGCGCCATATCCATTTGAAAAGAAGAGCACGATTAAGAGCAAAAAAACTTGAAACACTAATCCTAACCCATTTGATAAAGAAAATTTAATTAAACCTAATTTTTTTAATTTTTTCAGGAAGAAATGAGTTCGGGTGGTGATGGTTAGGGTTGGAAGTAGCGTTGGTTGGTTTTTGTATAAAGAAACTGGGTTTGCTTTGTATGTGTGTGTGATATATATTAAATTTGGATAATAGTTTTGATGTTAAATTAGAGTTATTTCTTTTGGTTTTAGTGTTTAGGATATTAGTTTGAAGATATGTGTTGAAGAATTATAGAAATGTATTGAAATATTTTTTGTGTTCTTCAATTTTAATATTTTATTAAGTAAAATCAAAAATTCAAGGAAAATTCATAGGGGAAGAAGACAACGCTGTCTAGGGATGAAACTTGCACACCAAAGTTCTCCGCAGGGACTGTGTCTACACTTTCTAAATGATAAGGACTGTGCCTGCAATTTGACCAAACCACAAAGACGATTTTTTTCAATTTATTCTTAAATAAAAGAATTTAATGTTAATATTTTATGAAAATTTGAAGTGTTAAAAAAGTACAAAAATAAAATAAAATCATGGTCGCCACCCGTGATGCTAGAAGCACCACCCATTTTTTCATATAGCACTTGGTATCATAACTCACAAAAAACACCCCTTTATCATAACTCAACATTTTGTGCCCCACTTTTCTTTAAAAAATAAAATTTATAAATTCAACCATAACTCAACAAGGGCTGTTATTTTTTTTTTTTAATTATTATTTTTTAATTCATGTGAGCTCTTAACGTGAGTTACCATGGTAACTTAGAGGGCAACGCTTGCCCTTAACTCAAACCCACTGTATCATAACTCACTCTTAACGCAAGGCAAAGCAAGTCCACGTAGGCAATAACGCAAGAGTTGTGTTAACACACCGTGAGCTCTTAGAGCCCTTGGTGTCATAACTCAAGTTATCCTATAACTCAGCGCCACGTCAGCACCACATCAGCTTTAACATTTTAACCTTAACTCACAAAAAACACCCTTAGGTTGCTTGCAGTAGACAAAATGGATCGATCAATTGAGTCGATCGATTGAATCGTCCTTGTTGCAAGAAATCTACTCGATCGATCGATTGGAAGAAAATAATGGATCGAGGTCGCAAATGCGATCGATTGGTTGCAATCTTTTTTTTTTTTTTTTTTTTTTTTTTTTTTTTTTTTTTTTTTTTTTGTGTTTAATTAAATGTAAAAGGTGTTTTTGTGGGGTATGTTTTTTGCAGTGTAGGTCGCCTTACTGGGGCACCTAATTACCTGAAGGTCGCTGGAGAGAGAAAGCTGACGTGACAGAGAAAATGAGAGAGATTGACCCTTATTACTGCAAGTAGCCTTATCATAACCCAACCATAACTCAACATTTTGGGCCCCACTTTTAAACTTTAAAAAAAAAAAGTTACAAATTCAACTCTTTAACTAATATTTTCATTAAGAACATTACCTCATAAATAATAATTCATTCATTAAAGTCTATTACAAACATACGGAATTTAAAAACATACCAAATATAAAAACATACGAAATATAAAAACATAAGGAATTTAAAAACATACGAAATTTAAAAACATACGAAAAACATACAAATTACAAATACTTATTCATCGTCTTCGGAATCTTCTTGCTCTTGTTGTTGTTGTCGTTCAAGATGTTTTTGCCAAACATGTTCCATAAGGTCTTGTTGGAGACTAGTATGCGTTTGTCTGTCACGTATTTCTTATGCCTTTCGAAGATGGACATCACATCTGTCGACCCACCTTTCGTGCCTCATATGTGGTACCGGATTCACCCACATTTCGTCATACTCACGTAGTGCAAAATTTTGATCTTTTAAAATCATGTTATGCAAAATAATGCAAGAATACATGATTCTACTTATCCTGGTAACTTTGTATTGACGTGCCGGTTGTTGTAGTATAGCCCAACGTCCTTGGAGCACACCAAAAGCACGTTCGATATCCTTTCGTGCACTTTCTTGTTTCCTTTTAAAATAACTATGTTTATCGTCAGTTGTTGCCGTGAATGATTTGACGAAAGTTGCCCACTATGGGTAAATTACGTCAGCTAAGTAATATCCCTTTTCATACATGGTTCCATTTACCACATGTGGTGCTTCAGGGGCAATGTCATTAAGAATTTCATCGAATAACGGAGAGTTATCTAAAACATTAAGAGCGTTATTCGCCCCCGCCACCCAAAAAAAATTCATGCCAAATCCATAAATCTTGCGAAGCAGCAACTTCAAGCATTATTGTTAGGTATTTTTTATCACCCATACCATATTGCCTTTGCCAAACCACCGGACAATTTTTCCACTCCCAATGCATGCAGTCAATGCTGCCAAGCATTCCCAAAAAACCATGCCACCGCTTATGTCTTTCATAAATACTTTGAATGTCGGCAAATGTTGGTTTTCTTAAATACTCTGGCATAAACAATTCCATAACAAACTTGTTAAAATTATCAAGACAATCACGAGTAGTATGCTCACCCATTTGCAAATATTCATCAAGCGCATCGGGTATGGTGCCGTATGCCAACTGACGTATGGCAGCAGTACACTTCATAAGAACACTTATACTCATTCGACCCGTAGCATCGGGTGCTTGGCTAAAGAACGCAAAATGACTTGGAAGAGGATCAGAAGTATAAGATTCAATACCTTTGACTATTTTTAGAAATAGTTTCCGGCTCATAAGAAATCTTCTTCGAAAATTCGCGTTCGAATACTTACAACCTTGAATGAAATAGTCGTTCCTCAAACGTTCTTTGGCAATCTCACGTTCACGGTAGATATGGTTACGGCTCACACGAGGTCAAGCTGCTTCTTGTTCTGAATGTTGCTGATACTCGTACGCGCCCATCATAAAGTAAAAGTCACTTTCGTCATCTACATCAGACCATCTTTTATCTTCTTCGGCAATTTGATTTGAATCCATTTGAAAGAACATGTTTTTTTTTTTTTTTTTTTTTTTTTTTTTTTTTTTTTTTTTTTTTTTTTTTGATAGAAAGGAAGTATATGTATATGAGTTTGAGTTTTGGAAGTGTGAAAAAAAGTTATGCATTAGTTGGTTATATATATATATATATATATATATTATATATATATATATATATATATATATATATATATATATATATATATATATATATATATATATATATATATTTAATTCATGAATGCACCATAACGTGACGTTACCGTGGTAACATTCAAGGCAACGCTTGCCCTTAACTTGGATACTCAGTATCATAACTTGGAGCATAACGCGCGTTAAGGCCTTGCCACTTGGGAATAACGCAAGGCCGAGATCATGGTACCGAAGGCTCTCAGTCGTGCCATTTTTGTGTCTGACTATATATTCTACAAAGTTCCCCTTAGTTGTTAAGGTTATGGTAAATCTTTTGAGCATTTTCATACTTTCTATCATGTGATTATCCTTAACTTGTTATGTGTTATGTTGGGTTCAGATGTTTTTGTTTGAATTTTCACAGCGGTGACTTCTACGTTTGTCGTACTTTTGGGGTAGTTTTAGTCAAAATTATTGTTACCAACGTCTTTTTGCTTTTCACAAGGTAATGAAATAAAAGTACTTCAGCTATACTAAAGTTACCAAATTCACAAGTTTGCAACATGACAAATGACTAATACGATCCAAAAAAAAAGATTTATGACTAAGCCATAAGTTACCAAAAATGAAACGAATATACTGCCGACGTACTCATAATCCAATATAATGCCTTTACACTCAATCCAATCCATTATCATATCATATCATATCAACATATATCTAAATGCAAGTATCCAGTTGCTTATAAATGTAACAGATTTCATATCCCAAATCCAATCACTAAAATATATTTTTTTGGAAGGAGAATTTCATTAAACAAACCAAACGGATATCTCCAAGCTAGAGATAATCCGCGAAACCAAACGTTACATCATAGGGAAATAAAAATTACACCAATCCTTCCACTCTACCGACCCCCTTTATATATACTTCTAACCAAAGATATCCCAATGACTTGACATCCGAAACAAGTTGAGCCACATTCGTATCTTTGCTTGTAAAAACCTTCTCGTTCCTAGCTTTCCATATTCGCCAACATGTCAAAATAATAACGCCATATAATATGTCTTGCTTGGCCTTCGATCCCCCCACATGTTTAACGATCTGGAGCACATCATTAGTCAAAAAAACAAAAAAAGAGATATCTTACACCACGATGCTATACCATTCCACACTCCGTCAACCAATCTACAGGCCGAAAATAAGTGATCCGAGGTCTCTTCCGCTTCTCCACAAAAAACACACATACCATCTCCCACATAAATATTCCTTCGTCGAAGAGCATGCTGTGTCGGAATCCTGTCCATATTCGCCCTCCACATAAAAATATTACACTTGTTCGGTATCCATTTACACCATGTAAAACGATTATCATCATCAAGTACATCAGCTCCTTTCAACCATTTCCTAACATCCCTTACCGAAAACTCCACATTAGTCCCATGATTCCAAAACCATCGATCATCTTTCTCATCAAGAATGACATCGGCAACCATTCTATGACAATTAATAAGCGCGTCGACTTCACTACTCGAGGTAGGTTGCTTCTTCCACTTCCAAGTTATACCTCTTCCATGATACTGAGAACCGATTCTTTCATCTACATAACACCATTTATTCTCTTCTAGGCGAAACAAATCGGGATACAAGTCCTTTAACGGCTCACTAGCTATCCAAGGATCGATCCAAAATTTCACCTTTCTACCGTTACCCACAATACCCCGAATCATATTAACAAAACTACTCCATGTTCCCGAAAACCGTTTATTGCAAGGAAATGTTTCCCACCTTCTAGCCGAACCATGCACCGCATCAATCACTTTTCTCCAGAGAGCATCATATTCAACACGATATCTCCATAACCATTTTAATAATAAAGCATTGTTACTCTCTTCTAATTTGTTAAGACCTAAACCACCATCACGTTTTGGCTTCGTCACCGTGTCCCAAGCAACCCACTGCACCTTATTTCTTTCCTCATTTCCACCCCAAAGAAATTGTTTAATAATGACCTCAAGCTTACTAATCACGGCCACCGGAGCTTTATATAACGAGAAGTAATATGTTGGGAGACTTTCAAGCACCGATTTAATGAGAATAACCCTTCCTCCCATCGACAGAATATTAGCCTTCCATCTCGACAATCTTTTTTTAAACACCTCGACAACCGGTTCCCAACTACTAATACGACTCATGTTAGCACCCACTTGTATTCCCAAATAATTAAATGGAGTCGCACCCGATCTACATCCCATATCACTAGCCTGTATAGACACGTCTTCCATATTCTTGCCCACCCCGAATAAACTCGATTTATGTAAGTTTATTCTAAGGCCAGAGCACAAATGAAAGATGCGTAATATCCTCTTCAATGCCTTGAAATTAAACTGAGACCACTCTCCCATAACCATCGCATCATCTGCATAAAGAAGATGCTAAACAATCGGACCACCATTTGGAAGTCTCACCCCATTAAAAGAACCGGTATCACAAGCCTTGCGAATCATGCATGAGAGAGCCTCCATAACAATTATAAATAAAAAAGGAGACATCGGGTCCCCTTGTCTAATACCTTTCCCACATCCAAACTCGAACGTAGGCGAGCCATTAACGAGCACAGACGAACGAGCCGATTCGAGAACCCCTTAATCCACATACACCACATATCAGGAAACTTTATTTGGCGCATAACCGATAGTAAGAACTCCTAATGAACATTGTCATAGGCTTTCTCAAAATCGATTTTGAACATAAATAAATCTTTTCCCATCCTCCTTGCCCACGAAAATATCTCACTAATAATTAATGGCCCGTCAAGAATGTACCTCCCCGATAAAAAAGCCGATTGTGTTTCATGTGTAACTTTGCCCATCACCTTTTTTAGTCTATTCGCAAGGACCTTTGAAATAACCTTGCTAATAACCCCAATGAGGTTAATCGGCCGGTATTCACCTAGATCGGTAGGATCACTAACTTTTGGAATCAAGGTAATAAATGATGAACCCACACCCCGATTAATGATACCGGTCTTGTAAAAATTCTGCATAATACTCACGAAATCATGTGAAAGAAGCGACCAAAATCTCTTCACAAAACGAAAATTAAACCCGTCTGGCCCCGGAGCTTTATCACCACCACATTCAAATACCGCGTCCTTTATCTCTTTTTCAGCAAACGGCATCACCATCTCCAAAACATCATTTTTGTCCAGCTGTTTAAGACCGTAACAATCAAGGGCCGGTCGATCATGAAGGTCTTCAACAAATCGCTTTCTAAAAAAACCGCAAACGTCTATTTTCACTTCTGAAGGTTTAACTATCCAATTCCCATTAACCATCAAGCCCGGAATATTATTAGACACCCTCCGTTTATTAATCAAACCATGAAAAAAACTTGTGTTCTCGTCACCCTCTTTAGCCCAACGAACCCGCGCTTTTTGTCTCATGTCTTTAGCTTTAAATTCTTCCAACTACTTTAATCTCTTCTTTGCTTCCACAAATACCCATTGTTCCGCCTCAGTCAAATCTCTATCCTCAACCATAGCATCTAACTCAATCAATTCCTGGTTCAAGTTCGCCTCTTCCTCAGCTTCTTCGATCCCCTTAGTCTTCCTCCATTTGCCAATCTCTTGGTGAAGCAACTTGAACTTATTCATTAAAACAATATCCGGAGGCCCACTACCACTAAAATCCTTCACTTTCCGTTCTACTATATCTTCCAGATCCGAACGTAGAAGCCACGAGTTGTAGAAGCGAAACGGTTTAGCACCATAATTCCGAACTTCCACCTTCAATACCAAAGGACTGTGATCCGACTTCTCCCTAGCAAGAGCCCGGTATTCAACGTTGGGCCAATCATTTATGACACTCCAAGACACCAAAATACGATCAATGCGACTGCATTTATTTCCAGACACAAAAGTAAACTTTCTCCCTCTCAACATGAACTCGTGTAACCCCGCCTTGTCTATAAAGTCGTTAAACTCATTAGTCACCGATGCAATGAACTTGGATTTCCTTCTCTCCATTCGATCCCTCACGCAATTAAAATCCCCTCCAACAATCCAATAGTCTTGATCTTGAACAATAATCCTCTCTAACTCGGTCCACAACAACCTCTTGTCCACCAACTTTTGAGGCGAGTAAACATTTATGAAAGTTATAATTTTCCCCGTTTCTTTCAAAACACCACGAGTACACAAAAATATCTATGTTTTTCTACGGACACCAAAGTAAATATTCTCGGATTCCACAAAGATAACAAACCACCAGAAGGTCCCGTAGCCCCAACCCACTCATACGAGAACTCACCATTACCCCAAAACCTCCCTATATCCATACCATCAAGAGACGAGAACTGAGTCTCTTGAAGCATAATAAACCCGATTTCATTCGCAAGCCTCAGAGAACGAATCCAAGGACTCTTCTCTTCACCACCCAACCCTCGAATGTTAACCGAAAGAACATTCATTGATCAACCATTTGAAAACCTTCATTGTTAATTACCTTCTTTAAATCTCCTTCAAACTGCTCAATATTAGATGCGCCCAAAGTCTTAGCCAAAATTATCGTATCATTCACTTCATCACTAAAATCATCTTCCAATCTTTGAGCCACTATAGGATCACCTTCACTATCAACATAATTCCTTCCTGAATTCGAATCAACCTCTACACCTACAACCTCACGATTTAAATCCGGAGTCAAAAATTCATGAGTGTTTTCTTCAGTATCATTCGTTTTTATCTCCACCTGATCATTCCCATCGACTCTAAAGATAAACCGATCCAAATCAAACGGGTCATCAACATCTCTCTGTCTTTTTTTTGGGGCGTTCCTGATCCAAGGGAGATTTGGACTTACTCCTATCCGCTTTCTTTTTCGCAAACCTACCCCTTTTTTTCTTATGATCCGTGCCCTTACCCCCCCTCATGCAAATGTTGACTAAAGACTTCATGCACGTCCGGGATGGTATTTTGAATACCATCAGATGGATTGGAAGACAAATTATTAACACCAAGTAGAGGACCTTCCAAACCCGAATCACATCCAATAGTAGGGCTACTACCAGACTTCTCGCCTATCACCACTGTATCCGACATAATACAATCTTCTTCCTCCTCCTCCAAATTAACTAAGCAATCCGGTATCCAATCTCCTACTTCCTCCTCCACCAGAACCCCGAAACTATTACCTTTCCATTTCAACAAAATCTTCTGATTCACCTGATCAACTGATTTACAAAGAACCCCGATACAAGCAAACGATAAATCCCCACCATCTTCAGCAATCTGAGCCGGGTGAACAACATCCCCGAACTTGGATGCTATCTCGTCAAAAACCTGGATACATGATAAAATCAAAGGAACTCCATGAATTTTAAGCCATGCAATCCTTTCAAACTCCAAAGCTTGACCAATCCAATCGTCCAACTGAACAAAAACATGAGCCCAAACGTCCGTCTTCACAGCAAATTCATCTTTCTCCCTTCGACTACCAAAAAGAAGCAAAACATACAAACCCCCAACATATTTGATCTCTATAGCAACGTCACTGACCATCCTCAGACACCTCCTCAGATCCGTTAAAGTTCCAAAATCTTTCACACGCCCTAACAATCCAAACTCGAACCATTCACCAAAAGCCTGAACCTTATCGTCCACTGCAACCTCCATTACTCCTAGGTCAGGTTCTTTGTTGATAAGTGTATCCCGAAACGATCTCGAATCATTACCAACAAAGCCAGCCGATTCCTCCCTAGAAGGCTCCACCTTATCCTGCTTCCTCTGCTTCGACTGTATATCTTTCTCTTGTACCGATTTCCAAACCGTATCCTCTTTCCTTGTCAACTTCATACCATCCACAAACCTTGCGAGAACTATATACAACTTATAACTCCCAATCCAAACGTCTTTAAGATTGCCCTCCAATTCCGTAATTTTTCTAACATTTTTAAAAGAAACGAAACCAAACCTCTTACCAAGACGATCATACCTTCTTGCAATGTACGTACCTTGAATGTCACCGAAATCTTTGACAACCCTAACCAGATCAGAAGAAGCACATCTCTCAGGCAGATTCGACACAAAGAACTTAGTCACTGGATCCTTCCCCGACGATGATTTTTGATTCCTATATCGTCTCCCTTTCTTCGCAGGCACATCATACCATTCATTCACGTTGAAACGATCCCTCCCCGACATTCTCGGAGCAAACCCTAATCGCCGGTTACCCGAAAACTTAAGTAACATTACTAATCACTAAAATATTTAACGTCTATAAAACAAATGTTAAAAACTGGTTTTAATCTACTAGACTGTGTTCACAATTCATTAGGTTTTTCTCAAACCGGCTTCTAATGACTAAACAAGTTAAATCGGTCGGGTCAACCAACGTTTTAATACTCTGTATAAAACAACTATTTTATACCGACATTATTTTTCTAGAGAAAAAAAGTGTAAATTACAAAATTCGTCCTACTGGTATGTTCAAGTCGCAAAAGCAGTCCTTACCTTTCAAAATGCAGCCGTTGTTTTTGTTAGAAACTATTGATATATATATATATATATATATATATATATATATATATATATATATATATATATATATATATATATATATATATATATATATTGTTTATGCTTTAAAATGAAATGACTAAAATGACTCAAAGTGAAATGACAAAGTCTCCCTCAAAATGAGGATATTTTAGTCATTTACTTTGAGCCAGAGACATAATATTTGCAGTTTACTAAAAGAAAATTAAAATAGATTCAACCCCACCCCACCATTTATTTTACTGACCAAATTAACAAGGTGTCTGAACACGACAAGATAACGAATCCTTACTCCATTAGTATGCGTGTGTTCAAACATTATATTTACAGATCCATATGTTTCTCTCTTTAACACATCTTTGTCTTCATTAATACGTTAAATTATAAGATCAGATCTTCTTCCAAACAACTAGATTCTTTTCATTGCTTTTTAACCATGAATTTGAATTGGTTTTTTCTTCTTTAACACAAAACTGTAAATTACATGACAAAATTAATAAATTAGTGGTTTTTGATCGTTTTAATGTGCAGTGTTCCACGTAATTCATCAAAGAAGTGAATTTGGAGAATAAGGTATGTTGGTGTAAAAGTTTTGTTTCTATTTTAAGTAAGTTTCTATTTTTATTTTTATGATATTGTTGCTATGAAGTTTTTTTAGTATGTTTTGTTTCTGTTTTTAGTAAGTTTTTTTTAATTATATTGTTGCTATGAAGTTTTTTTACTCAAATTTAGCAAGTTTTGTTGCATCTTTTTACATTTAATTGTTGGTGTGCTCTTTTATTGTATGAAAAGACTAAAGACTGTTTTTTTAGGATCTTTTTGGAGCGTTCCTGAGTGTTTAGCGTTTAGAATATAATGCTTGTTTGACAAATAGCGTTTAGCTTTTAAATTTTGTTTAAATGCTAGTAAAAGAAGCGTTTAGCGTTTATGTCATTTTATACTTAGTTTTGCCAAACATATAGTAATTGATTGGTTTATATTGTGGTTTGGATTATTGAATTGTAATTCTTGTACTATTGTATTAAGGTTAGTGTGATATTATTGTGGTATAGAAAAATGGCAACACCGGTGGAGCCGCCAAACGGGGTTAGAACAGAAGGGAAGCATTACTTTTCAATGTGGCAGGCATTGTTTGAAATCGATACCAAATACGTTCCTATTAAGCCTATTGGTAGAGGTGCTTATGGTATTGTGTGTTCGTCTGTTAACCGTGAAACGAATGAGAAAGTTGCGATAAAGAAGATACATAATGCTTTTGATAACCGTATTGATGCCATGAGAACTTTACGTGAACTTAAGCTTCTTCGGCATCTTAGACATGAAAATGTTATTGCTTTGAAAGATGTGATGATGCCTGTTCATAGAAGAAGTTTTAAGGATGTTTATTTGGTTTATGAGCTTATGGATACTGATTTGCATCAGATTATCAAGTCGTCTCAAGCACTTACGAATGACCATTGCCAGTATTTCCTCTTTCAGGTACTAAATTTGATCAGTATACCTTTTTTTTCTTCTTCAGAATTCTGTATTATAGAAATATTGTGAATTTTGAAAATAACCCGAAATTAATTCTTAGCTGTTGCGAGGCCTGAAGTATCTCCACTCAGCAAACATTCTCCACCGTGACTTGAAGCCAGGAAACTTGCTCATCAATGCAAATTGTGACCTGAAAATATGTGATTTTGGGCTTGCACGAACCAGAAGCGGCAAAGACCAGTTCATGACAGAGTACGTGGTGACCCGTTGGTACCGGGCCCCGGAGCTTCTGCTCTGCTGTGACAACTATGGTACCTCAATTGATGTTTGGTCTGTCGGGTGCATTTTTGCTGAACTTCTTGGGAGAAAACCTCTGTTTCCAGGTACAGAGTGTCTCAACCAATTGAGATTAATTATCAACATTCTCGGCAGCCAACGAGAAGAAGAGATTGAATTTATTGATAACCCAAAAGCAAGAAAGTTTATAAAGTCGCTTCCTTTTTCACAAGGGACTTCATTATCTAGACTGTACCCTCACGCTCATCCATTAGCGGTTGATTTATTGCAAAAAATGTTGGTTTTTGATCCTTCAAAGAGGATTAGTGTGACAGAAGCACTTCAGCATCCTTACATGTCATCCCTTTATGACCCGAGATGTGATCCTGTGGCTCACGCTCCAGTGGATATGGATATTGATGAGGAGCTAGGGGAAGATATGATAAGAGAAATGATGTGGAGGGAGATGCTTCATTATCATCCTGAAGTTCTTGCTACTGCCAATGCATAGGTATTATTTCTCACTATCATTGGATTTTCGTGTTTGGACTATAATTTTTTAGCTTATCTTTGTTGTATCTTGTTTTGGTCTCCGTTCTTTCTTCCTTTTTGTATTTTAGTATAAATAAGCATGGGGTATAATGCATTGGTAGCATCATACCTTTGAGTGTATCATGCTTCAAAAACAATCTGATTCCATGAGCTTGTTTTCAGCTTGAGCTCTGTACTTGTATATACGCGTGTTGTAATTTCACTCCCCTTCATCGTCCCTCCCCTCATCACCAAAACATGGTGATGAAAGATTGGATATTTGTCATTGTTGTAGACTAATTAAGGATTTATGGATACACGAGAATGATTAAATTGCTTTTATTTACTTTGCGCAAATGCACCTATTTTGTATGGCATGAGGTAAAAAGTTACTGTATGAGATATGCTTAAATTAAAGCATGATTAGCGTGACTTGTTTCACGTCGCATGACTATGAGTTAATGTTATTCTGCACAATGCCTGGATTTTTCTAGTTATTACACATTTGTAGCGAAGACATGAGATTTTGGCAAGTGCACTGGACTTATAATCTTTGGACTAAAGATTTGTGGGATATGCTTGAATTGTCATATAATTTGATTCCTGTGCTGTGTAGACGGTCTCAATCTTGTTGTCTGTGTTTGTGTGATTTCGGTTGGAGCTCTAGCATAGTTAGCTATTCAGTGCTTAGCTGGTTCTTACATGAACATTTCTCAAAAACCAACCCGTTAGGAATTCGTCTTGTTCACACTTTAGCCAATTAACTTCGGCTCGTAACAATCTGATATACTTGTAGGAATATGACATATGATGTACAATTCGTGTATTATCCATTCTGGGTATTCAATAATTAAACAGAAAAACAGGGTTAACAACATTATTTCTGTTCAAAAAAAAAAAAAACAAAAAAAAAAAAAAACGAGTATATTATTTGGCATATTTTGTACGGCTAGTGGTCCCAAGGGTAGAGGTAAAACTAAAGTCTCTTTGGATTTTTGTCATTCATACACATTATCTAGTAAAATCTAGTCTATATGACAACGATTAAAATGCTTGCTTTTGTTGCACTAGTACATTGAATTTCTTGTCATATTTGTTGGTAGGTCATTACCATTGTTATTGAATTCATTTTACTAATACTAAAATATTCGAATAGCATGTGATATGATGTTATACACGTCTCACTCTTCATGCGTAGAGTAATAGGTTTTCTTTTTACAGAAAAATTGATATTAAGATTGATATTGAACGATGCAAGAGCATGCCCATTAGTCGATCATAGGACTCGTTTTATAGCCAAGTGTGCTACGACTCAGCATTTATTTCTTATAACTCAGAACTTACAAATTAACTTAAAAACATTCTTCCTCCATCACTCAAGTTATAGAACATCCTTGGGCCTCACTTTTTTTTTTTTTTTTTTTCTTTTCATTTATTAAATAAAATAACACATTTAAATAAAAACATTACTAAATTTAAATAAACTAAAGTATTACATTTAAATTAAATTTTATACAATTTTAAGACTAACATTGTAAACCTAAAAGTCTAACGGTGTAAAAATAGTACTATAAAAGACTAAAATCAAAAGAATGGAACTTAAAGGGTTAAAAAAAAGTATATACATGTAAACCATCTTTTTCTTCCTCTTGCACCATCTTCAGGTAAAAAAAAAAAAAAAAAGCCCTATAACTCGAATGGTTACTTCGGCGCGAGTACCTATGGCATGAGGGAAGTGTCGAGCGGAGCCATAGGTTCGCGTTACAGGGCAATAACGCTCGACACCGAGTACTCTAATGAATGAACTTTTGATAATTTAAGTACTTTCTTTGCCCCCAAACTTTTGGGCTAATTGCAAAATTTGCCCCTTCTTTCTTCTTCATGTTGGACTTAATACTTGGAGCCTTTTCACATTTTGGATTGCATTATTATTTGAGGGCCATCCCATCCCATTATTAGCTTTTGCATTTAAGTAGTGTGCTATTTATCATGTTTTTAATGTGCCATGTGATTCATGTGAATATGCGATTCATGCTTTGAAAGTCTTATTGTAAAGCAAAATGGCCAATATATATATACTTAAAGCTTTCTGCATCAACAACAAAATAAAAACCAGAAGGGGCGTTCCATTGTAGATACACATTATGAAGTACTTCTACTTTGGACAACTTTAATAGTTTTGATTGGATTGCTGATATGCTTTTTTTTTTTTTTTTTTGTCACACCTATACCAGCAATTTCACAATATACCTCACAAATGCCTCCAGCGAGGTTAGAACCCACAACCTCTAGGTTGCTGGGGAACTCACATACCACTAGACCAAAGGCCTTTGGTGCTGATATGCTCTTTGACGACGGGTCATGTTGCTAACTTGCTATCACGCCGACTTAGAATCATCTAATTTGATCAAATGACGTGTCTAGTGAAAAATATATGTTACAACGCCAAAAATACACCTGCATTTCGAAACATGACCTCAATTCTTTCATCCATATTGAAATAATTGTAGTACCTTAGGTCATAAGATCAATAAGATATCCATTTTCCCCTCTGTTCCTTCATTAGTCCAACACCGCCATTAAAAATTACACCATTCGAGTTATGAAAGATGACATAGACAAACTCAACAGAGAAGGAAGTGCAAGAGCAATCAAGCATGTTTTTATTCTTCTATGTCATCCTTAATTTATTTTCAGAGAAGAGAACTAGTTGGTCACATATACTAATCATTGTTGGTGTCTGAATTGTGCTCCATTGTTGACTTCGTGGATTAATGAAAAGCATGGTTTTTACTTTTGGGATTGACACTGCCCTAAAGGTAAGATTTTTACTAATGAAACCAAATCTATGAAGCTTTAGGGTCATTAAGTAAAAAGAATGTACTTAAAAGTTTCATTAAAGTAACTAGAGGGGCTTGATTGCTGTCGAAGTAAGCTTTCTAAGGCTTGATTATCATTGAAGTAAAGTTTACAAATAATTCTTTATCAAAGTTAAAGGTCACTATAGAAACTTGTGTTGGTTAAAGGATATTGCCAGTAAACATTAGGAGCTTATTGTTAGGTAATAAAGGCCCACAAGGCTCTTTGGGTATGTCCCCTCTAGTTGCTGGGTTTTATATAAGTTAGTTACTATTATAGTATAAGAGTCATTTAGCTATAAAGATTACAAGAGATTACATAGTAACTAACCTAAACTAAACCTAACAGCTAGACTGGCTAAACCCAACGGTCTTGTGGGCCTTTATTATCTAACACTTATAAGTTGCATATTTTTATCATTTGGGTGTCCTAAAGTTTGATTTTACTTTACGTTTAGGGTTTATAATTCACATGCTACGAAAATCAGGTTTAGGTTTACCCCTAGTGATACATGGTTTATGGTTTTTGTGTCATTTCGGGTTTTGTGTTTATGGTATTTTCAAATACTGTTTCTTATCGTGTTTTTAAGTATCAGATTATGTATGGCAAAACGGAGAGGTGCACTATGGGGGCAGTATATTGAAACAAGTTGAGTTATGTCTAAGTGCGGAATGATAGGAGTCGGGTTGTGTTAGACAGGTAGAGTGACCCATTAATATTTGTTTCTGAATTCCAAGCTTGCATTGGGCTTGTCCTATAAAACTCGAACTCAAAGCTTGACTCCAACTTGATCGAGCCTACATTTCAAGCTCGAGTTCAATAATGATCAATTGTCATATTAAGCTCGACTCGACTTAAATGATAATAACAATTAAGTAATCAGGTGTATTTAATAGTAATATTGTAATTTAACATAAGCTTGATAAGGCTTGTGAATTTAACAAGCCGAGTATTTTAAGCTCAAGGTCAACTCGAGTAGCTCGGGCGAAAACTCAGCTACCACACGGATGTTCAGTTAATTTCAAATTTTATTAGTGTCATGTGTGGCAAAATGAGTTATAGGTGATTTTTGTTCCACTTTTTATTCTTTTCATAGCGATCTGTCTACTTTTAATCGTACGGTTCTAGACTTTTAGCATCTTTAGCCCCATAGTAAGCCCAACCAGTTTCATTTGTTATTTTGTTTAATAAATTTTCAAATTCTAAACTCTTTTATGACACAATAGCATGGTACTAGCGGGAGCAAATAATTTTTAGCAAAATTTCGACTTTTTTTTGGGATTAACTGATTGATGGGAGTTTTCGATAGTGATGTAAAAAACGAGTATT